>CM055960.1:94964240-94995461 GCA_029490685.1 Schizonepeta tenuifolia | reverse complement strand
CCTTCATCCACGATAAATATAGTCCGATTTCTTTTTTGGAACATCTTCAATAAGTGTGATCCTTTTATAAATAGAAATGACCCCACTTAACTATTATCATTTTACATTTATTCCTTTATTAGTATTTTTCATTTAAGGGTAAAATGATCCTAACACATTCTCCACTCGAAATATTTTTACCACTTACTCTCACTCATTCTCCCACTCTAAAAATCCGTGTCACTGCCTAAGGACCACTCTTATCGTGGATGATTGAGTATATAATGTAGTAGTAATTAACTTTTGCATATCGTTTGCAAAATTAATTTCGAATATTTTTTTCCCTGATTACGTTAGATTTTTGTGCGATTACATGTATTATTATAATGAGCTCATCTTTTTATGATAATCAATCGCAAATCGCATGAGAATTAGTGGGCCATATTATAATTAGTTGGGCCTATCAAATTAATTAGTTTCTATGAAGTGAGCCATCAAATTAATTGGGCCCAAAAGTCGATTGGGCTTTCAGCAGCCTATCCCAAATATTCCAGCTCAAAAGTTATTATTACTCCTTCCGTTTATAATAAGTGCGGTGCGATTTCTTTTTTCAACTGATACACTAACACATTCTCAACCCAAAATACTTCTATATTCCTTTCATAAATGAAAATGACCCCACTTAAAACTTTGCCCTTTACCCTTTATTCCTTTTATCTATATTCTTCATAAAATGGTAAGAATGCACTAACACATTCTCAACTCAGAATACTTCTACCACTCACTCTCACCCACTCTCATCCGCTATCCCATTCTTTAAACTCATGTTACTCGATCAAGACTACATTTATCGTGGATGGATGGAGTATAATTTCGTGTAAAAATGGTATGGCGAACTGGACCGATCCGAGCCCGTGGAACTGGATTGATTTTAATTGCTCTAGATGGTTAGAGTTCTTTCCTATTATACATATTATTGATTAAGAGGGTGTTTGGCTTAGCTTAAAAGTTCCTCAAAACAACTTCTAAGCTCCTAATTCCTTAGTAATGAATAACTTTTAAGCTGTTTTAAAGAGCTTAAAAGCTTAGCCAAACACCCTTTAAGTTATGATTTTGCATGTTGCAAGTTATACACTATTATTGAGTCACTAATTTTATTTTATTTTATTTACTGTAAAATGATCTTTGCTTTTCAAAATAATCTCATCTAATAATTTCTAATCTTTCAGTTTATTTGGATGGTAATAAGTATATAAGGACTACATTCATGGAACTAATGATCCAGCAGTAGGGGCAAAGTTAGGATTGTAAAAAGTGACTGTATGAGATTATATTTATACTCCCTCCGTCCAATTTGTATCTTCTTACTTATTACAATTTTTTTGTTCAATTTGTATCTTCCTACTTTATTTATTTTACACATATACCCTCATCTCTCTCCCTATTTACTACCTTTTGTCATTGATGACCCCACCTCACATCAACTTTATTTCTACTTTTTTATCATCCCAATAACTTATTCCTACTTTCTGATCAATACCACATCTTTTTTGTCATTACCACTATCATTTTGTCATTTTCTCACTACCCTTTAAATATAACTTTATTCCACCAACTACTACTTTATCACATTTCTTAAAACTCGTGTCACACTCCAAATAGAAAGATACAAATTGAACGGAAGGAGTATAATTTAGTCATAAATATGGACAAGCAAGCTAACAATTTTACATGTAAAAATCGGGGAAAAATTAAAATATTAGACCTATATATAGTTCTAGTTCAAAAAAAAATTGCCCCGATAACTGCCGGTGGACCCTGAATCGGCCTCCTTATGGAAAGAAATAAACATTTACAACTACCCACGCATGCATTAATGAAAAAAGAACTCGTACAAAAGTTAATTAACAAACGTACGACTTCCCCTTTATGTAATTTCATCTACTACTTCGTAAACCTATCTATTCGGTTTTGAATAATGTGTCCGCACAGATTTTTTTAATAATTATTAATTTTATCATAAAACTAAAAATTACATGTATTTTTTTATATGGGAGGAGGGGGACTGAAGCCCTATAATTATTATCCTTTCGTCGCGTTTAATATGGTCTGTTTTTTTTTTTTTCATCCTTTAATTCAATATGGCCTACTTTTTTATGAAAAATATTAAGCCTTATTTTAGGCTAAAAAGAAATTTTATTAGAGTACTCTTAGTAGATCATTCAAAATCAATTTTTACTCTAAATTTAGGCTAAAATAATATGCTAAAAAGTTCATCGAACTTATCTTTCAAATTGACTAGTCCCCCACAAAAATATTTACACATCCCTATATTTCTTCTCAACCTCCCAAAATCTTATCATAGCTCACAAATTTAGTTCAACCCACAACTTTTATAAGATAATTAATGAAAAATAGGAGATCTGTTTTAATTATTTGTAAAATAGGGGTTACAAATGATATAGAAAAATCTTTAGGAGATAATTTAAGAGCAAATATTTGAGAATTTTGTTGGTAGTGCTATTAGTACAATATTAACTAAAAAAAATATTTTATTGACTAAAAAGATACTCCCTCCGTCCACGAAAATGTACCCTACTTACCCTTTTTTGTCCATAAAAATGTGTCTTACTTCACTTTATGGACAATCATATCCTTCATTTTTTTTCAATATTTATCAAGTTTTACCTTTATCTCACTCACAATAACTTTATTCCACTACCCCTCAACTCTATTCTTATCTCACTCACAATAACTTTATATCAGTTTTTCTTAAAATCCGTGCCACACAGACTCTAGGGCACATTATCATGGATAAGGCGAGTAATTTATTAGCATTTTATTATATATTTTGCCTTCTTCTTAGTATCCGTGTTGAAAAGAATCACGTCATATTGAACGAGACAGAGGGTCTACTAAAATTATAAACTAAAATAATTATATATGCATAAAGAATACATAATTACCCTAAAATATAATAAATGTTAATTGTATATGAATACTGGAACCTAAACTACATCGAGAACCGAAATTGAAGAAGAAAAGAACTCGAAAAACACTTAACAAACAATAGTGGAATGACAATAGAAATGAAATAGAGGATCTTAAGCGTTATCTATCGGTATATAAATTAGGGTCTTGCCTTAGTCCAAATATATTCTTTATTGGAAAACCTAATTCACAGTAGAGTAGACACGAAGCGAAGAAAAGCAGAGAGAAAAAAGATTGGGAAAAATTTATCATTCGTTACATTGTGGAAAGATATCATCCAATTTACAATTACAAGGCTTTATATATAGCCCAGTAAAAGTGCTAATACAAACAAATAACAGGACTAACAACTTTAACTAAGCTATAATACTAACTAATAAAAGTAACAACTCCTACTTTTGTTATGAATTTTAACATTCTTCATCCAAAAGAAATAAAGGAAAAAAAAAAAAAAAAAAAACAAACAAAACCCTTCCTCGCCACCGCCGCCGCCGCCGACAAAGGCGCATATTCGAGACCCTCCGTAAAGGCAAGGAAAAGATAACCAAGTTCCATTTCTACGTTCACGACATACGAACTGCTCCCAACGCCACCTTGTACGTTGTCGCTGACGCTTCCATCACCGTCACTTCCGCCATGATGTTCGGCCATATCAACGTCTTCGACGACCGCGTCACGCGGGCCCCATGTATCGACATGGTATCAACATGATAGTTTGCCCGCTGGCAATCAAGCATTTAAGTACGTGTCATGTCATGTGTACGTTGATAATGTCGTTATTATGGTGTTTGAATAAATGATGGGGTCAAAGTGTTCAAATTTGAACAATTTAAATACGTGTCATGTCATGTGCAATGGAGCTAAGATTTTAAAAATGGCCGGGCCAGATTATATTTATTTATTTGCTCGCAAATTTGAACGGGCAAATATACAATTATACATATAAAAGTGGGGAAAAATATAAAAAATTCAACCTAAATATACTTATAAAAAAAGAAAAATTTGCACGAGCAACCACCGAGGGTGCCGGGGTGCTACCTCCGCCCCTGCCGAGATAGTTGATTAGAGAATGACAAGAAAAACTACTTTACAAGAGAATAATAATTGTGTAATTTTAACTTCTGCATGCTTAACAACCCCCCCACCCCCCCCCCCCCCCCCGCTCTCTCATGCTAGAAATGAGCTTACCCAAAGACAGTGATCATATGTGCCTGTTGACCATAATTGCTAACAAACTTCAACAAGAAGATTCCACTTACACTTCTTTTCCTTCTTTAAATGTTAAACTTGTGAAAACACCTATATATAGGAATTCCCTGCCATCATTTTGCACTGCTTCCTGATATTATTAGTCTTTATTTCTTCCAAAAAATTTAACAATGTTCACAAGCTCTCCATTTTTCTTCTAACATTCATGTCTGTCATATAGTGCAGGTGCTGTTTTAAATTAGGTAGCGTACTTAACGATGGGGAGTAGAATTGATCAGGGCAACGACTCAAAGTACAGATCCAAGAACCTCAAAGCCGAGAGGAAAAGGCGCAAGAAACTCAGTGACAGACAACTAGAGCTACGCTCATTAGTCCCAATCATCACAGATGCAAGAAACTGAAACCTCTCAATATTAATTATTACTAGTACTTTAGTTTCTGCACTAGAGGAATATTAATAATGTATTCTTAGCTAACACTGATCAGTTTATTATTGCAGATGACTAAAGCCAACATAATAACTGATGCAATCACTTACATTGAACAGCTAAAAAAGTCTGTGGAAGAACTAAGCAACCAACTCCTGCAAATGGAGGCAGATAGTTTTGATCTGAAAGAGATCAATGATGAACTGAAAGAGATTGATGATAAACAAGAGGATAAGAAATGCGGGATAAAAGTAACACCATATATACAGTATTGATCTTTCTCGAGTTGTTTTTTTGTCAGCATTTTAATTAATTTTTATCATTCTTAACAGGTGGAGGTGGAGGTTGAGGTCAATTATATTTCTGGGAGTAAGTTATGGATACGAATAGTGTTCCAGAAGAAGAGAGGCGCACTTACTAAACTGATGGAAGCCATTAGCTTTCTTGGGATTGATCTCAATGATACCGCCATTACTACTTCCACAGGAGCAGTTCTTTTCACCTCATTTGGCGAGGTACAATTTGTCTCAGAACATTAACTCGAAACAGATATACTATATACTATATTCTTCACAAAATCAATTTCAATGAAGTGCTTTAATAATTTTCATGGAAAATATTCAGGGAATCCATGGTGGATTGCCGGAGGCTGACCAGATGAAGAAGTACTTGTTGGAGATCATAAACAACTTCTAGAGGAATTATTCATCCCAACGACTTCCAGTAAAGAAGTTTTGAGATTAAGCTGAATAAAAAAAAACTTGAGTCATGGCAATTTGATACAATGAATACTAATCTTGGACATGGCCATTGTGTTGTTCGAGATGTTTGCTGGTGTAGGAAGCCAATGAAAATCAAAATCTCCTTATTTTGAGTAAATTTCTTTGTCACATTAGCAAATTATTATTTTGTGTGATTGTCTCTATATATACGTACATGTACTGCATCCACCCTATTAACAACAATGATGTTATTTGATCATAATGTGGCTAACCATAATCCGGTCAATTATATGAAAGTAGACCAATTAAATATTTGTTTTATTTAAAGAGTATTAAAAGACTTAGTTTATGCTACTATCATATTCTTAACTTAAATTATGTCATCATTGATGTAAATATATATCCCTCTCATTTTTTTGACATAAAATTTTGTATTTTGTCTATTATATTTATCGAGATTTATTTTACCTCCAAATTCAAATAAATCAATATAAAATTATATAAATAAAAAATTAAAAATCACTTAAAACTAAAAATTATAAATCAATTGAATTTTTTTCGTACTACCAATTCATGGCTAACCATCAAAGATCACACAATAATATTAATTAGACTAATAAAACATCGGTTTGATAGTCCGTCAGCTTTCCCGCTGACTATCCAACATCAAACAATTAATTCATTTCTAGATTTGAACTTTACTAATACTCGCTCTCGTGCGATGCACGGACAAATATATTGTACTTAAATATTATCGAGTTAAAGCAATTAAATTCTAAAGAATTGATATCAATTTATGACGAATGTGCTTCACATGTAATTCATTGAATAACATTTTCTATATGAACCAAATTCAATCCAATTTGATCTTGTAAAGGATCCTAAGTAGATACACTTATAATGAGAAATTATAAAGCCATGTGATTAACTAAAATACTAAAAGACAATTAACTAATTTATAACAAAGTTCAAGAATTACTTATAAATTAAATACGTCGAGTTCAATAAGGAAATTAATTAGCACATATAGATCTTATTAACAAATACGATACTTCTTCCCTCATCGAGGCAACATGAACACGTTCCCGTAGAGAATTTCAAGTTGCAGAAAAATACACTCAAAAGCAAATATTAATCGCAATAGACATTTAGAAAAAAATTGAAAAAAAATTGGTCTATACTCTTCCGTCGTTTTTTTAAAAGAACTAGAGCGTAGAGTAATTACTATTATTTTTAAACCTTAATTTCGTAGGAACTAGCTAGCTAGGGATGGGAGCATTTTTTTACGGTTAGAAGCCGTAATTAATAAAAAAAAAAAAAAAAAAGGCTAGCTAGTTTAGTTTTATAATAAAGCTATCCATAATTCTTACTTTTTTAAAAGCGACTCGAGGAGTTTTAGTCATGAAAATATCCCATTCTTATCGATCTGCTTTGAATTTGCAGTGCATAATTCTAGTCCGTTTGTTTGGACTCAAGATTCCCAGCTTGGCTGAGAGTGATTTCTATTCTGATATTTCGTAACTTTTTCAAACAACTTATTTTCTAAAAAAAAAAATTCTTACTTTTTAAAAAAAAGTTGCAAGTGATTTTATTAAGTTACCCAGGTCATCAAAAACAACATTTTATGTAAGTTAATTTAGAAAATAATATATGTTTATACTAATTACAAATGATCAAATTCGAAAGAATAATTATTAGTCAAGTAAGTCAACCATTTTTTGCAATGGAATTTAGGTAACGTTGCTTTATAGCCTAAATAGTCGTCTCATCTGCCGCCTAAATACTAATTACATAAATCAAAATATTTTTTATAATTTGAATTCAACGCTTTTAGAAATTAAGAAATATGATAATCCTTTTTTTTTTCAGTGACGTAGAAACATAGCTTTCTATGTTGACGAAAATGATCTTTTAATTCAACAAATAGACCAAATAAGTAGTAAATAGTTCTTTAGTCGTCGTTACTTCTCAACAAGAAATTCATGTGCATTTTCTATTCTCGTAATTCCCATGCTACAAATTGTTGTCAAATAATCGAACAAAAAAAAGAAAAACTTTTTCCTAAAATTGTTCTGTAAATTATATTTTAATTTGATTGGTTGGCAATTCAATAATTGGCACATATAAACATTTTTTTTTTCTTTTGAATGGATAATTAGTAGTACTAAACATTTAACAACACGATACCACTCTTTTAACTTGTGTGAATAATTAGCATATTTGAAAAATATTTGTGTACTTAATCAGTAATTAATTAAATTTCTTCCACTATTTTATCAACTTCGAGTCAAAATTTTATAAGTATTATAAAGCTGATGATCTCTGTTTCCATTTCTCTCTCTTGTTTGTCAAATTAGCTTTTTATTTATTATCTGGCTACAAGTGTGATGGAGGAGATAGTGTTGGCTAGTAATAATAGTGTAAACACATTTTGATGCTTGAACAAACATAACTGTCGGGATACAGTGGCGGAGCTAGGATTTTAAAAATGGCCGGGCGAGATTATATTTATGTATTTGCTCGCAAATTTGGACGGGCAAACATACAATTATACATATAAAAGCGGGGAAAAATATAAAAAATTCAACCCAAATATACTTATATAAAAAAAAATTGCATGGGCGACCGCCGAGGGTGCCGGGGTGCTACCTCCACCCCTGGTCATGTGTATGTTGATGATGCAGTTTTATTTTGTGTTTGAGTAAATAATGTGGTGACCTAATTGTTCTATTGTAGGAATTCGACATTTTATGTACGCGTAGTGTCATATGTATGTCGATGATGCCATTTCTATGGTGTTTGAATAAATGATGGGGTCAAATTGTTCAAATTTTGAACAATTTAAGTATGTATCATGTCATGTGTATGTTGATGCGATGTTGTATTTATTTGTGCTTGAGTAAATAATGTGGTGACCTAATTGTTCGATTGCAGGAATTCCGACATTTTATGTAGGCGTATGTCATATGTATGTTGATGATGCCATCTTTATGGTGTTTGAATAAATGATGCGGTCAAATTTTTTTTCAAATTTCGAAAATTTAACTATTTAAGTACGTGTCATGTCATGTCGTGTCGGTCTATGTTGATGATGCCGTTTTCCTCGTATTTGAGTAAATAATGTGGCGATCTAATAGTTCGATATCAAGAGAGACACATATTTAAGAATTCAACCTGGATAATGGCGGGCAATCTCAGAGTTAGGATAGATTCAAATTCATTATTCATAATTCCATTACAAAACTCCAATGCAACAAGTCTTGTGTCTAAAATTTTCAAAGATTCAAATTCAAATTTCATTATTTCATTACAAAACTCCAGTGCAACAAGTCTTGTGTCTAAAATTATGAAGATTCAATTCATCAAGGACTTGAGTTGAAGATATGGTAGAGGAGGAGTTCGACGCGGGAGATGGAGGAGGTTAGGGTTTTGATTCGGCGTTTGACGGCGGCGATGGATGCCGGCGCCTCAAAATTTAGTCGAGCAATTTCACAAACAGCTAGTGGACCTTAATTAGACTCGAATGCATACGTTTCCATTGAAACAGCTTTTTATCGACGGATTTATTCGAAAAAAACAAGTGTTTTTGATTGAGGATCCGAATTTTCAAATATTCAATAACTGAAAACAATTATCTATATAAAGAATTAATTCTATGGGCTTTTGGGTCAGTAAATGAACGATTAGGCCCACTAAGGACCTATTATTTTTATTTTTTGAATTAAGTCTATATATTTTGTACGTTTTATTTTTAATAAATAGTAAAGCTGAAATTTCCTATATTTATGTTTACCTTAACATTAATAAAAATTTGGAAATATTTATCTATAGTTAAATTAGTTACTCGTGAGCTTCATAATCTTGATTTATTATTATTTAGGTGAAATAAGATTATTGGTGTGGTGGCTAGATTACTAGGAGTAGTAATTAAAATTTGATGAAATTATCATAATTTTCAAACAAATATTCCGTACTTCCGCTCCATTTACGAATCATTATAATAAATCTAGGGGCGAGCATTCGGATTACGGATCGGATTATTTCACAATCCAATCCGAATCCGAAATTCGAATTTTTGAAAAAAATGGATCCGATGCAATCCGAAATTCGAACAAATTCGAATTGAAAAAATCCGAAATCCGAACATTAAATCTAATCCGATCCGAAAATCCGAAATTCTAAAGAAAAAAGATTAAATAATTCAAAAATTCAAAATATATTAAATTTAAAATAATTAATTACAAATTGAACAAACATATTAAATTATTAATCATTCATAATAAAAAATATTAATAATAAATTAAATAGATATATTAAATTATTAATCATTAATAATAATATAATAATATATTATATATAATTCGAATTTCGGATTTGTTCGGTTTTTGAAAGCACCGATCCGATCCGATCCAAATCCAAAATCTGAATTTCCCAAAAAAAAAAGGATTCGATCCGATCCTAGATCCGAAAAAATCCGAACCAAATTTCATATTTCGGTTTAGTTCGGTTTGGATTTTCGGATTTTAGTTTTTTTGCGCACCCCTAAATAAATCCTTTAAACTCTGGCACGAGATGACATATATATATCTAATGCAATTAATTAAATTTGTACAAAAAAACTGATTACTATGTGGATAAAATCAACCTAGATTAGTAAATTTGCGTGAAATTGTTGTGCAAAAGTCCACACCACAGATATGAAATTGCATGAAAAATTAGAAAAATTAGCTTCATACCATTATTTTTTCTAGCCATGCTTATGTTAAAGCACCTTAGTAAACAAAATCAAAAATTAAATAATTTATTTATGGAAATTTTAAGGATTATTGTGAGAAATTATTAAGGCCAGCTGATTGAAGATTGTGTGGATCTATCTAGATGCCATTTCATTGACTAAATGTTATGGGTCATGAACTCATCATCAACAAATCAAATCCAAGGAGACACTTAATTAATAAGGAAAGAAACATGTAATATGTAAAGTAATGGTTGCAAGTTCTCGTGACAAAAAAAATGTAGGAAGCCAGGAAATGTGAAATATGACTCTTGTGGGCTAGCGATACTTGTGCATTATAGAGTTGTTAAATTAGGGATAAATTTTTTCTTAGACACTAACCGGTAGTGGTGGCAATTTTAGGGTAGGGATTTAGTAAAAATAAATTTTATATAAAAACGTGAGAATGATACATTTTAATGTATTTTTATCACATCAGAAATGCATATATTGCATACATATTCTAATGCTAAACTGCAATAATTTAATGCATTAATATCATAATAATACATAAATTACAGTAACTTAATGCATGGTTAAAATTTGAGTCATTGATTAAGAAAGATTAAGGGTCTAGATTTATTCTCATTTCTCACCTAAAATAGTATTCTCACCTAATTTTTCTTCCCTTTTTTTGTATCGTGGGAACCCGCAGTCGCTACCTTCGGTGCGCACTGGATAAACCCCCATCCCTTGTGTAGTAACCTGCAAACCACACATGGCAGGTAAACCACATTTTCCAAGTACATGTGTGGCAGACTTGACCTATATAGAGGTGTGTCATGAGGTTCGGAACCTTAGACCTTTCAATCTCAGACGCTCAATTTTATCACTATGTCATCCCCAAAGGGACGTCTTCCTATATATGTGTGTGTGCGCGCTCGTCAGTTGTGTAGACGTGGGTCAATCTTAGGCCGAATATCATAAATTCGGACTAAATGACACGAGTCTCTCATGTGATATATTGACATCACATCGAGCTTTGGAGTGGTGACAATAATCAAATAGTAATTAACAAAGTTACAAATTTCTTATAAAGTTTTGAACATATATAATTAGCTCGACTCGAGTGGTTAAGATTTCGGTATTGAGTGCATTGATGAAACTTTCTCAAATGGGGCCAGCTCGATCGATGTTGATTGCTTGAGAAATTTCGTACACGAAATTATACTACATATGAACTACCATAATAGATTAACATTCGTAATGTAACACGTTGTTTTATAGTATTTGTCTTTTTGCTTTTATTTGGTTATTCTTATTAATTTTGCATTGCAATTTGTGTACAGATTGGGAAGTTTGAAATATTCGGAATGAACTTCTATACAATCTTTCTCTGTGATCAGAATATATTTAAAAAACAATAAAACTATTCGGTCACACGGTGGTCAGTTATACGCGTAAAAAAAGAAAAAATTAATTGTTGAAATTGAAATAATCAAAATTTTCCCTAGGGTTTATGCTTCCCCAAGTAAGGTATATTTTCATTTTCAAAATATATATTATTATTTTTGACTTGTGTGTCCGGCCACATTGTGTTCAAACAGAACAATCCTTTAAAAATGCATGAATATACACGCTAATTTTAATAGACTATTTTTTAATAATTTATAGTATATGTTTGGTAAAAGTTATTTATTTCACCAAATGTTTTTTTTTTTTTTTTTTTGGGTAACACTATATGTCTTTTTACTACGTGTCACCATTTGAAAAATACGTGGTAGTTACTATACAATCGCGACATCAAATGAGGTCAAGATATGATTGAGAATTGAAGTCATTGCGAATGATACATTGGCTTGTGAATCAATATTTTTATAATTAAATGTACCAAATTCAAATTTTATAAGATATCTTATACGTTGAGAGTTTGTGAATCAATATATTTTCGGGGTTGCTAAAAAAAATTGCTTTGCGACTTTGCGTGCCATAATTTTGAGACTAGAATAGATTAATTAATTAATTAATTAATTAATGTGGAATTTGGATATGGTCAGTGAGATAAGGTCCCCTCAATTAATTTAAAGAGAGGGATTGCACGTAAATTATAACCAATTATATAGGAAGAGAATCAACTGAGAATATTTTTTAGGTGAGAAATGAGAATAAATCTAGACTCTTGATTTTCATTAATTAATGGTTCGGATTTGATGATGCATTAAGTGATTCTAAATTATGCATTACTCTCGACCCACTCATATTTTCATCTTTTTTTTATTTAGGTGCCCCACTAATATTGTTGTCTTCCAAATAAGGAAAGTTTTAACCCTTCAAAATCCTCAAAATGTAACGGGATATATCAACTTTCTATCTTTTTACCCTTATTCTTAATTTCCGTGTTGAACAGTATCATGACAATTTCAGTGGGTCGGAGGAAGTACAATGTTAATACATTAAGTTATTACTGCTATTTATGCATTACAATGCTTATACATTATATTTATGCAATATATATGCATTACCGATGTAATATAAATGTATTAAAATCTATATTCACACGTTCTTATATAAAATTTATTCTCATCAAATCTCAACCCTATATACGAGGGAAAGATAAGATTGAGCCAAAGGTTGGATTGGTTGAAATTAAATAAATTTTGTCAAATGATGGAGGTAAAATTTTATAAAGATAAGACTGTAATTTGATTGATTTTACATATCTAAGCTTAACCACTTGTTTGGTGGGTTACATACACATAAGCTTCAAGTTGTACCACTGGTTAGGTAGTAAAATGACATAATCACCCTTTCTCGTCTTTCTCCTTTCTCTATGTCCTCACTCTCTCTTATCTCTGACGTTTCCTTTCCACACGTTATAAACATGTATTTTAATATGAATGCATTTCATGTTAAAGAATAATATTAATTATTTTATTTGAGATTGTTTTACTCGCAAGTTGAAGTGCAAATAGGACAATACCTGTTTAATTAAGTTGGCTTGTTTTAGTGAACATAATTTTTTTTTTTTTGAAAGTCGACTAAAATATACTCCAATATTTTAATAAAGGCGGAAAAAAGAAAAAAGAAAAAAACCGGTGCCTTTCGCCTGCAATTAAGAGTGGCAAGTCCGCACAGGGTAATCAGTTTTCTAAGGTCGTCTGTGAAGGAAATTGTTGCCTCTTTTCCAAAATTGGGGAGAGAGGGCTTTTCAGAATCAGCAGCAAATTCTTTAGGAATCGAGTATAGTCTGTCACATATGTTGAAAGAGGTTTCGGTTCGTTAGATTCCTACACTGCCGGGGTGGACGAAAGTTAATACGGATGGCTGTGTTGTTGATGCTCCGGCTGTTCTTTGTGCTGGTGGGGTTTTTAGAAACTATCGAGGGAAGGTTCGTGGTTGTTTTCATGTAGAGGAGGGATTTGGTTTTGCCTTTGTGGCGAAGCTATTGGCTGCTATCACGGCGATAGAAATTGCAGCAAATAATGGTTGGAATAACCTTTGGTTGGAGTCAGATTCTTCCTACGTTGTTAGTCTTTTGATTAGTAGGACGGAAAGGGTACCGTGGAGATGGATAGCTCGTTGGAGAGGAACTTTAGCGTTATTGGAGTAGCTGAATTTTAGAGTTTCTCACATTTTTAGGGAAGGAAATGCGGTGGTGGATAAAATGGCTAGTTTGGATGTTGAAGAAGGGTGGTGGCCATATCCGCATGAGGCAATAAAAGATCAGATTTTTTCAGACATATTTTGTCAGTCTTTTGCTAGATATGTTTAATTTTCTATTTCTGTCGATAATGTCTTCCTTGTAACTTTTATTTTTTACCTATTTTAATAAAATTTCAAATTAATAAGAGTGATTAATACGATTAGTTAATTAGCTAGTAAAAGGCAATAATAGTACAATTGAGTTAATTAATCTCATTGAAGATTAGATGATCTCGATTAAGGTTAATTAATACAATTAGATTTCTTAATTTCAAATAAAATCTATTATTCTTAATTAAAATATATTGAGTCTCAATTAATATTACAAATACAAATTAATTAAAAATAAGATGGACTGAACCATTTAGTGCGGTCGATCTTTATTATTAATTACAAAATCTTATTCAAATACTAACATTCACAAAATACAGTACGTTAATGCAGAAACATACTAAAGCACAAATTACACTAACTTAATGTACAAATTATTTAGCACACATAAACAACAATGCTCAAATGTATCAATTAATTAAGAAATCAACAGATCCAAATTAATTTAGTTCCTAAATATTTCTCTCACTATATATATATTTACAAAAACTGAAATCGAGAGATCTAGAGAGAGCAAGTTAGAAATACCAAAGCTAACAATGGATTATTTTTGGATACTAATTCCCAGAAGCGGAGCTAGCACCCGGGCACCCTCGACGGTCGCCCGGGCAACTTTTTTCATTATAACTATATTTTTATCGATTTTTTTATTTCTTTTCTTTATTTTTATATGTATAATTGTAGGTTCGCCCGCCCAAATTTATGACTATATATATAAACGTAATCTTGCCCGGGCACATTTTAAATCCTAGCTCTGCCAATGCTAATTCCCTTAATTTTATTTAATATATTGAGAGAGAAAGGGGTCGGACCGGGGTTAGAAAATTGGCAAATTAAAATTAAAATATACAAAAAAGTCGAAAATTCCCAACTCGTCGAACTTTTCAATAATACATTAAATATTAGTATATGTACTTCACTTTCACTCTCTCACTTGTCCCATTATTAAAATAGTAAATATTTCTTCGATAACTCTATATAAACTCACCCATTGATTCAAAACCAATCACACCAACACACTTCTCCAAATTATCAAATTAAAAACAATATGGGAAAGCTAGCCTCTATTCCTCTTATTCTAACCATCTCGTGCTTGCTAGTGTCCACGCTAGACGTGGACGCTAGAAAGCCCGGCCCCGTCGTGGAGGAAGAAAGCTTCCTCCACGACGTCTGCAAGGGAAAAGAAAAGTTATTGAAACTCCACCTATACGTCCAAGACCTCCGAATCGGCCACCCTAACGCCACCGTGGTCGAGGTGGCGAAAGCCGACATCACCGACTCATCTCCGTTCAGCTTCGGCAGCGTCCACGTCCTCGACGACCTCGTCACGGAGGGGCCGGACTACTACTCCCGCTCCCTCGGTCGCATCCAAGGGCTCACCACCAACGCTGACCTCTCCACATTCGGCATCGCCATGAACCTCAACTTCTACTTCTCGGTGGGGCGGCTCGCCGGCAGCACGCTTAGCATTCTTGGCCGGAATCAGGTCTTGGACGACCAGCGCGAGCTGCCGGTGGTCGGAGGCACCGGAGTTTTCCGATTCGCTCGTGGATATGCAATTCAGACATCGTATTCGATGGATGCTGCAACTAACTACGCGGTGTTGGAATACACGATCTACACCACCTACAACGATAAATTCAACGAGCCTCGGGATTTTGATACTTTCGAAATGTGAGGGAATGAAAATCGAGTTGAATAAGTGTGCGCGCACGTGTGCATGCGCGAGTTTGGTTCGATTTCTCTGTTACATCTTCGTGTTAGCCGCGTAGGCTAGGGTTTCATTCGATTGATGTGCACCGTGTGTGTATTTATGATGTCATCTAATAAGGTACGGTATGGCGCGTCACTACACGTGCCGTTTGTTAGTAATAATAATGAAACACGAGATGTAATAGGAAATCAAAATTAGGTTTATTTGGTTTCCTTTTTCAGTTTCTATTTGTGCTCGTTTTCCTTGGAGTGAATTTAATAAATTTCGTGTAGTGTAATGGAATTGATGTGGTGCAAATTGGTGATGGAGACATACACACACACACACACATCGATCTAGAGGAATACATCTTTCTCAACATACCATAAAAATATGCCAGCATTTTCTTGTTGGTACTTCACATAAAAATACATC
Organism: Schizonepeta tenuifolia; assembly: GCA_029490685.1. Lineage (NCBI taxonomy): Eukaryota > Viridiplantae > Streptophyta > Magnoliopsida > Lamiales > Lamiaceae > Schizonepeta > Schizonepeta tenuifolia. The sequence continues at coordinate 94,979,477 of CM055960.1, read as the reverse complement.
TTTCTCAACTCACATAATGTGAGATTCTTTTTCTCCACTCACAATATAGTATTACACTATAATCTTTAAAACCTAGGTCACTTAAATTTTCTTTACTCCGTCCTTATAGCAAGTTCCCGTTTTCCTTTTTTCTCCTTTTACTCCTTTTCTCCACTCTGTCCCGACAACAAGATTTCATTTTCCTTTTTCGTCTGTTCCGAAAAAGGTTTCCGTCCAAAATTGAAAACAATTTAAATCTTTAAAAGCTGTAGTGCCTACCATTTTTATCATTTTATTCTTATTTTTATTAGGTGTGTCCAAAATAAAGAGTACCTTATTAAAAGGATGGAGAGATTTATATTTTTTCAGTGTGTTGCACATGTCATTTCGCTCGTACAACATAGAGTTCTAGGTGCATGGTTTACATTTTTTCACATTTGTGTGGTGTTTGTTGAATTATATATGTGGCAAGAGAAGATACTGAGTGTGTCGGTGTGTGGTTCAAATTTGTAACATTGTTTTGTTTTGTTTTGTTTTGTTTTGTTTTGTTTTTTTGGTTTTTTTTTATTAATTTTTTTGATTTTTTTTTTTTTGCTGCCTATTTTGCACTTGGCTTTAATGCAAAAGATTGATAGCCTGTAATTTGATTTGATTCCGACCACGAGTAGCTCTCGGATATTTACTAATTTCCAGATTTAATCGATAAATCATCTATATATTAAAAAAAAAAAAAAAAAAAACGGTTTCAATTCAATTGGGATGGCAATTTTATAATTTATTTTAAAGGTCAATTTTTGCAAAATAAATACAGTCGGCGCCTGAGAGTGAAAGGTCTCATGCATGAAGTGTTTCTATAAGTTGAGCAATATATATGTATGTGGAAAGTGTGGTTTACCTGCACTGTGTGGTTTGCAAGCTATTGTACAAGGAACATGGAATTTACCCAATCCTCACTGAAAATAGCGGTTGCGGGTTCCACGACGTAAATAATAATAAAAAAAAAAAAAAAAGAATACTACCTAAAAAGCATTTATGTAATCTAGCGCAGTTAGTTTAAGCACCTTTTACCACTCTAAAATTCCAGGTTTGATTCAAGCTGAACCCATTTATGTTACTCAAGTCTATTTCCTTTTTCCTTCTATTTTTTTTTTCCCTTACATTTCTTCTTATTTTGTTTATTCTTCTTGCTTTTTTTTTCCTTCTTCATTTATTCTTGCCTATTTCTTTCTTGTTTCCTCTTCATTCGTGGTTGCCTCTTTTTTCATTTATTCTTTTTTTTTCTTCCTTCTTTGTGCTTGCCTACTTTTCCCCTTTCATTTGTGTTTGTCTCCGAATGAGATTATATCTAACTAAGCTTTTACGTACACCGTATTTTTCTCATTTGTGGTTGCCTCTTTTACATTTTAAATTTAAAGTTTGTAATGTATTGAGATCGACTTAGTAATATTTTGTTCATTAACTCGTCATCTTCGAACATGTTATTTATATATGTATCATGTCTTTTATTCAATATGTATATTTTTATTGTTTGTGTTGTGCTGTAATTTAAACGTTGTTATTATTGTACTAAAAGAATGTTATTTATATTTGATATTTGGACCCCCTAAGTCCAAAGTCTGGCTTCGTCACTGCCTATACATGTGCATCTACGCGTGTAACATAATAATAATCACTGCGCATCACGATAGTAATTCATTATAAAACCAAAAAATATGCACTTTAATTAGCCTTTCTCATAGGCATTTCATCAAACATGCAAAACTCACAAAATCCTCACATAAGATTGACGGATGAAGAGAAACCAAAATTACAGAATTAAATCATTTTATATAATTTTTTTACAGCCTATTAAGTGATTTCTATTCAATACTCGACGGACTAATTAAGATTTACCATGAGAAATTATTAAATAGAGTTGAAATTGTAATTTTTAAATAATAAATCAGCCACCAGCCCAAAATTATTGCCCTAAAAAAATATTTATCCCGCCTTGTTAGGGGAGATTTTTATTGATTTATTGTATATAGTATAAGTTTAGCATCGTAATTTGTAGTTTGCACAGTCTCAAAGGTGCATGAAACGAATAGAGAAGAAACCCTCGAAATTTATATATATAAAAAAGAGGGGTTTCTATCTTGATGATTAGATAATTAACATGCGATAAATTCACCCTAATTCAAATCTTTCGCCTATATATAATCCCACCATATGTTTAATCATCACACCAATTCTCACTTACCATCTTTCAAATTAGGGTTTTCTTTTTTTCTTCCAAACTCAATGACTAATCTTCCCATTTTTGTCGTTCTTCTCGTTTTCTCCGGCTCTCTAGTAGCCGCTCTGGCAAATGGCTATGCATCGGAGCCAGCTGAGCACCACCAAGCACGGCTCCGGGGCAACAGAGAGAAATACGTGAAGCTCAATATCTTCGTTCAAAATGCCCTAGAGGGTTCAAACGCCACCGTGCACGAGGTTGCACATGCCTCGATCACGGACAACTCGGTCACGGGCTTTGGTCAAGTCCGGGTCTTGGACGACAAGGTCACGGCCGGGCCGAGCCCGAACTCGAAGGAACTGGGCCGGGCCCAGGGCCTCATAGCCTCCACGGATCTCGTAATCTCGGCCCTCACCATGAACCTCAACTTCGTCTTCACGGCGGGGAGGTTCAACGGCAGCACCATCTGCATTATCGGCCGGAACCAGATCATGGACGACCGCCGCGAGCTAGTGGTGGCTGGTGGGACCGGGGCTTTCCGGTTGACACGTGGATACGCATTTTCGAGCACTTACTCTTACGATGTCGAATCAAACTATGGTGTTTTGGAATACACCATCTACGCCACCTATATCGAGACACCTAAAATTCGTCTGAAAGCAGACATTTAAGGAAAGATTAGTTATAATGATGGAAAGTTGTGGTATTTGGCTAATCGATTCTATGTTGTCGTTTGTCTTGATTAAGACTTAAGAATTAGGAATGTGTTGCAGTTTGTTTGCATGCACCTTTTTTCTTAGTGTTTATGAATTTATGAGGTTTTGTTTGGCACGTCGTCTCAAACCAACTGGAGACCCTAGCGTTTTTTATTATTGATTCTTCTTTTATATATAATTTGGTGGTTTTGATTCATTTTTTATTTTAGTGTTTAATTTTGAGCTAATTGTTAAAACATGACCGTAACTTTCATTATTAATGAAAAAGTATCGTATGTTACAAAATTTGAAAATGAGAACTATATGTTACGAAATTTGTAAATGAGAACTACAACTTTCATTTTTGCATAGGCACTCTTATTTCTGGCCTAAAACTAATTATTTGGGCTTTTTGTGACACCTAGAGTCCGTTTCTGACGTTGCTGTGTCATACCACCTTTTTGGCAGAAAAGAAACATTCCCTTTTTTGTTATGATTAATTTTTTTAGCATATTTATTATTATCGAAAGAAAGAAAGAAACTAATTTATTTACCACATTTGCAGCCTAAAATAAAAATAAGGAAATGACGAGTTTCATTCGGGTGGGCGAAAATAACGAGTTTCTTTCATTTTAAGTCCTTATTTTTGTTTTAGACTGCAAATGTGGCAAATAATTGTTGTGATGATTGGTTTCTTTCTTTCATTCAATTATAACAAATGTGCTAAAAAAATCGATAGTAATAATTAAAGGGGAAAACAAAATTTGCTAAAAAGGTGACATGACACGGCCACGTCATCAACAAGCTGTAGGTGTCACTAAAAAGCCCAACTAATTGCTTTGGCCTTTGAGTCCAAAATATGAGTGTAAATGCAGAAAATTGAAGTCATAGTCCTCATTTTTAAATTTTGTAACATGTATATAGTTTTCATTTTCAAATTTCATAATATATAGTCTTTTTCTTAAAACACTGAAAGTTATGGTGATATTTTAACAATTAGTTCGTTTATATTTTGATTGTTTGCTAGGTTGTTTCTATTGCTTGGAATGTGATTGGCTTTGATTATTTATTTATTTATTTATTTTAATATAGATTGGGTTTGATGTTGGGTTGCCCGAAATTGGAAGAAGAAGAAGAAGAACGACAATGTTTTCATTTTGGGTTCGGATCCTCTGTCCCGATTTCTCTATCCCACTCTGTGCCAAATCATAAAACACTGACATTTTGGATTATAGTTTACTTCTCTGCTATCTTCTCGCTTCTCTTTCCAATCGGCTCGGCTTAGCCGATAAATAATCTTTCCACTTGTTCTTCTAAATCTTTCAGTAAACAACCAATCAAGATTGAAAAAAAAAAGTACTTTGAATCATATTGGATTACATAAAGCAGATCATCAAATGTCACTGAGGATTAAAATTAAAATTAACGCATCTATCTCAATCCATTAAAATTAACGCATCTACCTTCTTCACTTTTACTCATTCTCCTTTATTTCTTTAAACCCTTTATATTTGTATTGTATCTTTATTTAAGCTAAGGGTAACAATGTACCACATGTCGTCGGAGTGATGGAGTAGTATTTGTGAGGTCAAATGTTTCAAGTATAACGTTTTTATAGGTCGGACATATTATGATGTTGAAATTGTGATGTACGCTCGTATGGAATTTGCAGACAAATACATGCGGGCGAGAGTTTGCATATTATCTTCGAAAATGTACTTGCTGATTACCTCAACATAATTTTCTTCAGAAAATAGTTGCAATCAAGTGATTAGGGCAAAAAGTTAAAATAACCATTTTACAAAAGCAAAGATAAATTCTAACCATTAATCCTTAAAAGATAAATACTAATCAATTTTTTTTTTTAAATTACTTTCTTGCCCTTATTTTCTTTTTTTTCTTTCACCTTATACATGAATACACACAACATATACGAACCATTATATGAGATGTTTTCTCTTCTTTATCAAAACACACATAGACACACACGCACATGCACAAAAACACAAACACACACATGCATATACACACACTGCTACACACACTCACACACACATACACACACTGCTGCACACACTTTATACATACACTGCACACACAAAAGGACACACGCACACACAGTGCACATACTCACACACACGTGTATACATATACTGCACACACATACACTGTACACACACACACACATATATACATATATATACACACAACACACTGCACAACACAAGTATGACTTCATGTATTTATATATATATATTTATGTATTCATGTATGACTCATGTATGTATTTTTGTATGTATCGGTGTCTTCATATATGAAGTTGTATCTTCATGTATGACATGTATAAGTTTGTGTATGTATTAATAAAACAAGTTTAAAAGGGTATTTCAGAAAAATAAATTATTATTTATCTTTTAAAAATTAATGGCTAGAATTTATCTTTATCTTTTATAAATGGTTATGGTTATTTTTCCACATTATTTCTATAATATGGTTGTACAATCTATTATGAATTGAAACATCAATAAAACAATTCTCGCCTTATGATAGTTTACTCATGTACGTTTTCGTAACCGACATGGAATTTGAATCGCTATCACGCGACGATGTCATGTAAACTAACGTCGGATGCAAAATTCTCATATCCAAGACTAAGAATTTAATTTAATAATAAACTCCTAAAAACTTGATTTAGTATTGAATTTGAGATCAATGACGTCATTATTTTATATCTAGTAAAAGCTCAAAAGTGAATTTTAGACTATTAACTCGACTTGAAAAAATCAATTCAACATGATGAACTAAGGCATAGTAACTTCTTCGTTTTTGTGAAAGGAAGGTGAACTAATACATTTAGTAATTGAGAACTAATATATCAACATAAATAATTTGTGCCATTCATGATATGGAGTTAAGTTTGGGTGTATAATCTAAAATAGATTTAAAAAAAATTAATTGCACATCTTTTTATTTTAGTTCGGGAAAGGAACCGGGTTTGGATTCTAGAACGAAGAGATCTTTACTGTTATTGGATAATTCCCAAGGAACAAAAGAACTTGTAATTTTTTTTTTTTTTTGGATGAATAGAATTCGTTAACACTGCTTTTCCAATTAAACTTATTCTTTCCAATAATTATCTTTTGAGATGTAGAATGTTACCAAAAGAGCTACGCACGCAATGAGCTCATGCTCAGCCTCTTCTGTAAATTATTATTTAATTTATTATTTATTAAATAATATTTTAATTGATTTTGATCATTAGATCTAGAATTAATTTTCATTAAAGATTAATAAGTCTAATTGAGATTAATAAAACTAAATAATTACATTTAATCTCTCTAATCACCCATAATCGCCATTTAGTCCCTTCCCTAATTACATTTAACATTTTGTGCTCACATAACTTTGCCGTAGTATTCTTCTCTTCATCAAGCTATTGCTTATATTTTTCAACGGCCTGAAAGAAATTTTCAACATATATAAGAGTCAGTTGTTAAGCTATCAAAATATATTGAGTCCAATTTTTTCTAACTAAGCACATGCAATTACATATTCCTCCATCTCATTCATCTTGCTATGTATTACTTTTTTAACCGTCCCACTCATCTTGCTACGTTTCTTTTTAAAATAATTAAGAAATCACTTTATTCAATTTAAAAATACTTTATATCGTTAATAAAAATAAAACATTTTATAGCACTTTATTCACTTCAAAAATATTTTAATTGTATCATTTTATTAACTACACTAACACCACCTTTACTTTCAATATTCTTCTGTTTAATATCTGTTTCGAAAAGAAACGTAACAAGATGAACGGGAAGGTAATGAAGAACGTTAATGAAGTTGATAAGACAAATCGTGTTCACTCTAACCAATTGTCCAATTAAACCAAAACTAAGTAAGGAATAACATGCATGATACTAAGCTAAGATGACACTTTGTCAATTACGAAAAACCTATTAATATTTGAATTATTGCCAATTTGTACGCACATCTCTTTTATGAGCTAAATGGTCAAAATAATATACAAAGTTTTGGAATTTACTTATTTTAAAACTAAATAAATTATGTAAGGAATCGCCGCCATCAAGTTGCATAATATTTCGTGGTTGGGAGAATATGCCCTATTATATATTCTACTACTAAATAATGAGTTATTAACTCAAATTCTCATGGCCCATGCATGACTAAGACTTCCAGCTAAATTAGGGCCAAATCAACTTATTTCCACATAACATCATTTCAGATCTTTTTTAGTATGAAGTTTCTTTTCTCTTTATCATTATCCATAATAAGGCTCTCTGCAGCGGCGCGCTCGCACCCCTAGCGAGCGTGCTCGCACCGCGCACGCACCGCTGCCGAGCGCCTTATTATAAATAATGCAATTAGTTGATATTAATCACTCATATAATCATTCAATTAGTGGATATGGGCACGGGCCATGTTTTCCATCCCAAACTTAATCATTCAAAACAAATATATATATAAGATTATTTTATCAATCAAGCAGGGGCGGAGCCGCGGAGCTAGGATTTGAAACTTGGTCAGGCAAAATTACGTTAATATATTTTGGCATAAATTGGACAGGGCAATATTACAATTATGCATATAAAAGTGAAGAAAAAAAAAAATCATTATTCCCAAAAGATAGGTAGAAAAAATTGACGGAGCTGTCACCGGGTGACCTGGCCTTTCGATCCGCCACTGCCAATCAAGCCTTGTCATGCAAAACAAATTACTCTCAAACTGCTGCATGTATTTAAGACTATAACATTATATTCATTAGAATTTATAATTTTTATTTATTTTTTACTTGTAATTTTTGAACTAATTGATTATTGATAGATGTAGATATATCTCGATCGAACTCATGTCCCCCAAAGTCACACTATTTCATAAATAAGGTATTCTATATAATTATTATTTTAAAATTGATTATTAGTAATAAACATTAATTACTATAGTATTACTATATGATTCATATTATAGCATTCTAATTAAACTTGTATTTTGTAATAAATATTTAAGATATAATGGAATTAAAAAGTGGAATGCAGATGATGTGACATAACTATAAAGGGACCGAAGATCGCAACAGTAGCTGCATGTCATAGCAAAGAAAATATATAGTATGAGAATACAATTATTAATGGAAGTATCTTAAGTCAACTTAAAGTGATATGTTCAATTAATATATAATACAAATTAAGGCACCGTTCAAAACATTATTTAATATAGTATAAAAGATCCAATTTCAGGATTCAATATCGATTTGATTTTCACAAAATATAAAATATGTTTCAGCTTAATTAAATATCCACACAACCTAGTAACCTCGATCCATGCAGAAATTGATAAAATATGCATGCTTGCTAACGCTAAATTAACTTGCATGACATTATTTTAATAAATATAACGCGTTAGTGGTGTGTGTTAGCCTAGTGGTAGTGAGGTTAATGCTCGGGTCAAAGGTTACGGGCTTGAGTCCTCCGTCACGCTGTATTTAAATTTCCTTGTAATGTTCTTCAAAAAAATAAAATAAAAAAAAAAAAAAAATATATATATATATATATATATATATATATATATATATATATATATATATATAACACGTTAGGTGGTGTCAATTGGAGTAATTGACACTGTGATCGAAAGATTATAAGTTTTAAATTACGCTAAATTCTATGAGATTAAATTATACAAAATGCAACTCACTTATTTTTTTTATGTCGTGAGAATCCGTAGCTGCTGTGTGTACTGGATAAACTCCTGTTCTTGTGCAGTAGTCTACAAACCACACATGATAGGTAAATCATACTTTTCAATTATAAGTGTGGCTAGCTTGATCTATAAAGGCGCTTCATTGGGTTTAAACCTGAGACCTCTTAGTCTCAAACGTCCACTTTTACCATTAAGTCATTCTGAATGATACAAAAAAATATAGTACAAAATAAAACGTGTTCCCTCTAATTTATAGCTTTGGTGGTTCAAATTATACGTGCGATGTTGTTGCGGACCTAAAATAAAACTACCACAAACTAAAGGAAAAAGAAAATTAATTGATTAAATATTAATTTTATATTTTGGGTATAATTTGTGAATAAAAGGTAACTGACTGAGCTTTTAAGCTTCTTAAAATAACTTCAAATTATTCATTATTAAGAATTTAAAATTTATAAATTATTTTTTAATGAACTTTTAAGCTTAGCCAAAATAAGCACTCATGTATCTCATTTGAATTGGGACATAGTGTTATTTTATTTATAACGTCATTAGTGATTTAAAATTTAGAATGAGGCCGCATCAGATCTTTCGACATTTAGCTGGTGGGCTTTAGGCCCATCCAGAAACTTTGTTATTATTTATGGGCTAAATTATATAATGGGCTTAAGATATAAGTGGTCCACTATTTTTATTCGACTTTATTGTTGCTTGGGCTACAGAATGCAATTTCCACAAATTATAAAATATGTGGAGTCACTCTCATGTGCGAACCGCGCGTAGCGTGTGCACGGTACGTTACGTGTCTTCCATGCATGGCGTGTGTTGTGCATGCATTCAATTTCTTTTTTTTTCGATTTTTTTTTAATTATATGTACCCCAATATATTTTTATATGCACTACACTGTATAATGATACGCATCACTAACTATATTGAGATGCACTTTTTTTTTGTAATTTTCATTTTTTTACTCTGATTTTAATTTATAGATAATCGCAGTGGCAACATTCATGTTCTTTAACTTACTTCGAGATCCGAAAACAAAAGTCACTGGATCAACCCAATCAATCCGGGTCCGATCCAAATCTGGACCGGGTCAACGGGTCTCACAAGAGTATTTGTCTAATATGTGCATGTGACGTGCCATCTAGTTTCTTTCTTTTCTTTTTTTTGTTTCTTTTTGGAATGGCGTGCCAACTAGTTAATACAAGATCAATTATATTTTTCTCCACTCAGCTCCATGCAGAAATTGATAAAATATGTTGACGCTAAACTATTAAACTTGCAGTACTACATTATTTTAAATATTAGCGCGTTAATTAGGTGGTGTTAATATATCTGAAAATAAATTATACGGAACGTGGCATTAATAAATAACGAATACAACTATAGGGAAAAGAAATATTAAGTGACTAAATTTGATATATAGATCTTCTTCAACAATTAGTAGGATTAATGCAATGCAAATTATGATCAAGTTCTGTGTGGGTGTATGTGAACGATCGTAAGCTATTCGGAATTAATTCGAGGTAAAATTTGAAATCGAGTCGAGAGTGGCTCTCGGAGCTCAATAATATTATATTACGTACTTATTAATTACTCCCTCCGTCTATGAAATGATTGTCACTTTTCTTACTTAAGTTTGTCTATGGAAGGATTGCCACTTTTGCTACTCCACTCACATTTAATGTGGGACCCTTAGTCAACTCACAACAATACTCACTACATTATAATTTACTACTACCTGTCATTTTCTTAAAACTCATGTCGTCTACAATGTGGCAGCCATTTCGTGGACGGAAGGAGTATATGGTATCCATTAACACTAGTTAGTTAACAATGTCACAAGGCCCGAATTTTTGGCATCGATCTAAAATCAACATGATACGTCCGATTTAATGTGAAAATAACATGTAATTTTGAAAATATTTAGAGTCAATTAAGGGAAGTTTTTCTAATGCTCACTAGCTAGTGTAGTTAGGGAATATGTTTGGTATATTTTGTAAGCATACTCTATACTTAAAGAATTGCCCTACTTACCATATTTTTTTTGTCCATAAAGAATTGCCTCACTCTACTTTTTATACAATAACACCCTCCAAATTTTCCTATATTTACTCTCTCTTGTCACTGGTGGACTCACCTCACAATAACTTTATCACTATTTTTTTGTCAATACCACTACCTTTTGGTTAATATCACTATTTTTTTGGCATTACCATTACCCCTACTTTCTAACTTTTACCCCACTCAAAATTATTTTACCAACTTTCTTAAAACATGTGCCCACCCTCAAATGAAACATTTTTTGGTGGACGGAAGGAGTAATAAATAATATTGAAACAATTAAACAAGATATTTTGTCTATAGTTTTGAATTTTTCATAATTTAAACGGTACTATAATGTACCAATTCTCAAAATAATTTCTTACTCGCAATGTTCCGTTCTACTTGTCTCACTTTCTATTTTGAGTGTCCCACTCTATTTGTCTTACTTCACTTTTCATTTTAGGAAATAATTAAGAAATCACTTTATTCACTTTATATAACTTCAAAACCACTTTATATCACTTTATGTCACTTTAAAAACACTTTATATCACTTTATCAATTAAAAAATACTTTATCAATTTATCAATTATATCACTTTATTAACTACACTAACCACACTCTTTATATCTAATCTCGTTTTTCTTAATCTTCGTGTCCGTCTCAAATGAGACAAGTTGAGTGGGAACGGGGAAGTATTTTATTATAAACTTTGCTTAGACTTTTTCAAATACTCTCTCTGTCCCGTTCATAATGCAACATATTCCTTATTGGGGTGTCTCATTCATCTTGCAATGTTTCCTTTTATAGAAATAATTAGAAAATCACTTTAACTACTTTATTCACTTTAAAACCACTTTATATCACATCAATAACACTTTATTCACTTTAAATCATTTTATATCACATCAACAACACTTTATTTATTTTAAAAATATTTTATATCACTTTATTAATACACTAATAACCATCTTTACTCTTAATACTCTTTTTCTTAATATCTGTGCCGAAAAGTTTTGTTGCATTATGAATGGGACGGAAAGAGTACTTTTTTAGTGGGGGCCGGAAAACTTTTGCGACGCAATTACGCGTAAGTAGATGTCCCCATCTACCTTTTAGAGCATTCATAATGGGGCTCGAGCCGTCCCAATTGTCGAGCCTCCCCATTGATGAGCTGGGAAGAATGTGCCGGAGCTCGTTGGAACGAGTCAGTTTGAATGAAGTTTGATGCTTAAATTATTATATTATTGTTAATTTATTTTAAATTTATTTCTTGATTTATTTTTTAGTATTATTTATTTATCTCGATTAATGTAATTTTTTATCTTTAATTACTAAAAAAATCCAACAACTCAGTACTAGTATTTTTTTATTATAATTTTACTATTTTAATTATTATAATTTTGAATTTATTTTAATTAACATAAGATTTAATTTTATTCAATATTTTACTATTCAATTTTCTACAAATTTTATCCAACATTTCAAAATTAATTCTATCAAGCCTTCCACTGCAGCTCACTCATTCTATCTGGGGTACATAGCTTATTAAGCCCTCAAGTAGCTCAATTACTGTGAATGCTCTTAGTAGAATTTAAAATTGCATTATACTATAATTTGTTTCCTAATTTTTTTTATACAATCAAAGTATTTGTTTCCCTAGTAAACAAACGTCTAAACGATGGCAAAATGTATTTTCTTAGGTTGATGTGGCCAATAATTTTGTAGATAATTTAAAAAAGTGGTAAAGAGAGGTACACGTGTCTCACCACGAGTGTGTGTGAACGAGAAAGTTACTAATTAATGATATACTATGTTAAATAATTAATCAATATACACCCGCTTGATTTTCACGTGGCATCTATAATCTATAAAAGAACATAAAATACGCATATATGAATTTGAGTCACTGTCACACGTCATGCTAAGCAAATACAAACCTTCATAAATTTTGACTTTGCCAGCTGTCACGGGGATATTAAAATATGAGCTAATGTGGTAAAATAACCCTTTTTCTTAAAAAAATGTTAAAATATCACCCACATTTTAAAAGTTGCAAAATAGCCTTTTAGTTTTTGAAATGACCTAAATACCCTTAATGAGTATACAAGAAAGCTTACTTTAATTTGAATCATACAAGAACACTAACTTCATGTATAAATTTCCGGCGACAATTTTCGGCCAAAAAATTCCGGCGAGAGTTTTCCGGTCAAAAATTCCCTGCAAAATTTTTCGGCCAAAAAATTTCAACGGAGGGATTTCACATACAAGAAGAATCCACATACAAGAATATTTCACATACAAGAAAAGTAACATACATAGAGATAACATACATGCATCATATTTACATACAAGAAACTTAACATACAAGAAGTGTTCATGGCAGGAAGAGTAACATACATGAATTCCGACATACAAGAAACAAGACATACAAGAGAGTCACGTATATAGAAGAAGCAACATACATGAAGATATTTCACTTACAAGAAGAGTCACATATATGGAAGAAACAACATACATGAAGATAATTCCGGCGAAAAATTCGAATCATACACGAAACCTAACTTCATGTATGCATCATACACGAAGACTAACATTCATGTATGCATCATACAAGAAGACTGACTTTCATCTATGAATTTCCGGCGAAATTTTCCGGCCAAAAAATTTCGGCCAACAATTTCCGGTGAAAATTTGAATCATACACGAAGCCTAACTTCATGTGTGCATCATACATGAAAACTAATCTTCGTGTATGCATCATACACGAAGACTAACATTCATGTATGCATCATACACGAAAATTTTCGCCGCTAAAAATTTCAAATTTAAATCATACATGAAGATTAGTTTTCGTGTATGCATGCATACACGAAAACTAATCTTCATGTATGATTTAAATTTGAAATTTTTAGCGGCGAAAATTTTCGTGTATGATGCATACATGAATGTTAGTCTTCGTGTATGATGCATACACGAAGATTAGTTTTCATGTATGATGCACACATGAAGTTAGGCTTCGTGTATGATTCAAATTTTCACCGGAAATTGTTGGCCGAAATTTTTTGGCCGGAAAATTTCGCCGGAAATTCATAGATGAAAGTCAGTCTTCTTGTATGATGCTACATGAATGTTAGTCTTCGTGTATGATGCATACATGAAGTTAGGTTTCGTGTATGATTCGAATTTTTCGCCGGAATTATCTTCATGTATGTTGTTTCTTCATATATGTGACTCTTCTTGTAAGTGAAATATCTTCATGTATGTTGCTTCTTCTATATACGTGACTCTCTTGTATGTCTTGTTTCTTTGTATGTCGGAATTCATGTATGTTACTCTTCCTGCCATGAACACTTCTTGTATGTTAAGTTTCTTGTATGTAAATATGATGCATGTATGTTATCTCTATGTATGTTACTTTTCTTGTATGTGAAATATTCTTGTATGTGGATTCTTCTTGTATGTGAAATCCCTCCGTTGAATTTTTTGGCCGAAAAATTTTGCAGGGAATTTTTGACCGGAAAACTCTCGCCGGAATTTTTTTGGCCGAAATTGTCGCCGGAAATTTATACATGAAGTTAGTGTTCTTGTATGATTCAAATTAAAGTAAGCTTTCTTGTATACTCATTAAGGGTATTTAGGTCATTTCAAAAACTAAAAGGCTATTTTGCAACTTTTAAAATGTGGGTGATATTTTAACATTTTTTTTAAGAAAAAGGGTTATTTTACCACATTAGCTCATATTTTAATATCCCCGTGACAGCTGGCAAAGTCAAAATTATGAAGGTTTGTATTGCTTAGCATGACGTGTGACAGTGACTCAAATTCATATATGCGTATTTTATGTTCTTTATAGATTATAGATGCCACGTGAAAATCAAGCGGGTGTATATTGATTAATTATTTAACATAGTATATCATTAATTAGTAACTTTCTCGTTCACACACACTCGTGGTGAGACACGTTGTACTCTCTTTACACTTTTTAAATTATCTACAAAATTATTGGCCACATCAACCTAAGAAAATACATTTTGCCATCGTTTAGACGTTTGTTTACTAGGGAAACAAATACTTTGATTGTATAAAAAAAATTAGGAAACAAATTATAGTATAATGCAATTTTAAATTCTACTAAGAGCATTCACAGTAATTGAGCTACTTGAGGGCTTAATAAGCTATGTACCCCAGATAGAATGAGTGAGCTGCAGTGGAAGGCTTGATAGAATTAATTTTGAAATGTTGGATAAAATTTGTAGGAAAATTGAATAGTAAAATATTGAATAAAATTAAATCTTATGTTAATTAAAATAAATTCAAAATTATAATAATTAAAATAGTAAAATTATAATAAAAAAATACTAGTACTGAGTTGTTGGATTTTTTTAGTAATTAAGATAAAAAATTACATTAATCGAGATAAATAAATAATACTAAAAAATAAATCAAGAAATAAATTTAAAATAAATAACATAATATAATAATTTAAGCATCAAACTCATTCAAACTGACTCGTTCCAACGAGCTCCGGCACATTCTTCCCAGCCTCATCAATGGGGAGGCTCGACAATTGGG
>CM055960.1:93430720-93735029 GCA_029490685.1 Schizonepeta tenuifolia | reverse complement strand
CAACTGTGTGGATAAGACGTGTTTGTACAACTTAGTGTTTGATATAATAGTATGTGGTGCATCTAAATAGCAAATATGGTGCATCTTAATAGTAAATGTGGTTGTATGTGTGTGTGTGTGTGAAATATATTAAAATATAATAGATATTGGTTTTGAAGATTTGATCTTGTTAAAATTTTGTTTCCATGTCATGTATATTATAAAATATAAATATGATAAATATTGATTTTAGATTAAAAAATTTGAAAATTTAGATGAATAGGAACATAGGAATATGAGGGGTACCACATAAGATCTTTTTTTCGTAGAGTCATTTTCGTAGGAGAGGAATCATATGAGAATAAATATTATCCTAAGAAATGAGAATAGATCACCACCATAGATCTATTGGTGATGAAGGGTCAAGATTTGGCCAAGTCAAAGCGGGTCAAACCCCGGTCAACCCGTTGACTTTTTTTTCGATTTTTTTTTAAACTGTCACCCAAGATGCACAACTTCACATATTCGGATGCACCACTCTATATAACTAGATGCACCACTAAGTGCATTTAGATGCACAAGATTTTCAGTTTTTTTTTTCAATTATTATTATTATTATTATTTTTAAACTGTCACCCAAGATGCACAACTTCACATATTCGGATGCACCACTCTATATAATTAGATGCACCACTAAGTGCATTTAGATGCACAAGATTTTCAAAAAAAAATTTCAATTTTTTTAAAAACAGTCACCCAAGATGTACCACTTCACATATTCGGTCACCACTATACATAATGAGATGCACCACTATGTGTAGTGAGATGCACCGAATTTGTAAAAAAAAAAAAAAAAAAAAAAAAAAAAAAAAAAAAAAAACAACTGAAAAAAAATTGGATGCACCACAATGTGTAACTAGATGCACCACAAAGTGTAACTAAATGCACCACATAGTGTAACTAAATTCACAATGTTTTACGAAAACAAAACTAGTGCATCTCAATGCTATTAGTGGTGCATCTCTTTATATAGTGTGGTGCATATGAATACATGATGTGGTGCATATGACCTAACCTTAAAAAAAAGGCGAAAAAAAAAACATAAAAAAAACTTATAATCTTGTGCATCTCAATACACTTAGTTGTGCATCCGAATATGTGAATTGGTGCATCTGAATATGTGAAGTTGTGCATCTTGTGTGACAGTAAAAAAAAAAAAAAAGTCAACGGTTTGACCCGGGTTTGACCCGCTTTGACCAAGCTAAATCTTGACCCTTCATGTAGATAAGATCAATGATGGAGATTAATTCTTATTTCTCACTTTAAGGGGAGTTTGCATGGGAAAATGGGTGTATATATTCTTCTATCTTTATTTATATTATTAATACTTATTTTCATGATATATGTTGATTATGCATACGAATATTATACTTTAAATTGGTTCTTAATTAACTTAGGAGTAATTATTTTTCTTTAACCCCCTTATATGCAAAATATCGGAAAAGGTCCATCACCTTTATTTTTTTATAAATTATTTTCAATGCTCTCTTTTTTTTTCAAAAATTATGAGAGATAAAAATATATTTGGCTCGCAAATAGTTTGTCCTACGTCAATTTTGTATAAGAATTGATGTACATCCTTTTGATAGTAAATATCTCTTTATCTCACATTAATAAAAGTGACTCTAAATTTCATACATTATGAGTTCAACATAAAATTACAAAACATATAACTTGAATCGTTATTACTGAATCGGTCAGTCTACCCCCATAATTCTGGGCATGAAGCAGCCCGTTGACTATAATTCTAATTTTTATTGAGCTAATAATATATTAATTAATTTAATTATATTTCATCGTGTTATATAAGTTCTCCAATTAGTAAATTTGATCATCCTTTTATATGGATACATAGAAACATTTTAAGGGAACCTTTCTACCTCTGTCGTAGCATAGTCTTATTTTATGTATATGAATAAATAAGAGATAACTTTTAAGATTTACATTAATTTTCTATGGTACATGGTTAAGGTTTAGGCGAATTACTTAGTCAACGCTTATTAATTATATATTTAGAAAATATTTTACCATAATACAGTTATAATTAAAAAACAATATATCATTATTCCTTCTTGAGTGGCCAGGGACTATAAATTTTAAATAGACGATATAGAAAATAATGAAATGTTATATTGTAATTAGTTGAATAGTATAATATGTAATAATATAAATTATTGATAGTGGTTTTTAATTTAAAAAAAATTGAGAATTGAGAGAATAGGAATGAAGGATTAAGAGGTGTGCCACGTAGGATTTTTTCAAAGCAAGAATCATTTTCTTTTTAATAATATAATAATGATGATGATATGTGCATATACGCACATAAAAAATTAGAATTATAGTCATATCACGTTTTCAAATACTAAATTTAACAGTACTCATATCATGACTTATATTTGTTTTTTTCGAGAACCAGTAATTCATTAACCAATCAACATACGCATGGAGCATAGAGAAGATCCTCCACAAAGGCCGGAGGTTCAATCCAAACATACGTACAAGGAAAATCTTTAGACATTCTAGCAAGTCTATGAGCAATAGCGTTAGAATCACGTCTAACATGCTTTATTCGAAAATTAGGAGAAGACTGAAAAAGATGACGACAACAATCAATTATAGCTCCAAACTCTGAGCTATTTTCGTCGTGAGCAGATATTGCATCAACAACTAATTTGCTATCCGAGACGAACTCCACCAACTTAATACCCAACTGCTTAATCCAAGCAAGAGCTTCGTACAGCTTCTCCTTCCTCGACTCTCATTAAACCAGACAACGTGATAACCCTTGCTGACACAAAATCGCCTTTCTCCCCTTACAAAATAATTCCAACTCCTGTCTTGTTTTCACTCGCAAAGAAAGCAGCATCTATCACACATCTAAACCAACCAGCATGCAAATTAGAAGACAACGATCGCATTGCAAATCGATAATCACTATAGTTTCATATTAAAATTTTCATATTCAATACATATCATATCATTTTTTTTTTGACACATCACATTAATTTTTGTAACATATATAAAAACGTGCGGCGGCAAAACTCAAGATAAGAATAAAACAATATTTCATTTTGATACCTTTGTAGTCAACTTAATTCTTCATAGACTTTTGGAAAGGTTGAAAAATCTAATGAAAAAATATAGAACTTCGAAAAAATATAGCTCTCTTTTCCTAGATGGCCGACTGCATGTGTTAATCGTTTCACATGTAACCACCGAAGCAAGCTTCTGTACGACTGCCTTATATTTTTGGCAGTTAAATTAATCTCAACACATCATTTCATAAATCTAGTAGTGCAGCATGTCACATCATAATAATTATATTTTGATTAGTTTTATTAATGAAAAAAACTTGGGTGCAACTGTTCCACCGTAGAACACCCATCAATTTGATCCGACCCGCCCCAATCCGTCCCATTTGACCCGATCAAACCCTCCTTTGATCAGTTTTTTTTATTTTTTATAATTTTCAATTTTTTTTTCCATTTTTTTTGTTTGCCGCTTCTTCTATGGTCAAGACGCGGGCGAGGGGAGCCGAAGGCCTCAGAGCGAGCCGTAAAAGTCCAAAATATTGTCTACCGATTATCCTTATTTTAATAATCGGAGCCGTAAAATCGGAACCGAAGGCTTTGTCGCGAAAAAAATCTGGAAATAAAAAAAAAAATTGGGGCTCATGAGGCCCACGCGCGACGCTTAAACCTCACGCGCAGGGCGGGGCAGGCACGTGACGGATTCTGTGCAAACTTGGTGCAAAAGTCTGAACAGGGATGTTTCTCTTTATTAATTAAGTTTTGTTTAGTTGTTGGTGAGCTTGTTGTCTCTTGTATGCTTGTGTTTTGGCAATTAAAATAATTTCAGCACATCATCATTCATGGATTAACGTTGTACCGCGGCATGTCACATCATAATAATTATATTATATATGATTATTGTATAGTCAAGTGTTGTTTAGTTGTTTTATTTTGTGGTAATAGGTCCAGGAGCAATGTTTTAAAAATCGGACAGGATTGGTCCGTTCAACCGGTTGAACCGGGAACTAGTACTGATACCGGTTACAGCCTAATAAATCGGTGTGGTAAGAAACCGTTGTTGGACCGTTCAAATCTGCTGAAACTGCTGATAACTCTACTACCTTGTTTAGTTATTACTAACTCAACTTTTATTATACTTATAGGTACCAATTTCGAATTCTCGGCCACATATTTATTATACATTCAATTTCTAAATAGCTTATCATACATTCAATTTTGTCTACATACGTTATTAAGTTATACTCATATTATCATATATATTGATGATTTTATTATCAAATTATAATTGTATATTTAATAAATTTTAAGAATTGTTTAATAATGTAGTACCAATTCAAGAAAATAGTATTAATAAGTATTATGGTATGTTTTATCTATTTTTTATACTTTTAAATTTAATTCCTTATCTATTAATATATGATTATTCTATTTTTTATTTATATTTATGGTCTTATGGACCATGATATTATTGTTTTTGTTATGAATTTTTATAACTTTTACTGTTACGTTATAAAATTATGAATATTTTACTGTAATAGGAACTGATAGTTCTCGGTTCTACTTCGGAGGAATCGGAACCGAACCGCCTACCTCTTTGGTTTCGGTTCCAAATCGGAACCGACGGTTAAGTTTTAATTATATGTATTTTATTCATTTTTTCTACCTTTTTCTTCTATAAATGTATATTAATGCATTCTAATAATAGTATACGGGTGATATAATATGAATTATGATATAAATATAAATAAAAACAAAATAAAAAACATAGAGGAACCGTCGGTTCGGAACTGGAACCGAATCGAAACCGGCGGTTCTCGGTTCGACATTCTTGAAACCGGAACCGAGCCGCCTCAACGACGGTTCTCGGTTCCTTTGGTTCCAAAAAGGAACCGGCGGTCCGGTTCCGGTTCGGTTCCGATTTGATTCCACCGGTTCCGGTTATTTTGGCCACCTACTATGCATGTCATATTATCATGATTAATTATATTATAATTAGTTTTAATTAATTAAATAAGTGGACTCTAATTGTTATATTTTGTGTCGTTGACAGGCCTATCAGAGTTGCCCATGGGCTTGTTGCCTTGTTCGGTTAAACTAGCTTATGCTTATTTTTTTGGCAATTAAATTAATCCCAGCACCTCATTTCATAATTTAACTTTGTATTGACGGCATGCATGTCAAATGATTAGTAATTAGCGAAAAGTCCATCGAAAATTAATGAGAAATTATAATTTAATAAAATAAAAAAATTAATATGAAATAACATAAAAAAATTTGTTTATTAAGTATTTTATTTTATTTTAAAATTTTCAAAGAAAAATTATTACAAGTAAATCTGATTAAAAAATAAATATAATTCACCCCTAATTTTATTAATTACTTTAAAATCTCTCTTACTTTTTTTTCTCAAAATTAAGGTGGGACAAAAGCATATTTACTCTGAAAGATATTGCCTCATATTGATTTTGTATGAGAATTATTGTAGATTTTTTTCACATCAAATATCTCTTTGTCCTATATTGATTTAAAGAAATCTATGGGATGGAGGTGTTGCTAAATATACTAGATGATGAAATTAACATAAAATTTTAAAAAGAAATTAGTTGGACTGCCAATTCGGAATCGGCCCGTTTACCATTAGGGTTCCGGATCAGAATCGTGCCATCATCGATCATTTCTATGAGCACCTCTAGTATAAATAATAAAAAGTAAAAAAAAATATTCAAGTATAAGTACGAAATCGTATAATTTATACAACTCATTTAAATTTATAAATTATTTAAATAATCAAATATATGTAATGATAATTAGCTATTCATCTCAATAAAAACTCCAACATATGTCATTTTATTTAAGTTCTTTGAATGGTACTTTTATAAATAAAAGAAGAAAGAAAAACCTAAACCATGAATGAGTATTATTAAGAGTCAAATAATGTTAGAAATATACATAATAATTTAGAAAATTTTATAGATTTTTATTCGGCGAACTAATAAATTTATTAAATTAGATTTATAGTGCGGTATGCATGTCATATCATTACTAATTATATTATGATTAGTTTTAATAATTAAATAAGTGGAGTCTAGTTGTTATATTTTGGTGTCGTTGGCAGGCCGATGAGTTGCCCACTAGCTTATTGTCTTGTTCATGAAAACTGGCTTATGCTTATTTTTTTGGCAATTAAATTAATCTCAGCACCTCATTTCATAGTTTAACTTTGTATTGACGTCATGCGTGTGACATCATTAATTAGTACTGTAATTAAATTATTATTAGTTTTATTAGAATGTTGAGAAAACACGGCACTTGAATTCCAACGATATTTAATTTTCTCAGCTTGACTTGAGTTTCCAAAGATGAGTAACACGCAGATCGAATCAATTAAATAGTTCGGTCTATTAAGGCAAATAGAAAAATAATCTCATTATGAGAAGTCACTCTCATGCAGGAGGTCTCATGCAAAGATACCGGATCCGGGTTGATCCGACTCAATCAAAGCTAGTCAAATCGTTGACTTTCAAAAGTTTTTTAATTAAAAAAATAGAATAAAATACTCTCTCCGTCCACGAAATGGTTGCCACTTTTACTACTTAAGTTTGTCCACGAAATGTTTGTCACTTTATATATTAGTTTACGATATATGTAGTGAAGGGAAACAAAGCTGATATCAAAATCTACCATCCGAACTGTGGTGGTGAGGATTTCAGCGTCGAGTTTGTCGATCACTGCATTTTGGATAATTTCCTTCACTGAATCATAATACCATTCTGTATGTAATAAAATTAGTGATTATTAATTTATTTAACGAAAAAAAAAAAACGGATAGTTAGAGAGAAAACTGCCGTGAACATCTTAGAGTTGGAATGGATGATCTTAATATGAAGTAGGCTTAATTTGGAAAAAAAAAAATATATTGAAATACAAAAAAAAATACTCCCACTGTCTCGTTCATAATGCAACATATTTCTTATTGGAGTGTCTCATTCATCTTGCAACATTTCCTTTTATAGAAATAATTAGAAAATTACTTTAACTACTTTATTCACTTTAAAACCACTTTATATTACATCAATAATACTTTATTCACTTTAAAACCACTTTATATCACATCAACAAGACTATATTTACTTTAAAAATATTGTATATCACTTTATTAATACACTAATAACTATTTTTACTCTTAATACTTTTTTTTCTTAATACTCGTGTCGAAAAGTTTTATTACGTTATGAATGGGACGGAGGGAGCATATGAAAGTGAATTTAATTTATTTATCTGAAGTTGAGTATTTTTGGAAAACATTCCCCCATTGTCTCTTTCTGTTTTCACCTATACTAGTACCCTAACTCGTGCGATGCGCACCGCAATTTATACTCCAATCAATAAATAGGTTAATAATCATTTTGCACCGTTTTCCAACCAATTTTGATTAATTTTAATTTAAAGAGTTAGTGGGTTGTTTCAATATTTTTATTATTTTATTTAATTAAAAAATTTAGTGCGTGTGAATTCACCAAATCAAACAATGGATCCATTTTTGTACTCCCTCTATTCACAAGTAAATGTCCAATTTGCTATAGTATACGTGTTCGTAAGGAAATGTCCAGTTTGTCTTTTCGTACAACACTACCATCTTTACTTTACAGAAATTACTACTCTTTGTCATTTAGGACCCCACCTCACATCAATTTTATTTCTACTTTTTTATCATCCCAATAACTTAGTTCTTACTTTTTGGTTAATACCACCTCTTTTTTGTCACTACTAGTGTTTTTTTGTCATTATCTCACTACCCCTACATCCTAACTTTCACTTTATCAGCTTTCTTAAACTTCCTGTCCAGCACAAAGTGGACATTTACTTGTGAATGGAGGGAGTATGTAAAAATCTCAAGTAGAATGAAGTGATGTGTTGAACGTAAATAAAAAATGATTGAATTCTAATACTTGTGAATTGTGGCGGTTTGGAGATGGTGAACATTGTGTAACGGGGTGTGGCATGAAAATTGGATCATGCAAATGTCACAGCCCCAAATCCCGAGGGACGGCAGAAGCCGGGGTGCGACTGGGGTTGGATTAAAGAAGCGGGGAAGAAGGGGGCTAACTGACTAAACATACATGAAAGGCATCGATAAACCATAAACAAGACTTGAATATAAATAAGAAGGAGTTAATCGCTGAGGATTACTCGACAGAAGTACACAAAAGAAGCTAAGTTCATATTTATAGACTTAACTACAGTGTATTGTTTCAAAGATACATCTCAAAAGATTATTCAGAGTTTGGCAGCAGAAGGGTTTTAACTAAGCATCCTATCCTTTAACTCAACATTAACCGTCGCCGCTCACCGTCGCTTCAACCTGCACATTTAGAAAATAATGCAGGGCTAAGTACTAACGTACTTAGTGGGCACGATGCCGAAATCATAATCATAAGTATAGATAAATATGGCACTTCATAATTGTAGCACATCGGGATTTTATTGAAAGAAGCCCGTATCTACTAAACATTTTCTGACTCTTTTCTCAAATTAGCTTGCAAGCATTTTTCTGGTATGCTATGTTCAATCTTGACCAATTCTAATTCACCGTGGCTGGTACCCCTCAACAGGATATCACATACACCACAGGTTACAAAGTGAACTAACTCTGGAAAGCACTTAGCAGCTAACTCAGAGCCGATCGTTAGTTAATCTAGTTAGATTAACTCTAAATCTGGAAAACACGAATGTTAACTCAGATAGGTAGAAGAGAACTCACATAAAACATAAAACAGTTCATGCCATAATATCACTTTGAAAACACAGATATCAAAGCGATAAAGAAAGATTTTCCGAGCATTGCTCGTTTTATTTTGTATATAAAAGCCCACCTCGATATACAGAACAAAAAGCAAAAGCTTCCAAAGTTCGGATCTTCCGTCCTTTCTTCACAGTTGGCTTCCTCCTTCATCGTAAAACAATAATACTTAAAAACGGGTCGTAAAAGATAATCGATCAAAGAGAATTGAAATAAGTTTTAGTTGTTTCATTCTTTAGGCATTTGCACGCTTACTAGATTCGTTTTACTTAAACGGGAATGAGACTCGTTCAAATCTCGTTAGAACTCGGAAGGTCTCATACTCGACTCTCGGGTCAGTAGAGAGGGTAGTCGGTAACTTAATACGACTTTAGAGATTATAAGGAGCTAAGTTGGAAAGAATCAACTTAGGCGATTTACGTTTTAGTTCATTTCACGACTTATGAAATTCTCACTTAACTACTTCTTTACTTGAACGAATAAGAGATAAGATCTCGATTGGTTTTCATCACTCAAGGTCCTGTACTTGACTCTAGGGTCAGTAGGGAGATACTCGTTAGATAATACGGTTTAAACGATCGAAAGAAACTAAGTTGTGAACTAAACAACTTAGAAAACAAGAAACTGAAATTTCACTGCGCAATCCAGTAACTCTGGAGGCTGTCCAGAACAGAGGATTTGGAAACAGGGGATGAGCCCTATACCACTAGAAAGATTGGGATGTCTAGTTTACGCTCCAATTTACGGATTGCAAATCCGATAAACGAGCTAAAAGTTATTACAGTTTCCGACGAGAGTCACAAAACTGCCGCGAAAACCCTAATTGCTCGATAGGTTCGACGTATAACGTCTTAGGTTCGTTCTAAGCTCTCGAATTCAAATTCTTTGGAAACTGGACCCTCAAGGCAGTCATCACGTATTCCCGTACGTGGTGAACTCCTTCTCAAAACTCGTCCAAAAGCACGACGTTCTAAACGTCGGATTTCAACTAACAATTACTAAACCAACAAATTATTCAAAACGCGTTCTAGTTCTCGACTATAACTATAGCTCATATTAAAACAACTCGAAAGCTTATGACGTCAACTAGAAAGTTGTTCTCAAGTCCATCATAGACAATAATATCAAATTAGAATTCTCATTCGACTTCTCGATTATTAATTACGACTAAAGGTTCGTCTCTTACGCGTTTTTCAAAGTTGTCGGATTCCGTTCAAAATTTACGACGTCAATCTACATCTAACGAGAACCACTTCTATGCATGCAATCATGTCATAACATCATTATATTTCAACTTATAACATGATCTTCGTCTCTTACGTTACGACAAATAATTTTAGAAAAATCTAATTAAATTCCTATTATCAATTCACATCAATTGCAACTATATTTCATTAACAAATCATCAATTAACATCAACATGTGGAAACCCCTAATTACTCCAACAATTTCGGTTTTCATACTTATCTTAAGAGGGTGTTTTTCTTCTCCAATTATCACCATTTATCAACTAATCATCCTCTTATATCATCAATTAATCAATTGCAAATCTAAAATCAACTAACATGCATAAACCCCCAAATTCAACATTCAAACCCTAATTGAATTTCACAAAAACATAGGGCTTTCGATTCCTCTTCGTTCTAATCACTAATTAAACATCTATTAAGCATGAATCCATCATCAAGAAGAAAACTAAAAATCCTACTAACATGCCCTAAATTTCGGTATTAAAATAGGTATTAAGGTTCTTATTTTTGTTCAATTTTAATCCCTAATTATCCTATCTAATACATCTAATTTCATTATTCCAAGATCAAATCATCCAATCCAATGCCTAAAATTTCGATCAAAGAAGGAAAATAAAAGAGAAGAAATCCAATTGGATAGAAGTTAAGAGGAGGGAATTACCTTAAGAATTAATAGAGAGAGTAAGAGGTTTGAATGGAGGGATGTAGACTTGTGATCTTCTTCTTGTTCTTGGAGCTTCTCTTCAATGGAGTATGAAATGAAGAAGGAGATGGAATGGTGTATGGTGGCTGCCGAATTTGGTGATGAAAAGGGAGGGAGGGAGTTGTTTTAATTGTTTAATTTAGGAGATAAGAATGCAAGGTGGAAAGGTAAATAGTAAAACCATAGGTGTCCTCTAATTAAATCATTTAAAACATAAAAATCTAACAAATTAAAAGGGTGATGTCGGTCATAGTGTGGGAGAGAAGAAAAATATGTGCCTTTCCGGCGCGGTCCGACGTTACGGAAATCGAACGACGAAAAACGTCGCTCGGCACAAAATCATCGCGATCCGATTTGACCGTAAATTCTAACGTACGAAACTTAATCGGAAAATAAATTTACAAAATTTATTTTGACAAAAATTCGGGACGACACAGTTCGAGTTTCGTCCGGAAAAACATAAAAACGAACTTTCTCGGGCGAGTTCGTAACGCGATTTCGTGAATGTAAAAATCAGACGGTTTTCCGTTCTGAGTTCACGAACTAAAAACTTTTCGTACGCGCTAACCCTAAATACAGTAGTCGTCTAGCTGACTTCCGTAATTTATTTTCAGAAACGGATTCGACCGTTAGTCTTAGAATTCAAAATCGTAAACTTAGGCGTGCAAAGTCATTTATTTAATTAACTTTAAAATTTTAAGAACGTAAGGAAATTACGGGGCATTACAGCAAACCTATTTTAATATCTTTATTAATAAATTAAATAGTTAGTGGGGTGTTTAATATTTTATTATTTAATTTAATAAAAGATTTAGTCTGATATGTCAATATTTGTGGGTCAAAATTGACCAAAATGAATTGAAATTGATTGAAAAATGGTTATTAAATTTTGTTTTAATGTATATATAAATTTAGATTGAGTTTTTAGATTCTTATATAGAAGCAATGAACTTTTTTATTTTTAAATTACTCGGCTGGCTTAGCGTTTTTAAAAAATGCTGAATATTTTTTAAGAAAGACATGTGAATATGTTACTCCCTCCGTATTACATATAAAGTCTCATTTCACACATTTCACATGTATTTTTTAAAGAGTCACATTTCACTTTATGGACTCATACACCCTCAATAATCTCTCTTATTTACACTCATTTGCTATTGATGGGCCCACCTTCCAATAACTTTATCACTATCTTTTGTCAATACCACTACCTTTTTGTCAATACCACCACCTTTTTGTCAATACCACTACCCTACTTTCTAATTTTTACCCCACTGAAAAATACTTTACCAATTTTCTTAATACTCGTGCCCATTTAAATTGGGACTTTATAACTAATACGGAGGGAGTAGTATTTACTGGGTGGGGCCTAGCTAGTAGGTCCTACTGTTTGCATGTTTCATAACTTTTAGGAATTTCTGGAGGACAAAACTTAGAAAAAAAAGAAAAAAATGAACAAAGAAATGGACAGAATTAACAAGAAGAGAATATTAACTATGTAGATACTTAAAAAAATTACTCCCTCCATTCACAGGTAAATATCAAACTTTGTGCTGGACACGGAGTTTACGAAAGCTGATAAAGTGAAATTTAGTGGGGTAAAAGTTAGAATGTCGGGGTTTTCATTGTTGTCATTCATGCACCTTTATATTTACCCATAATCCTTCATGTTTTGAGAAATATTATCATTCTTGGCATGATATATAACTATGGATGGCAATAGGTCAGGTATCCACCCATTAAGCATTCCCAAACTCAAACCCATGAAAATTTTTCACACCCAAACCCGTTCCAAACTTGATTAGAAAATAAATTTAAAACCCATACCCAACCCGAACCCGTTGGGTAATACCCATTTATTACCCGCTATAAACCCGAATACTAAAAAGTAAACATCAAATAACAAAATATTATAAATATTATTAAAACCTAAACATCAATAGAAAATTTCACTAATATTAATCTCAAAGCAAAGTACTACGAACTTACAAAATTTTAAAACATAACCGGAAGATTATGAATTATTGATGTTGTCGTTGTATCATCATATTTCGGAAATAGATTTACAGAAGTAGAGGAGAAATAATAAAGACTCGATTTTTACGGAATGTGTGTGTGGGTTAAGAAAATAATACAAAACCCTAAATCTATTAATATTTATACTAATATTTGTAATTATGTAATAAATTATACATATAATATCTTTTATCTTATATCTATATATAAATGGGTTTGGGTAGCGGGTACTTGGAGGTAATTGCCCAAACCCGTTACGGATTTGCATGATTTTACCCAAACCCATCCAAAATTATTTAATATTTCTCGAACCCGTCCCATCAGAGTTTGGGAAGTACGGTTACTCACGAAAACCCGACCCATTGCCATCTCTATATATAACCCATTAAACCTGCCCATTCTACAAAAGGTAAGAAATTAAGTAATTAAATATCAAAAAACAAGTATTCGCTGATTCTTCAAACTACTGCAATAAATATCCAATAATCTTCAGCTTAAACTCAAGCTTCTTACCTAGCTTGGCATGAAAAGCCACATCCAAAGTTTTATGGTGAAATAACCTTTGCCCTCTTTTGAGACTTCACACGACTACTATATATACTGTTTTCTGTTCTTAAGAGCTTAAAAAAGATGTAAATTTACAATTTGGAGGTATATAATCTAGTATGTTCTTTGGTTGGATTTTTTCTATGCCCAATGTTTTGGAATGGAGTTGTTCCAAGTTCTAATTGGTGAACAGAGGCGGCACCCACAGCGGAGATCTTACCACACGTGCACTTTTTTTTATATACTCCCTCCGTCCCGTTCAACATGTTTTACTTTCTTTTTTGGGCGTCCCGTTCAACATGTTTCATTTCCTTTTAAGGAAATAATTTAAAAAATCACTTTATTCACTATATATCACTTCAAAACCACTTTATATCACTTCAAAAACATTTTATATCACTTTATCAATTAAAAAATATTTTATATCACTTTATTTGCTACACTATACACACAATTTACATCTAATCCTTCTTTTCTTAATCTCCGCACCGAAAAGTAACAAGACATGTTGAACGAGACGGAGGGAATATTTAATAGTATATTTTTTCTTAGTCTCCGTTCCAAAATGAACCAGGTCATATTGAATGGAGGAAGAGAGTAGTTAATTTCAAATGCAGTTAAGATATGGTGATTGTGTAATAGATCATTTTTCTTTCATCATCTGTTTTTTGGATTAACGTAGTGGATAAGAATGAGAGGTATAATGTCTCCATTTAAATATATGAAATTACTCCAACCATATCTAGGATCGTCTGTCCTTAAATTTGGTGTTCCATAATTTATATTTAATAAATTTTTTTTTGTTCTATAATTTTTAGTATAATCTTACAATTGTTACTTGGGATTTCTGACACCGATAATTAGTCAAGATCCAAAAAAATTAACTTTAATATTATAACATAATAATGTAATGAAAAATCGCTACATATTTTGCTGGAATGAATAATTTTCAAGTTTGTTGGATCATTTAAGCCTTTGAATACCCAATAATCTTGTCTAATAAGTAGACACCCCTTCGATTGATTTCACTAAGTGCTAAAGGGCATGCCAAGATTGGTAATAGCATATTCTAGCTAGTGGCATTAAATTAGGTAGATGGTGAACTCACAATCCCAATAAATATGTGAAGCTATATACCAAGAAATCATATAGACAAGTACAACACAAAGATCTTCCCGTAGAATATAGCTTTAAGATTTTTATAAATTCTGTGTATTTTGTTCTATGGGTCACTTTCTCAATAGTGATAGTCATTATCATTACAAGAGGAATGAAATAAACCATTTGTAACAAAGAATTCTAATTAATATGCATTTGAATGTCTCGTACTTACAAATCCTTCATATCCTTGGCACTTTTAGGTTTGGAAAAATTGTGCTTGAACTACCGACCCAAGCATGTCTGTAAAACGAAATATAACAAATAATCATAATGTAATTTTGGTCTTACAACTCAACTATGTTACTTATGAATGATGAGAAGGAAAATGTTCCTAATTCTACTCACAATTTGTCAATTTCTGTCTAGTTGGAGATGTTCTGGTTCCATCTTTCCAAACTCCATTCAATAGAAAATGTTTGAAAATTTGTTATGATTATTTAGCACTGGAACTAGATTGGGGTGGGGAGGGTGGGGGGAAGGAACATAAGGACACATGCTTAATAAGAAAATCTGCATAAGAAGTTAAGCGACTATTGAAATGCATCCTTGAAATCTCACAGCGCAGTCAATACTGAACATGAAAAAGATGCTAACTTTAAACACCAATTTTGCAGAATAAAGCAAAATTAGCCGAACATACTTTGCTTAAAAGCTCCAAACTGATATCAAGTCGTAGTTAAGATTATACATATTACATAAACTACTAAAAATTCGGAGATTATCACTCTTCTTGGGTAGACTACATGCTCAAAAATCACAAAAGTCCGGTGCAACACAAGTAAATTCTCTCACCAAAATATAATGCAGCAACAAGATTATGAATACTTTCGTTACCATGAATAAGAAAGTCACAGAAGTTAGCTAAAATAAATCTTATTCACAACACTGACTCACGACACCTTAAATGACCACTTCAAGTCATGAAAAGAAGGATTAAGAAAAGTCTGCTCAGTGAAAAACAAAGGAAGCATGTGAAGTAAATGGCCGTGATCTAACCTCGGTATTGGCTCATGTCAAGGAAATGCACCATCAGTTCTGTGATTCAGCATTAAAAATTCGATCAATTTAGCTGTAAAAGAACACAACAAAGAGATTATAAAATAATATCTGAATTTGTGATCTAAATTAATTTACTTAGTAATCCTTGCTTTTTAGCCACATAACAAGATGAATTAGCTCCTCCAATTCATAATCGATCGCACTAGAGCTCTTCTATTCTGACTGATCCCACACATTTATCGTACACCTTCCCTTCCATTTTAATACTTTAACAGAAAAAATCGAGCTTTCAAGCCAAGTTCAATCCGACAAGTAACATGTTGACACATTTCATCAAACAATTACCTGGCACATTCGCTCATTCAATTGGAACAACAATGTTAAAATCTTTAAAATTCAAAGAAGATCATCCTGGTTATTGAATGCATCACTCCATTGATGCCAATAAATTATAATACTTGTTAATTTTAAATTTAAGTAAATTTAATCTCTAACTTTCTAACTGCATCTAAAAGAGTTAGTGTTGAGTTACCTCAATATGTTTAATTACTTGCAATGAGTTGTGTGATGCCAATATCTTTAATTAGACATACATTAATCAATTTGAGTTTGATATATTGAAACCCTATAGCAACTACAACTCAAGACAAAGAATGGGATTGCACGTACAATCTTAAAAACTAGGATTAATATTAATCAATCCATAATATATTATATTGTGTGAAGTAAAAGCTATCCAAATATTCTACAATTTTAAATTTATACTTCAATTTTTTTTTTCTTTTCCTATTTATACTGGAGCTACCCATAAAAATGATAGACGATCAATTCCGAACCGGCGATTCAACTTTTTTGTTTTAATTTTATACATTCCGATTCCGAACCGGATGTTCAACTTTTTTGTTTATATTTAATGTTAATCTCATGATGTAAGATATTTAGTGTCACGTTATTTCCTATAGACAATATTAAAAAAAAACTAATTGTCTAAATCAAGAAGATTAATTAAATGAACACTTAAACTTTCAACAATATATTTAGTATCTTCTATAGTGATTTACAAAATTAAAAAAAAAAAAGAAAAAAAATCAGAAATTAGGCTTTGCCAGTCAAATAATTATGAAGGAAGCATTAACCATAACCATAATAAGCATTTTGGAACCAAAAAGTATCATCATGCTACTTACATCTTTAATGTTTTTTCCTGCTAATTTGTGGGCTCACAATGATGTAAATATCCAATGCAACATGATGACAACATGATTATTTAAATATGATTTCATCTCAGTTTTCTTTCTCAAATTGTGATTTCAACTCATCACAAGTTGATCGAGCTGCATCAAACTCACTATATTAGCTCAAGTCAACTCCATATTTCCATATACATCACAAGGCAAATCACACTTGTAAATTATGTAAAATATATATTGATCAAAATAGGGAAAATATTTGTCTCCAGAAAGTGCCATCAACAATATAATCACAACAATTTACCAAAATTTATTAAAAAAGAAAAACGTCATAACATCATAACATCCACAAGTCCAAAGTACCATATGATCAACCAAAACAGGGATAAAAAATCTGTAATATCAAAGATCTAAAGCCAATAACATTCTACTCTTTGCAATTCTATCAAAACATTCAACATTATCGATGCATAAACCATTATCTTCCCTATACCTTCTTGAGTAGTTTCTTTTTCTTCCTTGGCCTTCCATGTGTGTATCTATAACATATGTTAACCTGCCCTGCAGAAAAATAGTTCAATGACAGTAAATTGTGATACATATCTCATAAAAGAAAAAGAAAAAAATGTATCAAGTTTAAGAAACATTACCTACTTTCACTGATTAATATCAATCTGACGGAGCGCTGTCGTCACACACTTCGTACAAATAATATTTATAACACCTCTTGCCCAACAAGGTAGTAGTCAGCGGCAAGCGGGATCGTACCCAAGGGACCTGGTGTAATCTGTTCTTCAGATGTTGCTCAACAAATGGGTTTTGGTCACAAAGTATCTTAATAACCTGAACTCAACAAATAACAATATCAAATAACAAAAGAGTTTGGATTGGATTTCGAATCCATGATCCTAATTACTCTTTACTCGTTCATCGGTGCAAGGATATTCAATTAACTAATTTTATCACTTGGTTTAAGGAAAAGATTAGCTAACACCCTAAGGTCACGAAATCACGATGCTAACACACTTAACCTATGTCTAATCAATTTTACAGATCTTGACCAGAAGGCAAGATCTCCTCTCTTGATCAGCAAAGTCACGAAGACACTTCAGTAACGATGCTACCCAACAGGCATTAAGAATAAATAGATCCAAGACAGCCAAGAGGTAGGTCAATACCAACTGCTCTCCAACACTTCTTTACCTTCTTGGGCACGAAAGACACTTTCGTGTTGTTCCCAATTTCTGTTAATGACTTAATCTCAATATCTAGATGGTGATCAATCAACTTCAATATCAATTAAGTCTAGAATTAATTCTAAGTGTTTCGGGAACAAAATCAATTAATGAACTAACACAATTAGACCTCACAAGTTCGAACGAGTAATTTAGAATCACTTCATCTACATCCAACCCAAACAATAAACTTAGCTTGACATAATATTAAATAAAAACACAAAGCAAATAAAGAAAAGCATACTTAGCATAAATCTGGAAAGGGGTTGCTGCCCAAAAGCGTAGTCAGCACCCAAGGTCTTGGCTTCACGCCAACAACTAAAACTAAAGTGCAGAAAATATAAACGAACGTAATAAACTGTAAATCGCCCGTAGGACTTGTTCTTCCTTACTTCCACTCAAACTAGGATGCAAAACTCATCTAAACTACTGAAATCGAAGAGCTTTTATACATGATAGAGTCGGCCATATATATAGGCGATGAGATTCTAGGGTTTAGGGAAGTTTCCTTGTTGAATAAGGATTCTTCCCATGCATATCATAACCTCCGCCTCTCTCTCTTTCCTTCGCAAGCACGTTCCTTCTTTCCTTGCGTGGTAGATTTATTCCATGATTTGGCTCGGCTAGGATAAGGAAGGAAACATCCAATCCTTGTCCTCTTCCTTGAAGGAAAAGAAATCTGCTGCTGCTGCTCGACTCTCATCTTGCCCTTCATCGTCTGCATCCTGAATTGCCTCCGGTCTTGAGCACGATCCTGGCTCCTCCGAGTACTCTGTCTGTTGGCTTAAGGATATGGGGAGGTGCTTCCTGACTTGTAGAAAGGATGTTTCGATGTTGCCCAGCTACAAGCTTCTAGCCCTATGCCCATTTGCATCGTATCGCCATCTCAGCATCTCAACAACAGATTTTCCATCGGATTTGCCCAACATCCACCTGTTCTTCCCCTGCACACTATCTCTCGACTTGCGTGTCCTCCCAGACACATAATGACTCGATAAAGACTAAAAACACAAGAAAAACAAAAGAAAAGATGGACGCAAATATGGGTTCATCACAATCTCAATTCCATCAACATCATCTCGAATCCAACTAAAATCACCAATTTCACTATTACTAGGAGAAGAGGAGATATTGCTCTGCAAGTACGTGTCGACATCAATAATAGGTTCCATGCTGTAATTTGCTCGTGCAGTAATAGAGACAACTACTTTCCAACGTGGCACAGTTGGATCCGCTACATAAAAAACTTGTTTAGCTTGGGATGCTAGAATAAATGGTTCATTATGGCGTGCCATATTTGTAAAATCAGCTAAGATAAACCCATCAACGTCTTCCTTCAATCGTCTTCCTTTTGATATCCAATCACAATCAAATAATACAACCTTACGCTCACAACCATAATCTAGCTCAATAATATCGGGTATAATTCCATAATAATCCAAATCACTTAAGATTGGATTTTGATCCCTTGTACTGAAAAGCTAGAAGTTGTGGCCTTTACGCGTACCCCACTATTTTGCATCTTTTTCGTACTCTCCAAATCATTCGTGTGAAACTTCAACCCGTTCACAAGATACTTCTTATATTTGTTTTCAATAATATTTAGCCGACCACCAAGCAGTTTCAAGTCTCTCAAGGCTAAATCTTCTTTCGAGATTTCTAACTTTTCAACTTGTTAAATATTTTGATTTATGTAAAGCCACTTATGCAAAGGTATAACATTATATGTACAATTATTAAAATTATTTTAGATGTGATCACTTACATATTCAGCAAACCAATCGGCAAAGCTTTTGCTATGAATGCATTCAAGGTGATGGCGCGGGAGATTAGGATCCGATTGTTCAACTATTGTCCTATGTTGCCTAAAATATAGCACAAATCATCAAAATTTCTGAACTTAAAAAAAAATGTATAAATAAATACCTGAATCCTTGGTGTGCAAAGAATGCCAGCTGGGCATCTCTGATCTCGGTCAACAACCTCTCCACATTGGCCAGCCTGGTCTCGATCTCAATGTTGGGCAGCACCGCTGCAGTGGTGCTTGCCTCCTCTTTCTTGCCCACTGGTGGTCGCCTGCTAGATGCTGGTTTGGAATGATCGACAAACACATATCTGCCATTCCTGATCTCGATGTCATTCATCTTTCTCAAGGCAGTTTCTCCCAATATGTTGACCGGCATCTTCGGCTTCCCCTTCAGATCACCATAGACCCCGACTCCATTCGCGAAGGTTGTCACAAAGTGGCCACAAGTGCATCCCAACGCCTGTTTTGCCAACACAGTCTTGAGCTGCTCACCAAGGAACGCCGCGAAGTTGACTTTGGTTTTTGTGTGCATACACCACAGTAGATATTGCTCCTTGTTGCTCAAGCTGTTGCCGCTATCACTCTTGCCATACAAGTTGTAGGCAAGGATGCGGTGGCAAAGTCTCAGAGCAGGCGTTCTTAGCTCAGTACCCTTGTTGTTGGCTCCATAGTAGGGCGTCCCATTGCTGATCTCCTTCCACTACTCCTCATAAACCACATCTCCTGGGGATGGCACCTTGGTCCTGGCCTCAATGAACTCCAACCTGGCCAAATCTCGCAGACTCACCATCCCGAGAATCTGATTGAGGGCACTGACTTGAATCTCATACTTCTCGCCTAACAGTGAGAAGGAAATCATGCTTACCCCATTCTCAGGGTCACTCGTTATTGCCGCCGTGCTATAAAGTTCCTTGACATGCTCCTCATAGACCTCCACAGGCCACTCCAAAAACTTACTCCAGCCGATCCCCTTGAACAAATCTCTTACTTCCTGGGCAACACCCAAGTTCTCGTAGAATTTGAAGTCGAGAACTCGAGGTGCCTTCGACTCTTTGGGCTTGCTACACGTCATCACCGTGGGCCCCTTCCTCTTCTTCCTGCTCTTAGCACTTGCTGGGGTGGACTGGTCATCATCTTCTTCCTCCTCAACATCGTCTCCTTCTTCTTGCTCACTGACAGTCGTTCCCTTCGAAATCGACGGCTGAAAGGACCCAGCGTCCGAAGCAGCAGCCTTGTGCTTCTTCGCCGGCGTCCCCTCGCCACCGTGAGGGCGTTTCTTAGCCGCCTTGGCTTCCTTCTTCTTCGGACTTTCCTTGGCCTTGGTCTTCGCCTCCACCAACGTCTCCGCTGCCAGCGTTGCCGCCACTGCATCAATAGCTTCATTCACATCGTCATTATCGCCTTCTCCCTCATCACCTTTTTCTTCTTCTTCATCCTCGCCATCGTGTTCCTCCTCCTCTACTTCTTCTTCTAACTCTTCTTGCTCGGAAACCTGCTTCGATTGCGTCTCCTCCTCCTCCTGCTTCTCCGCCTCTTCCATCAGGCTAGGGTTTTCGTCGCTCATCAGAAGCGTGGCGTCGACCGGCGGACTCTTGGGTACGGTAGTTCCGATCGAGATTTCTGGGCGTTGGTCGGCAGAAGGGTTGGTGGGTTCCATGGGTAGTTTCCTCTTGGTGATGATTTTGGGCTTTGTGGTGGTGGTAGTGGGATGTTCGGTGGTGAGGTCGATCTTGTGGAATTTGTTTTTGGGACGAGTAGACACCATTGTAGGGAATTTGGGAGTTTTGATGGAGAGAGAAGAGAGAAGATGAGAAGTTGCAGACTTGAATTTGAAATCGGGTAGTGGGGGTATAGACGTGGTAGGGTGGTTTTAAAGGGCGCATAATTTTAGGGGTACAGTAACCGCCTCAATCGTTGTTGACCAACAACTAAGCTCTTGCCCAAAATCCTTGCTCCACTCCCACAGCTCTTTCCCTTAGAGTGGATCCTGATCTACAACCTGCATCTTGCTCAACATCTCCTGCACACTTAGAAACACAAATACACTCCGGAGCAGACTTCCCCTTATGGTTAGACTCTATCATAAAATGCTTTTAAAATAAAATACTTAAAACATAAACTAGCTAAACTACACTAATTTTTTTGGATTTTCATGATTTTATGATTTTTTTTGGATTTTAATATTTTTACGGAAATAAGATAATTAAATAAAAACACAAAATTAAACTAAAAATAAAATAAATAAAATACTAACCAGGTTGCCTCCTGGACATCGCCCCATTTAAGGTCTTGGGCACGACACCCCCCTCTTTAGAAGTCAGAGGTCCTCCTCGACAGGAAACCCAGATGGTTCCCCCTCAACAAACTGTTCTTGCCCAAGATAGGCCTTCAAGCCCTGGCCATTAACTTTGAAAATCTTCCCGTTCTTGGGATCATTGATCTCAACAGCTCCATTAGGGAATTGAGCTTGCACTTCATAGGGTCCTGCCCACTTGGTCGAAAGCTTCCCCGATGAAAGCCTAAATCTTGTTTGATAGAGCAGCACATGTTGCCCAAAATGGAACTCCTTTTCCTTGATCAAGAGGTCGTGGGTCTTCTTCATCCGTTCCTTGTATAGACCGGCATTGTCATATGCTTGGAGTCTGATCTCGTCGAGTTCCTGGATCTCGAGCTTTCTTGATTCCCCTGCTTCATTCCAGTCGAGGTTAAGCTGGGCAACAGGCCAACGCGCACGATGTTCCAGTTCCACGGGCAACTGACATCTCTTACCATAGACCATGCGATAAGGGGACATGCCAAAAGGTGTTTTGAAGGCAGTCCTATACGCCCACAAGGCATCATCCAAGCGCATACTCCAATCCTTCCTTGTTGTGCCCACAATCTTCCTCAAGATCGTCTTGATTATTCTATTGGACAACTCCGCTTGTCCATTAGCTTGTGGGTGGTAGGCTGTTGACACACGATGGGTAACTCCATACTTCTTGAATAAGGTAGTCACCATGGCGTTGCAAAAATGAGTCCCTTTGTCACGCCCCGACTCTCGAGGTGCGACTTACGAATAACAACACAAGCTAAACAACTAACAATCAACTCAAATACGGGGAAACATACTCGGGGAAACATTAATGAAAAACAAAGCAATCGAATAAGGCTTTTCAAGGACATAATGAAATAACGACCGAGCATTTCAAAATCACATATACACAAGGGTATGATAAGAATTTCATGCTGATGGGGGGTAAGATTTCAACAAATACAGAATACCAAAAGTATATCAAGTCAGCAAGAATCAGGTTCAACCAAACGTTCACAATCAACGAGCCTATAGCTCGGACACACATGTCAAAAAGTTAAGGATTCAACAAGTTTTCAAAATCATCGAGCACAACGCTCGGAATCAAAAACATAAGTATCAGAGTATAAGTATCAACAGACATCAAATTCAAAGGGTTGCAGCGGAAACTAGCATCAAAACCCAACATTTGCACGTATGAAGACGTACGAATGCCAGTGTGATATTCAACTTGACTCAACCAAAAGAACCACACCACACCACCAAGTATCCATGCCATCGCCATCCAGTCAACCTGCACGTTTAGAAACACACGCAGGGCTGAGTACTTCGTACTCAGTGAACACAAGCCAAAACATTTGATATAAAGATGCTTTTTAAAGCTATAACAATTGAACTTGCCTTGCCGAACATCACAAGTACTTAAGCAGTTAAAAACAGTTTTACTTGTGCATGTTAAAAACATTTTACTTTCGAAGGGACTGGCCAGTCAAACAATCATATATATATATATATCAAACAGTATGCATCATGTGTCACAAACAATCTTACTGTGCCGAGAAGTAGGCCTCCTTCTCAAACACTGTGACCGGCCTAACCGAAGCAAGGCTCACAGTCACCTTAACATTTAACATACCACACGTGGGTTCCCTGTCTTTCACAGGATAATAACATCTTCACATAAACAGATGATAACACATACCAAACTTCAATAAAACGGCAAGTCAATCGCATTTAAAATCAATTGTAATAATATTCAATAGCATAATTAACTTTCATCGGTAGTTTTGGTTCAGAAAAGCCCACCTGACTTCCGAAGATTTTAGCTAGGCGGTTTAAGGGCTATTTGTCCTTGCTTAGTGATTCGTCCGGCTTGACCCTTCACAGTTCGACATCGATAAGAAAATAGGTACGTAAAGACGGACAAAAGGCGTTGAACTCAACTGAAGGACTTCTACTTGAGTCGTTTCTCTTTTCGCTTTTACTTTTCTAAAGGATCTCACGTTCTCATCTTTAAACTATTAACTCTACTCGAATTGGTTAATACTACTAATCAACGTTCTAATACTTCTCGCTTTACTTATGAAATGTCATCT
The DNA here is from genome assembly GCA_029490685.1 of Schizonepeta tenuifolia. Taxonomy (NCBI): domain Eukaryota; kingdom Viridiplantae; phylum Streptophyta; class Magnoliopsida; order Lamiales; family Lamiaceae; genus Schizonepeta; species Schizonepeta tenuifolia. The sequence goes on along the minus strand of CM055960.1, from coordinate 93,710,862 downwards.
ATCTACATTCCATTACTCGATCTTCCTTTTAAAACTAAATTAATTCTTGATTTAATAAATCAATAATTCCATCATCTTGCATACAAATAACTTAGTAATTCTTCACATCATAATTAATATCATGCATTTAAACACTGATTCAATTACATAACAAATCCAAATAAATCAAGCACATTTCAAGACACATTAACATTTAGGCTAATGATATTCGGCCACACTGTGGCCAGCCACACGAGCTAAAAATGGTAATATATATTTTTAAAATGGAAATATACCCTAATTGGGAAGCATAAACCCTAAAGGGAAAATGTGATTATTTCTATTTTTATAGTCAACTTTCCTTTTTTTAAGCGTGTGGCTGGCCACAGTGTGGCCGGATATCTTTATTCTAACATTTATTCAAATTAAACATTAGAACTTAACTTGATTATGCATTTCCTTTCATAAAAACTCAAACGACATACTTTATCTTTTTTTTTAGTTTATAGACAACGCTTTGTTCTAAATTCATTATCTTAAGGAGTATTTTAAAAAAAAATTCTCAATTAATACAACTTCTTTTTAATTATTATTAACTCTTATGAAATTGAAATTTCTTATCCATTTCTTATTCGATTCTCATTTCTTAACTCGATTATTATTTTTCTAATTATTAACTCGACTATTCTTCTCGGTTTATTTTTAATTTGCATGGTTTGAAAATAACTCATTTAATTAATTAACTTTTAGTTAACTTCTTTCAAAACCATTACTCGACATCTCATTCTACTATCATTTTCTTGATTAACTATACGAGTATTTTATCTTATCTCGTCTAGTATCTTTTCTTTATTCGATTAAAACTTCTTTTTACTTCTTATCACTTAATTCTTTTTAACTCGATTTTTCTCAATTCTTGTTCACTTACTTAATAAATCTTTCTTCTTTGTTCTTAACTTAAAACCACTTTCTTACTTAATAATTTCTTTTATTTTTCAATAAACATTATTATAAAAAAAATTAGTTTATCTTATTAGTTAAATTATAAATTTCTTTTTGATTTAATTTATTAAAAATTCAAATCTTCAAGTTTTATTACAAGAACACTTATTAGACATATCTTTTTATGCATTTTTCTTTTTTTCAATTCTTAATATTTTAAAAGCTTTTAAACTTCATTCTTTTTATTACAAAAATTTTCTCTTTTTATCTATGACTTCAACTAATACTTTAGCACACATTATAACATCAAAACATCACATTTTCTATATTATCACAATTTAATTTCTTTAAAATCTCAACATGCAATTCCATTTTCTTAACTTAACAACATGTATGGTTACATCAACATATCTGTAATGCCCCGTAAATTCCTTACGTTCTTAATATTTAAAGTTAACCAAATAAATGGCTTTGCACGCCTAAGTTTATAATTTTTTTTTAATTCTAAGGCTGACGGTCGAATCCGTTATTAAAAATAAATAAATTACAGAAGTCAGCTAGACGACTACTGTATTTAGGGTTAGCGCGTACGAAAAGTTCTTAGTTTGTAAAGTAAGAACGGAAAACCGTCTAATTTTTACGTTTACAAAATTGCGATACGAACACGCCGAAAAAGTTTGTTTTTATGTTTTTCCGGACGAAACTCGGACTATGTCGTCCCGAGTTTTTTGTCAAAATAATTTTGTAAATTTATTTTCTAATTAAGTTCATACGTTAGAATTTGTAAGTCAAATCGAATCACGACGATTTTGTACCGAACAACGTTTTTCGTCGTTCGTTTTTCCGTAACGTCGGATCGCGCTGGAAAAACCCGTAAACCTTTAAAATTGCTGCATGGCAGCCGACACATCACCATATTAGTTGGAAGACATGCAATGTTGACTTGTTAAGATAATGACACCTTAATCTCACTTTACACCACTTCAACCATTTTCATCATGACAACACTTGAACAAACAATTTCATCTCTCTCTCTCACAACTATCGGCTGCACCACTCCTCAATTCATCTTCTTCATCTTCTCCATCATCCATCCACCATTGAAGAACACCTCCAAGAACAAGAAGAGTTCATACAAGTCACAATTCATCCAACAAAACTCTATACATCCTTTGTTAATTCTCTAGGTAATGATATCCTCCACAACTCCATCCATTTAGATTTCTTTTCTTTTCCATCTTGATCGAAATTTTAGAGGTTTGATTTAGATGTTTGATCTTGGAATAATGAAATGGGATGTGTTAGATATGATAATTAGGGATTAAAATTGATCAAAACCAAGAATCCTAAAACCTATGTGAATGCAGAATTTTTTGAGGATTTTGTAGGATTTTTATTTTTCTTCTTTTGATCATGGATTCATGCTTAATAGATGTTTAATTAGTGTTTGAAATGAAAAGGAAACAAAAGCCCTATGTGTGTTGGTGAAATTACAATTAAAATTGGATTGAATTTAGGGATTTTATGCATGTTAGTTGTTTTTGGAATTATAATCGATTAATGAATAATATAAGATGTTGATTAGTGAATATATGTTGTTAATTGGAGAAGAAAATCATCCCCTTAACATATGTTTAAAACCAGAAATTTATAAGTAATTAGGGGTTTATACATGTTAGACATAAGTGATGATTTGTTAGTTGATTTATGTTGCAAATAGTGTTAGTTGATAATAGAAATTAAATGAGATTTTTTCTAAAAATGTTTAATGAAACATAAGAGGTAAAGATCACCATATAAACTGAGTTATAATAATGTTAAGATGTGTTTGCATGCTTGAAAATGATTCACGTTAGACGTAGTTTAATGTCGTAAAATTTGAACAAAAACCGACAACTTTTGAAAATCGTATAAGAGACGAACATTTAGTTGTAACTAGTAATCGAGAAGTCGGATGGGAGTTCTAATATGATATTATTGTTTATGATGAAATTTAGAACAACTTTCTAGTTGACGACATAAGCTTTTGAGTTAATATGATATGAGTTATAGTTATAATCGAGAGCTAGTACGCGTTTGAATTTTCCTTGTTGGTTTAGTACTTGTTAGTTGAAATCCGACGTTAGAACGTCGTGTTTTTTGAGCGAGTTTTGAGAAGGAGTTTGTCACATACGGGAGTACGTGATAACTGCCTTAAGAGTCCAGTTTCTAAAAAATTAATACGAGAGCTTATAACGAACCTAAAACGTTATACGTCGAACTTATCAATCAATTAGGGTTTCCACGGCAGTTTTGCGACCCTCGCCGGAAACTGTAATAACTTCCAGCTCGTTTATCGGATTTGTGATCCGTAAAATGGAGTGTGAACTAGACTTCCTAAGCTTTCTAATGGTACAGGGCTCACCCCCTGTTTCCAAATCCTCTGTTCTGGACAGCCTCCAGAGTTACTGGACTGTGCAGTGAATTTTCAGTTTCTTGTTTTCTAAGTTGTTTAGTTCACAACTTAGTTTCTTTTGATCGTTTAAGCCGTTTTATCTAACGAACATCTCCCTACTGACCTTAGAGTCAAGTATAGAACCTTGAGTGATGAAAACCAGTCGAGATCTTATATCTTATCCTTTCATTAAAGAAGTAATAAACGAGAGATTTCATAAGTCGTTCAAAGAACTAAAATATAAATCGCCTAAGTTGATTCTTTCCAACTTAGTTTCTTTTAATCTTTAAAGTCGTATTAAGATATCGACTACCTTCTCTACTGACCCGAGAGTCGAGTATGAGATTTTCCGAGTTCAAAACGAGATTGGTACGAGTCTCGTTTCCCGTTTAAGTAAAACAAATTTAGTAAGCGTGCAAATGCCTAAAGAATGAAACAACTAAAACTTTCTTCGATTCTCTTTTAATCGATTATCTTTACGACCCGTTTTTAAGTATGTTTATTTTACGATGAAGGAGGAAGCCAACTGTAGAGAAAGGACAGAAGATCCAAAGTTGGAAGCTTCTGCTTTAAGTTCTGTATTTACAAGGTGGGATTTTATATACATAAAACGAGCAATGCTCGGAAAATCTTTCTTTATCGCTTTGATATCTGTGTTTTCAAAGTGATATTATGGCATGAACTGTTTTATGTTTTTATGTGAGTTCTCTTGTACCTATCTGAGTCAACATTCGTGTTTTCCAGATTTAGAGTTAGTCTATTTTAGATTAACTAACGATCGGCTCTGAGTTAGCTGCTAAGTGCTTTCCAAAGTTAGTGCACTTTGTAACCTGTGGTGTATGTGGTATCCTGTTGAGGGGTAGCCAGCCACGGTGAATTAGTTTTGGTCAAGATTGAACATAGCATACCTGAAAATACTCGCGCGAGTGATTTATGTAAAAAAGTCAGAAAATATTTAGTAGACACGGATTCTTTCAATAAAACTCCGATGTGCTACGGTTGATGTTGAGTTAAAGGATAGGATGCTTAGATAGAACCCTTCCGCTGCCAAAATCTGTATTTCTTTTGAGTTTTCTTTTTGAACAACATTCAGTAGTCTAAGTGTGTAAATTTGAACTTAGCTTCTTTTGTACTTTTGTCGAGTAATTCATAGGGATTAACTCTTTCTTTTATATTCAAATCTTGTTTATGTTTTGTCGATGCCTTTTCATGTATGTTTAGTCAGTAAGCCCCCTTCTTCCCCGCTTCTTTAATCCAACCCCAGTCGCACCCCGGCTTCTGCCGTCCCTCGGGATTTGGGGCTGTGACAATATCAAATAATCATTTCATGCTCAAAACATCACTTAAATCATCAACAAAATCAACAAAATAATTTCTCCAATTCTTCCTAAAACACACGGCATTCATAGTGTTTTTAGGGCATTTTATTTCTCAATTTTTCATGCATATAATCTCATTCTAAACATGAATAAAATCATAAATCAAGCATCAAAATAACAATAACTCAAGGAATTAATATTTTCCTATTTCTCCTCTAATTTTCAATATTAATCAAATTTTTAGGGGTTTATATTCTTTTTCTTCTCTTAATTCACCGATTAAATCCTAATGTTCGATTCTCCTAACGATTTCTTCTCACTCGATCTTCACATTAACAACCTAAGTTTGCCTAAACATAAAATAAATACCATGCATGCATGTTTTCTTTCTTTTAGGACTTAGAGATATACATATATAAAATTAATCAAATGAATATCATACTTTAAATTAAATGGATCTCTTCTCCTTGGCTTCTTGGAATCGAAAATTGGAAGGGAAATTGAGCTTCAAACTTTAGCTTGGATGAAAGGAAGAACTCTTCTTGAATCCTCAAAGAAAAGAATAATAGAAAAATTAATCATCCATCTCTTTTAGGGCTTAAGAGCCAAAAATGAAGAAAATGGAGATGATTGTTTGAATTTCAATTCAAGAACTTGAAGGATTATTACCTTTTTCTTGAAGATAAGGATGAACTAGATGGAGAATGATGCTTTTTACTTCATTTCCATGGATGACAAGCTTGAATTCAAGGTTGCATGGAAGAAAACTACAATGTATGTGTGTGTGTGTGTGTGAGTGCCGAGAGTGAGGGAGAGAGTAGAGAGAGTGTTTTTCTTTTCTTTCCTTTTGGTGTTGGATGGAATGAATGAATGAAATGAAATTCACCCTCTTGAATCAAAGAGAGAAATCGAGAGAGAGAGTGTATGGAGCTTGCATGTGCATCCAACAAAGAGAATAAACATGATGGCATGTAGTATTGGAAATTGGAAATGTTTAAAGTGATTGATAGATAGTTGATGTGATGTGGTTTGCATGTAATCTTTTGGTAAGATTGCTAAGAAGACATAATGATGATAATTAGTATTGGGAATTGGAGAGAGATGGGAGAGAAGTGATGAGGTGGCGTGAGAGGGAGAGAGGTGTGACGACACTTGTCCTCGTCGTGTCGTTACGGGTGTTAATTACCCGGTCGTAAAGGTTTTCCGGATAAAACGATTCGTATTAATTCATTTATGCTATAAACGAGTCTAACCTCTTCTCGTCTCATTTCCGACACTAAAACATCTCAATCCTATTTCACGTCTCAATTAAAAGATTAACGGTTCCGATCATTTAGTCTTTTAAATCTTAAAAGATTTTAGTCGGCTTGTTAATTCGTTATTAATCCTTTAAAGATTAATTCCTCATTACTCTTCTCAAATTATTCTCGGATAAGCTCTTATCCTATCTCAATGACCTTAAAAGAAATTCTAGGTTCAAAGATCTTAATTCAACTCTATTCTAAGTTCATCGGTGTAAATAAATTTCTCGGGGTTTTTCTGGAATTTAATCTCATACTCATTTTCATATAAATAAACTAAACATATTCATCACATTATCATTTCAAGAAATTGAACAGATAAATTCACACAATAACACATAAGACATTCCAGACGTTTTACTCATTTCTCTTTATTTTAAAAGAAAATTTTTATTCCACAAATCTCATCTTTTAACTTACTCGGTTAGTTATAACGCTCTCAAAAGGTATAAAAGTTCGGGGTATCACACCCTTGATCGCTGATTATAGCTCGAGGAACGCCAAACCTATTGAAAATTTGAGTTCTCAAGAAATTAGAAACCACCTTCGAATCATCCTTGTATGAAGCACGTGTAATGCCCCGTAAATTCCTTACGTTCTAATAATTTTAAAGTTAATTAAATAAATGGCTTTGCACGCCTAAGTTTACGATTTTGAATTCTAAAGACTAACGGTTGAATCCGTTTCTGAAAATAAATTACAGAAGTCAGCTAGCCGACTACTGTATTTAGGGTTAGCGCGTACGAAAACTTTTTAGTTCGTAAACTCAGAACGGAAAACCGTCTGATTTTTACATTCACGAAATCGCGATACGAACACGCCCAAGAAAGTTCGTTTTTATATTTTTCCGGAAGAAACTCGGACTGTGTCGTCCCGATTTTTTGTCAAAATAAATTTTGTAAATTTATTTTCCGATTAGTTCCGTACGTTAAAATTTTAGGTCAAATCGGATCGCGACGATTTTGTGCCGAGCGACGTTTTTCGTCGAACGTTTTCCGTAACGTCGGATCGCGCCGGAAAAACACGTATCACTCCTAAAATCTACATGGCAGCCGACATTCTCCTTCAAAGTGGGAGACATGCATGTTGATAATGCCTAATTAAGTGACACCTAATCTTTCACTTTTCACACTTTCAACTTTTCATCATATCAAATATTTTATCAATTGAAACAACCCATTTCCTCCCACTTCTCTCTCACAATCGGCAGCACCACTCCCCATTCATCATCTTCTTCACTTCATCAACCTCCATTAATGAAAGCTCCAAGAACTTGAAGAAGAACACAAGTCTCAATCCCTCAATTCAAACTCCATACATCTTTCATTAATTCTTAAGGTAATTCCCTTCTCTATAACTCTATCCAATTGGATTTCTTCTCTCTTTTTTTTCATTCTTGATCGAAAATTTGAGTATTGGAATGGATGATTTGATCTTGGAATAATGAAATTAGATGTATTAAATAGGATAATTAGGGATTAAATGGAACAAAAATAAGAACCCTAATACCTATATTAATACCGAAATTTAGGGCATGTTAGTAGGATTTTTAATTTTCTTCATTTGATGATTGATTCTTGTTTAATAGAGGTTTAATTAGTGATTAGAATGAAAAGGAATCAAAAGCCCTATGTGTTTGTGAAATTTCAATTAGGGTTTGAGTTGAATTTAGGGATTTGATGCATGTTAGTTGGAAATTGATTTGCAATTGATTAATAGTTGTTATAAGAGGTTGGTTAATGAATAAATGTAGTTAATTGGAAAAGAAAATCACCCCCTTAACATCTTTATGAAAACCAAAATTTATAGAGTAATTAGGGGTTTCCACATGTTTGATTTAATTGATGAATTGTTGGTTGAATTATGTTGCAAATAATGTTAGTTGATTATAGAATTTAATTGAGAATTTTCTAAAAATGTTTAATGAAACGTAAGAGACAAAGATCACCTTATAAGTTGAATTATAATGATGTTATGATATGTTTGCATGCATAAAAGTGATTCACTCGTAAAATTTGAACGGAATCCGACAACTTTGAAAATCGCGTAAGAGACGAACATGTAGTCGTAACTAATAATCGAGAAGTCGGATGAGAATTCTAGTTTGATATTATTGTTTATGATGGAATTTAGAACAAATTTCTAGTTGACGTCATAAGCTTTCGAGTTGATATAATATGGGCTATAGTTATAGTCGAGAACTAGAACGCGTTTTGAATTTTCGTTGGTTTAGTAATTGTTAAGTTGAAATCCGACGTTTAGAACGTCGTGCTTTTGAGCAAGTGTTGAGAAGGAGTTCGTTATGTACAGAAGTACGTGATGACTGCCTTGAGGGTCTAGTTTCTAAAGAAATTGAATACGAGAGCTTAGAACGAACCTAAGACGTTATACGTCGAACCTATCGAGTAATTAGGGTTTTCGCGGCAGTTTTGCGACCCTCGCCGGAAACTGTAATAACTTTTAGCTCGTTTATCGGATTTGCGATCCGTAAATTGGAGAGTAAACTAAACATCCCAATATTTCCAGTGGTACATGGCTCATCCCCTGTTTCCAAATCCTCTGTTCTGGACAGCCTTCAGAGTTACTGGTCTGCGCAGTGAAAATTCAGTTTCTTGTTTTCTAAGTTGTTTAGTTCGCAACTTAGTTTCTTTCGATCGTCTAAGCCGTTTTATCTAACGAATATCTCCCTACTGACCCTAGAGTCAAGTACAGGACCTTGAGTGATGAAAACCAGTCGAGATCTTATCTCTTATCCTTTCATTAAAGAAGTAATAAACGAGAAATTTCATAAATCGTTCAATGAACTAAAACGTAAATTGCCTAAGTTGATTCTTTCCAACTTAGTTTCTTATAATCTTTAAAGTCGTATTAAGATATCGACTACCTTCTCTACTGATCCGAGAGTCGAGTATGAGATCTTCCGAGTTCTAAACGAGATTGGTACGAGTCTCATTTCCCGTTTAAGTAAAACGAATCTAGTAAGCGTGCAGATGCCTAAAGAATAAAACAACTAAAACTTTTTTCGATTCTCTTTAATCGATTATCTTTTACGACCCATTTTTAAGTATGTTTATTTTACGATGAAGGAGGAAGAAAAACTGTAGAGAAAGAACGGAAGATCCAAAGTTGGAAGCTTTTGCTTTAAGTTCTGTAAATCAAGGTGGACTTTTATATACAAATAAAACGAGCAATGCTCGGAAAATCTTTCTTTATTGCTTTGATATCTGTGTTTTCAAAGTGATATTATGGTATGAACTATTTTATGTTTTATGTGAGTTCTCTTGTACCTATCTGAGTCAACATTCGTGTTTTCCAGATTTAGAGTTAATCTAATTAGATTAACTAACGATCGGCTCTGAGTTAGCTGCTAAGTGCTTTCCAGAGTTAGTGCACTTTGTAACCTGTGGTGTATGTGATATCCTGTTGAGGGGTACCAGCCACGGTGAATTAGAATTGGTCAAGATTGAACGTAACATTAGTCAGAAAATGCTCGCGCGAGTGATTTATGAGAAAAGAGTCAGAAAATGTTTAGTAGACACGGATTCTTTCAATAAAACTCCGATGTGCTACGCTTATGAAATACCATATTTATCTATATTTATGATTATGATTTCGGCATCGTGCCCACTAAGTACATTTGTACTTAGCCCTGCATTGTTTTCTAAATGTGCAGGTTGAAGCGACAGTGAGCGGCGACGGTTGGTGTTGAGTTAAAGGATAGAATGCTTAGTTAGAACCTTTCTGCTGCTAAACTCTGAATATCTTTTGAGATGTATTTTTGAACAACTCTGTAGTTAAGTCTGTATTTATGAACTTAGTTTCTTCTTTGTACTTTAGTTGAGTAATCCTTAGCGATTAACTCTTCCTTATTTATATTCAAGTCTTGTTTATGTTTTAACGATGCCTTTTTTCATGTATGTTTAGTCAGTTAGCCCCCTTCTTCTCCGCTTCTTTAATCCAACCCCAGTCGCACCCCGACTTCTGCCGTCCCTCGGGATTTGGGGCTGTGACAGCACGAGCCTCTACCCACTTCGAGACATAATCCACTGCTAATATGATGTACTTCTTTCCTTTGGAACTTGGCAATGGTCCCATAAAATTCATGCCCCATATATCGAATACTTCTACGGGCAAAATCGGGATCATGGGCATCTCGTTCCTTCTCGTGATGTTGCCTTCCCTTTGGCACTTCTCGCACATCTTGACCCACTCGTAACAGTCTTTAAACAATGTTGGCCAATAAAAGCCACACTCCAAAATTTTCCTTGCAGTACGTTGGTGCCCAAAGTGTCCTCCACACTCCTTGTTGTGACAATGCTCAAGAATGCTTCATTGCTCTTTATCCTCGACACACCTTCTTATTATCTTATCCGCACATTCCCTCCATAAGTATGGCTCATCCCATAGGTAGAAACGACACTCATGTTTCAGCTTGTTTCTTTGATAACACCCAAGATCGGAGGGAATTTCTCCAGTCACCAAGTAGTTCACGATGTCTGCATACCATGGTTCATCTTGGGAAAGACTCAGGTGCTCGTCAGGAAAGGTCTCCTTGATCGGCACCCCATCGTCTGGCTGGAGAATTCGACTTAGGTGGTCGGCAACTTGATTCTGGGCACCACTCTTGTCCTTGATCTCTATGTCAAATTCCTACAATAAAAGAATCCATCTAATCAATCTTGGCTTGGACTCCTTCTTGCTCACCAAGTACTTTAACGCCGCGTGGTCGGTGTATACTATGGTCTTACCTCCTAATAAATATGATCTGAACTTCTCAAAGGCGAAGACGATGGCCAACAACTCCTTCTCCGTGGTGGCATAGTTGCATTGGGCAGGATTCAATGTCTTGGATGCATAGTATATAACATAACTTTCTTTTCCTCGTTTTTGCCCAAGAACTGCTCCTATGGCATAACCACTGGCATCACACATTAACTTGAAAGGCATGCCCCAATCCGGAGGTTGGATGATGTGGGCTGTGATCAAGTTCTCCTTCAAGGCATGGAACGCTTTCTTGCAATCTTCGTTAAACTCCCATGGTACTTTATGTTGAAGTAGTCTCGTCATTGGTTGGGCGATCTTGGCAAAGTCCTTGACAAATCTTCTATAGAATCCAGCATGCCCAAGGAATCCTCTTAATTCCTTCACCGATCTTGGGTAGGGAAACTTGGCGATAATGTCGATCTTGGCCTTATCCACCTCAATACCTTTTCCCGATATGACATGCCATAAAACTATTCCTTCCTTGACCATGAAATGGCATTTCTCATAGTTTAACACTAGGCTCTTCTCAACGCATCTCTTCAAGACTCGATCCAGGTTGTTGAGGCATGTGTCGAAGGTCTTGCCGTAGACGGTAAAGTCGTCCATGAAGACTTCGATGCACTCTTCAAGAAGGTCTGAAAAATGTGCATCATACACCTTTGGAATGTCCCTGGAGCATTGCATAACCCGAACGGCATCCTCCTATATGCAAAAGTGCCAAACGGGCACGTGAATGTGGTCTTGCCTTGATCCTCGTCAGCAACCCAGATCTGCATGTAACCAGAATAACCGTCAAGAAAGCAATAATAGTTATTACCAGCTAACCTTTCAAGCATCTCATCGATAAAGGGTAAAGGAAAGTGATCCTTCTTCGTCTTTTGGTTGAGCTTTCGGTAATCTATACACACTCGCCATCCGGTTTGTAGTCTCATGGCCACCATCTCGTTCTTGTCGTTCTCAACAACTTGAATTCCTGACTTCTTGGGCACCACGTGCACAGGGCTCACCCACCGGCTGTCAGATACGGGGTAGATGATCCCTAAGTCAAGAAGCTTGAGTATTTCTTTCATTACCACTTCTTTCATGGCTGGATTCAATCTTCATTGTGGATCTCTTACTGGGGTAGCATCCTCCTCGAGCAAGATATGATGAACACAGTCCAAAGGGTTAATGCCCTTGATGTCGGCCAATGTCCATCCTATGGCCTCCTTGTACTTGCTCAGCACCTCACCAACTCTGATCTCCTCCATGCTCGATAACTCTGATGATATGATCACGGGCAAGGTCTCGTTCTTGCCAAGATAGATATATTTTAGGTACTTGGGCAAGGGCTTCAGTTCCAAGGTAGGTGCTTTTTGCAATGATGGCACCAACCTGTCCCCCGGTTTTAGTTCAGGGATATTGAGTGGTTCAAACCCCTAAGGCTGGACGTTGCCCGGAATCCTGGCATAACTGCATTCCTCTACATCTACTGGTTCTTCGTTCTGGACAAGATCCTCTTCTGTTTGCAAGCTGGCATCCTCCTCAAGAACTGTTTGTTGCCAAAATTTCTCCACTAACTCCTCGGTCTCATCATGAGGTAACTCCTCAAGTTCCTCATCAAACTCATCAAGGGGTCTTTGTTCCCCTCCATCCCGATCTCCATCATCTCCACGGATGTTTTCAAACACGTAATTCTCCAACTCTTCGTCCGTGGAGTAGTCCTCATCGTTAGAGTCGAAGCTATGTCCATGAACTGACTCTTCCCAAAAATCTTTCTCACTTTCATACTCATCTCTTTCGTAGAATTGCATCAGAGCACCATCTTCCTCATTATCCTCATGCTGATCAGGATCCTGGTCAAGATCCTGATCTTGGTTGAATTCCGCATGGATTGCATCTTCATTGTCTTCTACGAAACAACTCAAACTATTCAAAGTCTCCACTTGCTTTCCACATGCACTGAGAGTGTTAAGGTGTTCCAGGGCATCATCTTGATTTTGCCTATAAGCGTCGAACTCTACTACTTCTCCTGCTACTTGGACTGTCAACTTCCCAGTATCGCAATCAATCTTGGTACATGCTGTCCTCAAGAATGGCCTACCGAGCAAGATCACTGGGTTCTTGAGTGCTTTCTTTCCCATGTCAAGAACATAGAAGTCGGCTGGGAACAGGAGATCCCCCACCTTGACCAACACGTCTTCCAAAACTCCATCGGGGTAGACCGTGGATAAATCTGCTAATTGAATGACAACACGTGTAGGGGAAAGAGGTCCAAAACTAATTTCGTCGAACATGGCTCTTGGCATAACATTTATCGAAGCTCCAAGATCAAGCATCGCCTTTGGTATTGTTGTGGTACCTATCGTGCATGGGATAGCGAACATGCCTGGATCTCTCTTCTTGGTCGGGATCTAGGAATTCATTAGTGTTGACATGTTCTCCACATGAAAACGGGCATTATCTGGGTACTTTGTCCTCTTTTGGCACATCTCTCGCAAAATTTTTGCGCATTTAGGCATAGATTGCAATGCCATCAACAACGGTAGGTTGATTTCCACCTTCTTGAACACCTCCATCATGTCCTCCAACTCCCTCTGATCACGATCGCGGGCAAAACGTCTGGGGTATGGGATCTTGGCCTTGGTAGTGCGCGGAACGGTCCTCTTGGCCAAAGCCTCTACTTCTTTTTCAGCCTGCAAAGATTTCAGCATCACGTCATCTTTGTCAATTCCCAGCTTAGATCTCTCCATCTTTACGTAATCAAACAAGGCTTCATCCTCTTCATTATCAAAGACTGGGTTCTTGTTGGCCTTTATCCCTTCTTCACGCTTTGCCTTCAACTCCTCGTAGATGTCATTGATATCTCCTGAGCCCATCTTGGTCTCCTCTACTCGCGTTGGTTCCTTGGGTTGGGTCTTGGGCAACATCTCTGGCAAATTCTTCCCACTGCGCAACGTTACAGCATTAACTTGCTCCTTGTTGACCTCTACCTGGGCAGGTAGTCTGCCTGGCTTGTCTTCGACCAACCTTGACAAGGTTTGGTTGATATGAGTCAGTTGAGCTTGAAGGTTGTTGGACTGTCCTCGACTTTCTAGTTGGAAGTTCTCGAAGTCTCTCCTCAGCCTTTGGTTCTTGTTGGTAAACCTTTCAATGGTCTCCTTCATGAATTCCGTCTTTGCTGGTTCTCGATGTGGAGGTACATAATTATTTTGATGTTGAGGCTGTTGTTGAGGTGGAGGCACATATTGTTGTTGTTGCCCAATAGGCTGCTACGGTTGTTGGTGGGCAGGAGGTATCTGATAGTGGTTGTTGCCATACCTCAGGTTCTCGTGCTGATTCTGCCTATAACCATAGTTATTGCCATAGTTATTGTTATTGCCATACTGGAACCTTTGTTGCCCTCCTCCTTACCAGTTCTGACCTATTGCCTTCACCTCTTCTCCTTCTTCCACGAACCAACTGGGATATTCTGAGGTGACATGTGATGTTGCCTGGCATACTTCACATCTCTTCACAGCTCTTTGAACTTCCTCGCCATTGACCTGCTTCTTCAAATCCTCCATCTAGCCAGACATCTTGGTCATGAAGTCTTTCATGGTCCTGACCAAATTGTCTTGGTTGCCCTTGCTGCCTTCGTACCCCCCTCTTGGGATATCATCTTCATCTCGGGATTGCTCAGCCATGACAGCTATCTTCTTGAACACTTCAGATGGTAGTTGATCGACTATGGCTCCTCCACACGCTGCAATGATGTATTTTCTCTCTGATGCCCTTAATCCCTTCAAGAAATATTCGATCAAATCGATATCCTGAATCCGATGTTGAGGACATCTTGCCAACAACTTCTTGAACCTTTCATAGTAGTCATATAATGACTCACTTCCTCCCATCTTGATCGATGAAATGGCATTCCTCCCACTTTGTATCCGCCAACGGGTATATATTTGTCAAGAAAGACCTGCTGCATCTTGTTCCATGTATCAATGCTTCCCTCTGGCAAGGTGTAAAGCCACTCACGTGCCCCGTCAAGAAGTGAGAACGGGAACGTGAGCAACCTTACGTAGTCAGGAAAGGTGTCTTGGGCAGCATCTTGGTTCCTAGCAACTTGTCTCTCCCCATTGTTCCTGGTAGTAGTAGTGGTATTGTTCCTCACTGTGCTAATCGTCATTTCAAAGTTTTGAAGATGAGTTTGAGGATCTTCTCCAGGATGGTCACTGAATTTGGGCAGTATGTGTATCAACGAGTGCTTGAGCTCCCAATTGCCATCGATGGTGGTCAACTGGATACTTGATGGTCTGATTCCCTTGTTGTCAGGGAACATGATCTGACGTATGGTTCTTTCTGGTGTTCCTGCCATGATTGTTGATGTTTTTGTTTCTGCACTGGATGTTGACTTCTCACTATCTGAACTTGATGTTGAGCAAGAACTGTCTTCTTGCTCAGTATCCTTATCATCTGTCAAGCTCTGCGACTCTGAAGGTTCGTTGACGCCTTCCTCCAGATCTCTCTTCTTCTTGCGTTGTTCTGCTCGATTTCTCCTAGCTATCACCTCCGGGCAAGCACCGTGATCTTGTGGATCTCCGTCACTTCGTAGATGTGGCTTGGGCATAAACCGTGCTCACACACAAGCTAGAAGAACAAACTAGCTTAAAACCAAGTCCCTGGCAACGACGCCAATTTGACGGAGCGCTGTCGTCACACACTTCGTACAAATAATATTTATAACACCTCTTGCCCAACAAGGTAGTAGTCAGTCGCAAGCGGGATCGTACCCAAGGGACTTGGTGTGAGAGATCCATCCATTTTCTTGTTTCTCTTCAAGCAAGGAAATCAGATAAGAAATCGTTCGAACACACTTCCACTCACCATTAGAAAATCAGATAAGAAATCAGATAAGAAATCGTTCAAAAACAAGAGTCAACTCATTTTGAAATGGCAAAAATGCATAAAAAACCGTGACCTTTACTCACATTCTGGTTTGAAACCAAACGTTTTAAAATTCTCAAATAAAACTACGACTTTGTAATTTGATGTGATTAACTCCTAAAGGTCGATTTTCCCCCAATATATTGCATGAAACGATGTCGTTCTTGTGGGTAAAATCGACCGGAGGAGTTAATCGCGTCAAATTGTAAAGTTTTGGTTTTATTTAAGAATTTTAAAAAGTTTGATTTTAAACCAAAATGTGAGTAAAGGTTAGGGTTTTTTATGCAATTTTGCCTTTTGAAATCAATAAGATCAAACATTTCCAAATAGATACATTATGACCATCAAGTCCATCTCCATAGGACTACCCAAAGTAAGGGCTATGATGCATAACATCACAATAGATCCATCAAGTCCATCGCAAAGGACAACCCTACAAATTAAAGGGCTATCACTCACGACATAAAGTGCCATATCATAGTGTTTGACATAGTTGCATCCTCACCTAACACAAGCTATGGTTCATCCTTCAACACACTGTTTACATCATATCTCACACTTTGGGAACTCAAAACAACAATTTAATTGTTGCATAATTTTTAAACCAATGTTTTTTGTCCAAATCAAAGCGTCTATCTTTGATTCACTACCATCAAGTTAATTTCTTGGACAACATAGTTAAGCCAATCAATATATAATAGTCAGAGTATTTACCTCAATTCGAATTAGGGTTAAAAAGTCCTCAGAAAGAATGAGACAATCGTTTGACTATTTAACACATGGATCAACACACATAAAACATGCATTTTCTCTCGACAAACGGAAATTAATTCATTCATTTGGTTATAGCTCGAATATTATTTTCCCAAGCATGCTCATCAATGCTCGAACACACATTATCTGATTAAAAATAGCTCAAACTCTTCTCATGCATATGGGGAGCAAATAGCAAAGTTATCTTCAATGTGGGAAAAACATAATTCCATGTGTTGATTATAAAAAATTAAACTATAATGTGGTTATTGTTATACTAGCCTAATTAGACCACACGTAATTGTTACTCATAGGACTATTAAGACAAAATAAAACAACTAAACTCCACGTAATTAATAAAAGTAATCATAATATAATTAATAATGATGTGACATGCCCCGCTGCAAAGTTAATGTATGAAATGATGTGCTGAGATTAATTTAATCGCCAAAAACATAAGCAGCCGCCATCTTAGAAAAACAGAAGCTCGCTTCGGCGGTGACATGTCCAACTACTAAGAGGGTGTTTGGCTGAGCTCGTAAGCTCCTTAAAACGGTTTATAAGCTCCTATTATTTAGGATTAATTAGGAGTTTATAAGCTGTTTTAAGGAGCTTATAAGCTCAGCCAAACACCCTTTAAGTTAATTGTGAAATGATGTGCTAAGCTTAATTTAATGGCCAAAAAACACATGCAATCGGCCATCTCGGAAAAGTTGAACACATGCAGCCGCCATCTGTTATATTAAGTTGAACTCTCTATATTTAATACATTCGTAGTAGTTAATGAATAATTAACTTAATTTTTTTGTCTTCTTAAAGCTTGAAGGAAGAGCTAGGATATTGGGGCCCTGTTCAAGTTAATAAATTTGGGCCCTTTATTTATAGTTATAAAATATAAAAAATTGTGAATTATACATTATTTTTGGTCAAATTACTTGATAAACAAATATAACTAAAACAATCATTTTAAAATGTAATTAACTTTTTAACAAAATTTATTAAAAAATTAAAATTTATGTGTTATGAAATATCTTTAAATATAAATAAATACCTAATTAACTTATATTAATTTTATTTATCCAATTTATCCCGTTTAGTGAACGCTCCATTTTCGTCGGCGTGGTTTCCCGACATGTCCGACGGCATGTATGGTTTTACGGGGGCGGGGTTTGATTCAATACACTCCGGCCTCCGCCGAATCCTACCCGTCCTTCTCCCCCGACACCGACAGTCCGGCGACAAACACCGAGGATCGCCTAATTTTGGCGCCGCAGTCCCATGTGATGTAAAGTGGTTTTAAAGTCAATAAAGTAAATTTCTAATTATTTTTCATAAAAGAAAATGTTTTAAGATGAGTGAGTCCAAAAATGAATATATTACAAGATAAACGAGACGAGGGGTATATTTTAAAGTTTGTGAGATGGTGCGCTGAGATTTACTATTTTGCTTGGCTACTTGTTGCTGCAAAATGTTTATATGTTTCTTCATTAGACTTTACGAACTTTGAAAAGGTCTAAGAAGCACTAAGTTGACTACAAATTTATAAAAACCTAACATCGTTTTATCGTTATATCTTGAGTTCTCTCTATAAAAAAGCCACACATGTAGATGGTTGAGACATACAAACCCAAACATAACACAATTTCTTGCAAACCTTCAAGAATGGAGAAACTTGAAATGAATCCGTTCATTCTCACAGCCCTTGTTTCTCTCATCTTGTTATGGTTTATTACCAGAATCTTTCTCAAGTCTTCGACCAAGAGAAAAGTGCCCCCTTCACCATTAAAGCTGCCGATAATCGGAAATCTACATCAACTTAGCTCATTGCCTCACCACGATTTCAATTCCTTAGCCAAAAAACACGGCCCGATGATGCTGCTTCACTTTGGCAGCGTCCCCGTTCTGGTGATCTCATCGGCCGAGTTAGCCCGAGAAATAACGAGAACTCACGACCTAATCTTCTCGAGCAGGCCCCAGTTCAAGGCCTTCAAGAAGCTGCTATATGGGTGCAGAGACGTAGCAACTGCCCCTTACGGCGAATACTGGAGGCGGATGAAGAGCATTTTTGTTCTGCAGATGTTGAGTAGTGAAAGGGTTAGAGCTTTCCGATCCATAAGGGAAGAAGAAACGGCTCTTTTCGTGAACAAGATTGAAGAAAGTTTGGATCAGCCTTTGAATTTGAGTGAACTGTTTGCTGAGGTGAATATTGACGTGGTTTTCCGATCAACCTTCGGCAGAAGGACCAGTGAATCCGAAAGTGGAAAGAAATTCCTGCGACTGATGAGGGATCATATTATGTTGCTTTTAGGGGCTATTAATATTGGTGACTTTATTCCTAGCCTTGCTTGGATTAATCATATTAATGGTTTTAATAAGAGACTGGATCAGACTGCTATGGAGCTCGATAACGTTTTGGAGAGTCTGATTGAAGAGCGCCAGCAGATTCGAAAGCAGCACCATGTCGACGGCGAACAAAATGGAGATGAGTATCTTGTCGATGTTTTGCTCGACATTTATAATGGTAAAACTGGGGATGCCACCATTGATCGAGATAGCATGAAAGGATTACTTGTGGTACTAGTTACTCTCTCTCTCTCTCTCTCTCTCTCTCTCTCTCTCTCTCTCTCTCTCTCTCTCTTCCGTTTTGTGTTTTTGATCAACATATTAATTGTGAGAATATATGCTACAGGATGTGTTCGTTGGTGGAACTGATAACATATCCACAGCTTTGGAGTGGGTGATGTCAGAAATCTTAATACATCCAAAGGTGATGGAAAAATTGCAACTGGAGGTAAGACGAATCGTTAAACAGAAACAAGACATAACAGACGATGATCTGGAAAAAATGCATTATTTAAAGGCTGTAATCAAGGAAGCTCTGCGTTTTCACCCACCACATCCATTACTTTCACCTAGAATATCAAGCAAAGATGTGCAAGTAAAAGGTTACGACATTCCAGCTGGAACGGTGGTGATGATCAACGCGTGGGGGATAGCGAGGGATCCCGTCTCATGGGAAGAACCAGAAAAATTTATGCCCGAGAGATTTTTGAATTCCTCGATTGACTTCAAAGGTCTCGATTACGAGTTCATCCCGTTTGGGACGGGACGAAGGGGATGTCCCGGGAGCACATACACAGTGGCTACACTTGAAATTATTATAGCAACCCTCATGCTCATATTTGACTGGAAATTGCCCAACGGGGTTGCAGCAAAGGATTTGGACATGACTGAGAGCCCGGGAATTGCAGTGCCCAGGGCTGTATCTCTTCTTGCTGTTGCTTCTCGGATTAAATAATTCCAATCATCTTTGTCTTTGTCTATTAGCGTTTAATTTCCTGCGTCTGATGTATCAATATTTGATACTTTGAGTTCCAACTTTTAATTTTTTTCTATGGTTTATGTTCAGATTGAAATAATAATATGGTTGTTCATAACTTCCTATACGCGTCAAATTGGACGTCTTTTTTTTGTTCAAATTGTCTTCTAATCTATCAATCTGGACTTCTTTTTTTGTTGAAATTATTAAGAATTGAAGAAGAAAGCCATGAACAACAAAGGAACCAACAGAGAATTGGGGAAGCTTTTCTTCATTACTCAAAAAACAAGTGTTTACTCTCTCTCTACACTATTACAATGGCTAACTTGCTAATTATATACTAAGCTAGCTATGATACATTAAATGAGAGAACTACCAATGAAATGTTGCCACACATGCAACTTATACACATCAGCATACGAGCTGGCAAATATACTAACAAACTCAAGATAACAAAATCAAAAACACGATTTATACTTTATTAGAAATTGTCTTCTAATCTATCAATCTTCACCTAATCCCTCCGTCTCACGAAAAATGTCTTACTTGTGTTCAGCACGGGAATTAAGGAGAAATGATAAAAAATATAAAAATAGTGTTAATAAATAATAAATAATATAAAACCAGTGTGAATGCAAATGCACTAATAGAAAAAAAAAAAAGGACCTCTCGTGACATTAATTTTGTGACACTTAAAATCGGATGTCAGTAGAAATATACTCCCTCTGCCCACAAAGAGAATGCATAGTTTTCCTTTTTTAGCTGTCCACAAAGAGAATGCATAGTCCATTTATGGAAACTGTTTTCTCACTTACTACCCTTATAATGTGGGACCCTATCTCCACTAACATCTATTTTTTCTCCACTCTCTCACTTACTACCCTTATAATGTGGGACCCTATCTCCATTAACATCTATTTTTTCTCCACTCACATTTTACTTTCCAGGATTTTCTTAAAACTCGTGCCGCCACAAAGTATGCATTCTCTTTGTGTACGGAGGGAGTACTATTGATACAATAACCTATTATTACATTTTGCAAGGATAATGATACGACATTCTAGAGGAAATGCCATATCAAAACTCATTTAGTGGCACTTCTAGTAAATAGGATACGCCACTCTAAAACAATTAAAATTAAAGAAATCTGAAAAAATAAAATTTAGAAAGATAAAAGAAAAAAGGAAAATAGAAAAAGGGTTATTGTATACGTGTGGTAAAGAATGGCCCAGCCTTCTTCACTAAATTAATTAATTAAACTAATATTTGAAGCCTTCTCCAATCTCCACTAAATTAATTAATTAAACTAATATTTGAATAATTAGAAGAAATTAGTTAAGAAAATCAAATCCCAACTAAACTCTTGAAGACTCAAAGCAAAAGCCGCCGCCTGACAAGAAACCAAAACATCATACAAGACTCAACTCTCGGAATTGATTGGAAATTCTATTAAACGCTCTCCTCCTCTCAGCCTTTTATTCGGAATTGAACTTCCTCTTCGATCAAGCTGTAAGACCTATTTACAGTCTATAATCTTTTTTAAATTTTATGTTCTTGAAATATGATTCCTGTTCAAACATTTATTTTGTGTGTGAAATCGACATTCACTTGCTTGTGAATTTGGTATTGATAGATCTAGGGTTTGTAAAGATAGCAGAAAATAATAATAATGCGACAACACAAAGATTTACGTGGTTCGATCAAGGTGATCTACGTCCACGGGAGAGAATATAGAGAGCTTTTATTATGCTTGAGAGTACAATGAGTATTTGAACGTATTTACACCTCTAATCTAGCATCTATAGGCCTTGAATTGAGCCATAAACCTTCTAGGATTCGGATTCCTTATACATATCTTGTTTCCTGGTACGTGCATATCCAATTCCCCTCCATAATAGGATTCGATCTTCTTCCAAAGTAGGGCTTCGTTAATGACTTTACTTGGGCCAAACTCTATGGGCCGAGCTTTAATATATAGGCCCAATCAGATTGGGTCTTAGATCAGGCCCAAGAAGAGGCCGGTACTATCACATCCCCCCCCAAAAAAAGAGAGAAGAAGACATGTAGATGCAGACTACGAGGTCGAATTTCCCGAGGTGATTGATCGCACAAATCACCTGTACGAACTGGATTGCCGAGCTTATCGCCCGAGCTGATTAAATTGGCCCTCAGCGGCTTGGTTATGTTGCTCAGGTCGTTGGCATAGACGTGGCCCATACCCGAACTTAAAGGGAGGGAAAAGTAGCGGGCCGTTTTGAATTTGGTGGAGGGACGGTCCATATTCCGAGAAATGCGGGCCCACGTTTACACGTGTATAATGGGTAGCGGCGGGATTCAAATACGTATAATGTGGGATTTGAAACGTCTCCCCTATCCCGCTGTTTCACATCGGCCGCTATATCAAAAAAATTTCCGTCCCAGAAAATCATCTTTCTACTTTTCTCTATCCCCCAAAAGCTTCAATTTCCCGTATCGCTGTGCCGCCGGTGCTCACGCCGTTGAAACTTCCATTCACGACCGCTCCAGAATACTTCCGCTCACTTTCACAAGTAAGTATGGCCTCCCCCTCTCAGTCTAGTAGTAATAGTGACTCTCCTCCGGCAAGGGCCGTCGCCGACAGCGTAGAGTTTAGGATTTTTACCGTAGAATCTTCTGAACCCACTACGGAAAGTTTAACAGTGCCCCCACTTGCGAAGGGGATGGTGGCCGATTACCCCTCATCCTTAGACGAGGTTAGGATTAGGTGGCTTGCCCAAACTTATAATTTTCCTTCGAATGCTGAATTAATAGAACCGCGCCCAGAGGATAGGGCCTGCTCTCTCCCAATGGGGTTTGTTACTATTTATGAGGACAGCCTACACGCTGGTCTTCGTGTGCCCCTCCCCGAGCCCTATTCCGAGCTCCAGAAGAAGTTGGTATATTTGTGTACAAAGAGGAGGCATATGAACATTTGTTAGTCGATGGATTTATTCCTCGGTACACCCAATGGATAGCTCATGGAGAATGTTGATGATATGCAAAATTTACTTCATGATGCTTTTGGTGTTCGAAGAGAAGATGATTATGTTCAAGAGCCAATTAGTTCTCCGTTGGATGCAGAAATTGCTAATGGGCAAGCAGAAAAATTTTATAAGTTGATTGATGCTTCCCAAGAAAGATTATATGAAGGATGTGAGAAATTCTCAAAACTATCATTTATTATTCGTTTGCTACACTTAAAGTGTCTTGGAAGATTAAATAATAAGGTTTTTGATATGTTTTTGGAATTACTCAGAGAAGCGTTTCCACATGCCATGCATGGCCTACCGAAGGATTACTATGAAGCTGAGAAATTGATGAAAGAACTAGGGCTTGGCTATGAAAAAATTGATGCTTGTCCTAATGATTGCACTCTGCATTGGGGGGTGAATGAGAGAAAAATTTCATGTGACACATGCTATGAAGGAAGATGGAGTACTTGTGATAAAGATCCTACAGGTGAGAAAAGAAAGATTGCGCGAAAAGTGTTGTGGTATTTTCCCCTCAAACCAAGGTTGCAAAGATTGTACATGTCTGTCAAGACAGCTTCCCATATGAGATGGCATGCTGAAAGTCGTACGAAGGATGGTTATATGCGACATCCCGCTTATTCCCCAGCATGGATGACATTTGATAGCTTATATCCTGATTTTGCTGAGGAGTCTCGCAATGTTCGGTTAGGATTAGCTTTAGATGGATTTAATCCATTTAAAAATATGAGCGTGACACACAGCACATGGCCCGTCATACTGATTCCATATAACCTTCCTCCATGGATGTGCATGAAATAACCATATTTTATGTTATCTCTATTGATTCCTGGTCCATCAGCTCCTGGAAACAATATAGATATCTATTTTTAGCCCTTGATTGATGATCTGAAGGATTTGTGGGAAGTAGGAGTTGAAACGTATGACGCATCAAAAAAACAAAATTTTCAATTACGTGCTTCATTATTGTGGACAATAAGTGACTTTCCAGAATATGCATGCCCATGTTGTAATAGACAAACACATTCACTTAGATTGAAAAATTGTGGAAAATTTTGTTATATGGGTGCTCGGAGATTTCTACCTGAGGAACATGAGTTTCGGAATAATAGTCAACTCTTCGATGGCACCGATGAGAATGGACAACCACCACAACAATTAACTGGAAATATGGTAATGGATGAGCTAAATGACTTCTCAATTTAATATGGGAAACTTGTTAAGGACAATCCAAAGTTACCTTTGAATTGGAAGAAAAAGAGTATATTCTTTGATTTGCCATATTGGAAAGATAATGTTTTGCGTCATAATCTTGATGTCATGCATATAAAGAAAAATGTTTGTGAGAGCATTTGTGGAACTTTGTTGGGAATGGATGGTAAGTCGAAATATAATTACAAATCCCGACTTGACTTGAAAGACATGAGAATTAGACCTGAGCTACATCCTATTACTAAGGAGTCTTGCAAGATTTATTTGCCTCCAGCGTCTTTTACAATGAATAAGAATGAGAAAAAAATGTTTTGTCATGTTTTGCAGAATATTAAAGTTCCAGATGGTTATGCCTCAAACATTTCTAGATGTGTTCATGTAAAACCACCAAAATTGTTGGGGTTGAAAAGTCATGACTATCACATCTTGATGCAACAATTACTTCCTATAGCATTGAGGAAAACACTTCCGAATTCAATATGCCAACCTCTACTTCAATTGAGCAAATACTTTAGAGATTTATGTGCTAAAGTAATTTGCCCAACTGATATGCTTCGTTTAGAGAAAGGTATTATTGTGATACTTTGTCAACTAGAAAAAATATTTCCACCATCATTCTTCGATATTATGGTGCATTTGACTATATATTTGGCTTCAGAAGTAAAACTAGGTGGGCGTGTTTACTATCGTTGGATGTATCCAATAGAAAGGTAATGTTTATAATTTTCGCAAGTTGTCTGAATTTAATTATGTTATTTTTAAATTTTTATTATGAAGTACATATAAAATACTCAAAATACTAATTCTTTTTTTGTTATTTTTTTGGTAAACTAGGTATTTGGGCACATTGAAATCATACATGCGAAATAGGAAGAAACCTGAAGGTTCCATTGCTGAAGGCTACTTAGCTGGAGAATGTTCGACATTTTGCTCATTATATTTAGGTGATTATGTGGAGTCCAAATGTAATCGAGCAACAAGGGATGAGACCACTACTAATAATGATGTCGTATTGGGACTGGATATATTTTCACATACAGGCCGTTCTTTGTGAAAAGGGAGTTCTGTAAGATTTAATGCTGAAACATTAAAGAAAGCACATCAATATGTGTTGTTTAATTGTGAGGCTGTTGCACCATACATTGAGTAAGTTATTTGATCTACTTTTATTTATACATTATTTAATTTTTTTAAGTTCAGAAATTTTGATGATTTGTGCTATATTTTAGGCAACATAGGACAATAGTTGAACAATCGGATCCTAATCTCCTGCGCCATCACCTTGAATGCATTCATAGCGAAAGCTTTGCCGATTGGTTTGCTGAATATGTAAGTGACAACATCTAAAATAATTTTAATAATTGTACATATAATGTTATACCTTTGCATAAGTGGCTTTACATAATTCAAAATATTTAACAGGTTGAAAAGTTAGAAATCTCGAAAGAAGATTTAGCCTTGAGAGACATGAAACTGCTTGGTGGTCGGCCAAATATTATTGGAAACAAATATAAGAAGTATCTTGTGAACGGGTTGAAGTTTCACAGGAATGATTTGGAGAGTACGAAAAAGACGCAAAATAGTGGGGTACGCGTAAAGGCCACAACTTCTAGCTTTTCAAGTACAAGGGATCAAAATCCAATCTTAAGTGATTTGGATTATTATGGAATTATAACCGATATTATTGAGCTAGATTATGGTTGTGAGCGTAAGGTTGTATTATTTGATTATGATTGGGTATCAAAAGGAAGACGATTGAAGGAAGACGTTGATGGGTTTATCTTAGCTGATTTTACAAATATGGCACGCCATAATGAACCATTTATTCTAGCATCCCAAGCTGAACAAGTTTTTTATGTAGCGGATCCAACTGAGCCACGTTGGAAAGTAGTTGTCTCTACTACTGCACGAGCAAATTATAGCATGGAACCTATTATTGATGTCGACACGTACTTGCAGAGCAATATCTCCTCTTCTCCTGGTAATAGTGAAATTGGTGATTTTAGTTGGATTCGAGATGATGTTGATGGAATTGAGATTGTGATGAACCCATATTTGTGTCCATTTTTTCTTGTGTTTTTAGTCTTTATTGAGTCATTATGTGTCTGGGAGGACACGCAAGTCGAGAGATAGTGTGCAGGGGAAGAACAGGTGGATGTTGGGCAAATCCGATGGAAAATCTGTTGTTGAGATGCTGAGATGGCGATACGATGCAAATGGGCATAGGGCTGGAAGCTTGTAGCTGCGCAACATCGAAACATCCTTTCTACAAGTCAGGAAGCACCTCCCTATATCCTTAAGCCAACAGACAGAGTACTCGGAGGAGCCAGGATCGTGGTCAAGACCGGAGGCAATTCAGGATGCAGACGATGAAGGGCAAGATGAGAGTCGAGCAGCAGCAGATTTCTTTTCCTTCAAGGAAGAGGATAAGGATCGGATGTTTCCTTCCTTATCCTAGCCGAGCCAAATCATAGAATAAATCTACCACGCAAGGAAAGAAAGAACGTGCTTGCGAAGGAAAGAGAGAGATGCGGAGGTTATGATATGCATGGGAAGAATCCTTATTCAACAAGGAAACTTCCCTAAACCTTAGAATCTCATCGCCTATATATATGGCCGACTCTATCATGTATAAAAGCTCTTCGATTTCGTCTTACGGGCGATTTACAGTTTATTACGTTCGTTTATATTTTCTGCGCTTTAGTTTTAGTTGTTGGCGTGAAGCCAAGACCCTGGGTGCTGACTACGCTTTTGGGCAGCAACCCCTTTCCAGATTTATGCTAAGTATGTTTTTCTTTATTTGCTTTGTGTTTTTATTTAATATTATGTCTAGCTAAGTTTATTGTTTGGGTTGGATGTAGATGAAGTGATTCTAAATTACTCGTTCGAACTTGTGAGGTCTAATTGTGTTAGTTCGTTAATTGATTTTGTTCTCGAAACACTTAGGATTAATTCTAGACTTAATTGATATTGAAGTTGATTGATCACCATCTAGATATTGAGATTAAGTCATTAACAGAAATTGGGAACAACACGAAAGTGTCTTTCGTGCCCAAGAAGGTAAAGGGTGTTGGAGAGCAGTCGGTATTGACCTACCTCTTGGCTGTCTTGGGTCTATTTATTCTTAATGCATGTTGGGCAGCATCGTTACCTAAGTGTCTTCGTGACTTTGCTGATCAAGAGAGGAGATCCTGCCTTCTGGTCAAGATCTGTAAAATTGATTAGACATAGGTTAAGTGTGTTAGCATCGTAACTTCGTGACCTTAGGGTGTTAGCTAATCTTTTCCTTAAACCAAGTGATAAAATTAATTAATTGAATATCCTTGCACCGATGAACGAGTAAAGACTAATTAGGATCATGGATTCGAAACCCAATCCAAACTCTTTTGTTATTTGATATTGTTATTTTTTGAGTTCAGGTTATTAAGATACTTCGTGACCAAAACCCTTTTGTTGAGCAACATCTGAAGAACAGATTCTCGTCTTCTACCTTCTTCGTCATCTTTTGAGTATCTCTTCCACTTTTCTCCTTAGGGTACGTTTAATTTGATGGAAAATGGTGGAAAATAAATATTTTCTACTACAACAAAAAATAGATGTTGCGACATTTGTTTAGAGACACTTCTTATTTAGTGCCTCCAAAATACATGTTAAATTCTCAAAAAATTTCACAACATTTTTCGCATCTTATTTCCATGTTTTGTTTCATGCTAAGTTTAATACTACTATTAATTATATTATCTGTTGTGTCTTGATTCTTGTTCTTTTGGGTTATTGTTTATTTCTTAACAATTGGCGAAGATTCCCATGAATGACATCAAGAAGGAGATGGTGGCTGCCAAGTTAGAGAAGGCGGTTGAAGAGCTACTACCACGGGCGGATCCAGGATTTAATATCGGAGTGGGCTGATGTTAGACCTTATGGCATAATACAAAATATATTAAGTGAAGAAAAAATAAATTAACTTCCTACGTTTTGTTTTTCATTTGACAAAACTAACCATCTACAATATATTTATGAAATTTGAGAAATAGTCGATTTTCACATTGAAAAATAACTCAAGGTATTTTGTAATATATGTGAAAAAATTGGGTACTAAATTACTATTTCAAAAGATTATAAGATTTTTTCCATAATAAAAGCACCTAAATTGTTAATAATTTTTTTTACTGTTAGTTAAATTTAAAGATTAAAACAGATTAAATGTTTTTTAAATATTTAAATTCAATGAAATTATTTTAATGAATGGTTGTTGAGGCATGTTCTAACTTAGGTTCTTAAGGAGAAAAAATGATTTTTTTAAACGAATAAAAGGAGTGTTTAAAATGGAATGCGGTTGAGGAGTAAAAAAAAAAAAACTGAATTTCAAATGTGATGAATGGAATGCGATTGAGTAATAAAACTAAACTTTAGATGTAATGAAGGAATGTTGGGGTTGATGGTCGAACATAGGATCTATATATGTATACAACTTTTCAGAATTCATATCTTTATTTCATTATTTGTTATTTAAACATTACATACTACAAAAACCATACTATATATAACATATTTAAAATCTGCATATGCAATCAATTGGTAGTGTTCCAAATTATTTAGTGGGAGAAGCAACAGCAAGAAGAGGAACAGCTCTGTGCGCTGTAGCTCCAGGGACTTCATTCATGTCCAAATCTTTTGCTTCAACCCCATTAGGCAACTTCCAGTCAAATTTGTGCACGAGATTTGCCAACAGAAACTCCATTGTACCAGCAGCATATGTGATCCCGGGACACCCCCTCCGTCCAGCCCCGAACGGGATCAGCTCGAAATCTTGGCCTTTGTAGTCTATTGAGGAATTCAAGAATCTCTCGGGCATAAATTTTTCTGGTTCGTCCCATGAGACGGGGTCCTTCCCTATAGCCCACGCGTTGATCATCACCACGGTTCCAGCTGCAATGTCGTAACCTTTTACTTGCACATCTTTGGTTGCCACTCTTGGCAGAAGTAGCGGAAGTGATGGATGACAGCGTAGCGCTTCCTTTATCACAGCCTTGAGATAATGCATCTTTTCTATATCATCATCTGTTATCTCCTGTTTCTGTTTAACGATTCCTCGTACTTCGCTTTGCAACTTTTCCAACACTGCTGGATGTAATAAGAGTTCTGACATCGTCCATTCCATGGCTGTGGATATCGTATCAGTTCCACCAGCAAATACATTCTGCAATAAGAAAGACGGCAATGAAATCATCATTATACTAAAGTACGAGATGTAATATAAAATTTTATACCCTACTAAAAGTAGCTTACTCGAAGTGCCCTCAAACACTGCGAGAGAGAGAGAGAGAGAGAGAGAGAGAGAGAGAGAGCTTACCAAAAGTACTGCTTTCATGCTATCTCGATCAATGGAAGCACCAACAGTTTTATCATTATAAATTTCGAGCAAAATATCGAGAAAACCTTCACCAACATCCTGCTTATCATTATTTTGAATCTTCTGACGATCTTCAATCAAACTTTCCAAAACTTGATCCATTCCTTTTGTAGTCTCTTCGAGTTTCTTATCAAAACCATTAACACGACCAATCCAACCAAGCCACGGAATAAAATCCCCAATATTAATAAACCCTAAAAGCTCCATAAAATCGTTCATCAAACTTAAGAATTTCTTCCCGTTTTCAGAATCACTATACTTCCTGCCGAACGCCGCTCTGCCAATCCCATCACTCGTAAAACTAGAAAACATCGCACTCAAATCCACGGGCCCCGAAGATTCTCGAACCTTGTTCACGAAAAGGGCTGTTTCTTCTACCCTGATGGAACGGAAAGATTGAACCCTAGTGTTACTCAGCAGCCGAAGAACAACGATGCTCTTCATCCGCCTCCAGTAATCGCCGTAAGGGGAAGTTGCCACGTCTTTACCGTCGTAGGTAAACTTCTTAGGGGCCTTGTAAACTGGCCTGCTAGCGAAGATGAGATCGTGAGTTCTCATGATTTCGCTGGCCAAATCGGCCGACGAGATGATCAGAACGGGGACGCTGCCGAAGTGAAGGAGCATGATGGGGCCGTGCTTTTTGGCTAAGGAGTGGAGATCGCGGTGAGCCAGTAAGCCAACTTGGTGAAGATTTCCGATTATCGGCAGCGTTGAAGGTGAAGGGGGGCGTTTTGTTTTGGTGGAAGCTTTCACAAACATCCATAAGAAGAAGATGGGAGAGAGAAGAGCTGTGAGAAGGAATGGATTCATTTGGAATATTCCTTCTATTTTTATTGATGTCTGAGAAACTGAGCTATGTTTGGGAATTGAATTAAAGGGCTTTTCTTCTGCTTGTACCGTATCATATGTTTCGCTTATTTATAGATCAATCATCATATGTCTGAATCATACTCCCTCCGTCTCACGAAAAATGTCTTACTTGTGTTAGGCTAGGGAATTAAGGAAAAATAATAAAGAATGTAAAAGTAGTGTGAATAAATAATAAAGAATGTAAAAATATTGTGAATAAATAATAAAGAATGTAAAAACAGTGTGAATGCATATGTAAAAGCAATGTGAATGCAATTAATTATTTTCAAATAAGGAAATGAGACATTTTCTTGAGACGGTCCAAAAAGAAAGGTGAGACATATTTTGTGAGACAGATAATACTCTCTCCGCCCTCTAAATAAAGACAAAAACTTGGGTGCAACTGTTACACCGTAGAACATCCGCCCATTTGACCCGACCTGACCTGAGTTTGATCCGGTCAAATCCTCCTTTGACCAGATTTTTTTTTTCCAGTTTTTTTTTTTATTTTCATTTTTTTAAACCCCTTTTTTTTTGCCGCTTCTTCTATGGTCAAGATTCGAGCGAGGGAAGCCGAAGGCCTCAGAGCAAGCCGAAAAAGTTCAAATTGTTGTCCGCCCATTATCCTTATTTTAGTAATCAGAGCGAAGGCGGAGCCGTAAAATTGAAGCCGAAGGCTCCGTCGTGAAAAAAAATCTGGAAAAAAAAAATGGAAAAAAAAATACTGTAGCATGTAAGACCCACGCGCGGCGCGTGGATCTCACGCACGGGGCAGGGTGGGCGCGTGGCAGGTCGGAGCGGGTCAGGGCGGGGCGGGGCGGGTCGGGTTTTGTATTGTTCAGACATCTGCACACAAGACTTACTCCTAAATAAAATAAAATAAAATGAAAACACAAAAGTAAATACGCATGTGTGGAAAACCAATGATAAATAGCAGCCAAGGGGGAACAAACATTGAGGATCTCAACATATTTACTACTTATTAATTGACCATGAAAACAGATATAAACTTCTATAATTGAGTAATTGAGCAAGCTGAAAGGAGACAAAACAATGAAGTTAATTATTCATTAATTACTACAGAATTTATTAAATATATTATATCAAGTTATTATATATAATAAATAGCATGTCACCAGCGAGCTCTGTTTTCAAAGATGGCTGGCTATTTGTGATTTTTTGCCATTAATTAAATTAATGCAAATACTCATATGCGGCACGTCGCATCCCATGCGACCGCGCGTGGGGCGCGCGGAGTGCATGCGCCTCACCCACACGCAGTGCGTGGGGTAAAGGGGCCTCCCTTTTTTTTTATTTCTTTTTCTGACTTATTAGGACACTTTTCAGAAATATCTTATCTAATAAGTGTTTTTAGCATTTTTGTTTGTATCACAAAATCTAATTATTTTTTCATTTCCAGATTTTTTGTTCCTCTTTTTTTTTCCTCTTCACTTTTTTGTTTGCCACTTCTTCTTTGGTCAAGATTCGAGCTAGGGGAGCCAAAGGCCTCGTAACGAGACGAAAATGTCCAAATTGTTGCCCGACGTTTATCCTTATATTAGCAACCAGAGCGAAGGCGGAGCCGTAAAATCGGAACAAAAAAAAACTGAAATTAAAAAAAGATCGAAAAAAAAATTGACCGGGTCATACCCGACTCGGTCGCATGCAAGACTCCCTCTTAAATTAATCTTAGCACAACATTTCACAACATTAAACATTAATTGAACCGGCCGGTCCGGTCGGGGCAGAGCTAGAAACTGCTTGTGAGCGAGACCCATCATTCAACCGTGAAAATCGCTGCCAATCATCGTGAACTATCCGGTTCTTTGAAACCGGGGGCGGTTTTAAGAAGCCGTTCGGTTCACAAAGTTTGTTGAAATATGGAATACTATTATAAACGACTCATTTTTTTAATATGTGTGCCCAATCAAATGGATATAATGAATGATACGGAGGGAGTATGTTACTTGGGTTTTATGGCCATTAAATTCATCTCACCACACCATTTCACGGACAATATACTGCGACATGCATGTCACCAGGGAGCTCTGGTTTCCTAGATGGCCGGCTGCTTGTGTTTTTTGGCTATTAAATTAATCTCTGCACATCATTTGACAAAACGTTAGATAATAACAATAGTAACATTAATCTAATAATAATATTATTAATAATAATTGTGATAAGGCTTAGCCCCTACAGGTCTTGAATTCTATTTCGTTTACATATGGTATTATATATTCTCACCTTATGTGATAATGTAGTGACCCCGCTTACGTGCAATGTAGTGGTCTCATCTTTAGAAGGGTAAAGCTAGGTATACTTATATGATAGTAGCTTCATCCCGACAATATAAATATTTTTGTAATTTCTTTCAAAATAATAATAATAATAATAATAATAATAATAATAATAATAATAATACACCAATATTTTGATTAAATTTTGATGCCTATATAGTCAAGAGACTTTCTACTAACCATGAAACGGTTAGCCTTTGTAGTCTCGTCGTCATCAATAATTTATATAATTAATTTGAAAATTAACAAGAGATAGGAAACTATAACATATGGATTGCTTCATTCTAAAGTCATCTACAACTTGCTAATAATTTTTGAAGTTAATTATCCTCAAAATTATATTACAACCTATTTAATTCAAAATTAATATATCACAATTTTATATTAAATCAAACATATTAAGTGAAGAAACAAATTGTGAAATAGCCAATATGAGGAAGAAAAAATAATATTGAAACAAATAGTGGTGTGTTGCATTGTTGTCTTTGGTACAATAGAGAGGAATGATCTAATTAGTTCTAACTTGTGATGCAGTACAATTGGGATGAATAGTACTATATAATTGTCTGGTTCGTATCGCGAACAAATTAACCATATTTTATCAATATTGTTAAAACTTGTGGAATACACCGGCATATGTGAAGAGAGAGAGAGAGAGAACCAGAATTTTCAATCGTGGCTGCTCTTTGATCTCATTTCTCCCATGATTTCTTCGATTAAGTAAACAGCCCTAGCAACCATTCTTAAACCGCTACAAACAAAAAAAGACGAACACTCAAGCACAAGGCTCTAAATAGAAGGATTTGGGAATGGGAATGTTGAGGTCGGCTTCAATATTCAAAATTTTATAAACAATGAGATGTGAGGTGGGTCAGTTAACCAGTGGCGGATGCATGTAGAGTCAAGGGAAGGCAATTGTCATCCCTTGATTTTTAATATGAAATACCTATATTACCCCTCATTAATTATTTATTTACAAATATGTCCTTAATTTTACTAAAAAATAGAATTGTAATTGTTTTCTCCCCAAATTCCTTCCCACTGAGCAGCCCTCCGTGTGTCTTCCAGCGCCGTCGCTCTTCTGTGTTCCTTTTATCCAATTGCAATTTGCAATTTGCAATCACAGGTAAATCACTAAATCATCATGAAATAACTTGTATTAATAAATTTATACATTGGTATAAGAAAATAATTGAAGAAGAATAGAGTGATTGTAGAAGTTTAGAACAGTAATTCATTGATTGAACAAATGGAAGAGAAAAATCGAGAGATAATGAAGAAAGTTGTTTGAATAGGGAAGAAAATGAAGGAAGTTGGACTTGAGCAAATCAAATTCATACTCTACTTGTTTTTTGTTCAAACTACTACTTAAATGGTCAAGTTTTTTTGCTATTTTTTATTCTGTCATTGTCTCTTTTATCTTTTGGTTGTTTGAAGTTTATTTATTTGTATATTTGCTATTTGCTAACAAACATTATCTTTAATTGTTTATGATAATCGATACAAGTTACAACACACAAGTTTATTTACAATAGAAAGTTCACAAATCACAAAGCTTAGCTTGTTTCGATATAAGAAATATTCATATTTTGTATAATCATATTGATTTGTTAATTGTTATTTCTTTGAATTTTTTTGGGTATAACAAATGAACTGTGCAAGGCATTGCAAAGAAAAAAAATCAAGATATTGTGATGCAATGGTTTTAGTAGGGATTTCCAAGGAAGGACTTCAAGCTATGAGAGATGATGGGTTGAGCTCTTTGATAAAGGATGTATCAGCTTTTTGTGTGAAATACAAGATTGAGGTGCCTGATATGGATGCTATATATGTGAGTGGGAAAAGATTGAAACGAAATCAGAGAGATGAAGAGATGACAAACTCGCACCGCTACCGCGTAGAGGTATTTAATACTGTCATAGATATGCAGCTGCTTGAGTTAAATGGTCGATTCAATGAGGTAAATAATGAATTGTTGCTTTGCGTTGCTTGTTTGAATCCATCCAACTCTTTCCAAGCTTTTGACAAAGAAAAGTTAGTTCAACTAGCTGAATACTATCCAAATGATTTTCAAGGCATAGAGCTTCGCATTGCCGGACCAACTCGAGAATTTTGTGTTGGATGTGCGTTCCCAGAATTGACAATTCTGATGTTAAAGGGCTCGGGGATCTAACCAAAAAATTGGTGGCAACCGGTAGAAATTTTGTGTATCCGTTGGTTTACAAGCTTATGACTTTAGCATTAGTTCTACCGGTTGCAACAGCTTCTGTGGAAAGAGGATTTTCAGCTATGAAGATTGTGAAGAATCAACTACCCAACAGAATGGGTGATGAATGGATGAGTGATAATTTGGTAGTCTATATGGAAAAACATGTATTTAGTTGTGTTTCTAGTGATGCTATTATACATAAGTTTCAAACTATGACGAATCGTCGCGGTCAAATATAGATTAGATTTCTATGGATAATTTGTATATATTTAGTTTCATTTGATATAATTTTTTTTTTGCCACCCCTTGTTAGAAATCCTGCGTCCGCCACTGCATTTAATAGATGCAGGTTGGATAATTGGATCCGGGTCATAGTAAAAAAGGATAAATGTGTCTAATGTGGGGCATTATTTGTATTTTGTAACTTGTTGGCGTAGCCAGAAAAATTACACGACAAGAGCTAATTTTTCTATTTTTTTTATTTTAAAATTTTCATGTGACTTGATTTGGCTAAGAGGACTTTTAAGTAAAACTTAACGGAAAATATTGATAATTTGATGATGGTGTAAAATGAAAATATTAAATAAACTTTGTTTAGGTGGGATTTTGCTGCTTTTGGGCTGAATATTGCTTTTATTTCTTCATATTAATTATTTTGCATAATATAAGTTATTAGGGTGTGTTTATTTTAATGAAAATAGTGGAAAATAGTAAAAGACAAATATTTTCTATCCTTTTCTCATGTTTATTAGAGTTGTTAATTTTCTCATTTTCCATTTTTCTCTATCATTTTTTATTCTTTTCACTACGAAAATTGTGGAAAATATTAACATGGGGATAGGAGTAAAAATATTTTCCAACCTTTTCATTTGCTTCCTTTTCTTTTCCTTTATTTTTCATACTACCAAAGTAAACATACCTTTATAAAAGGTTGCACACAATAATTCAATGTTAGTTCAACAAAAAGGCTAAAATGACGCGCAGGAAGTTATGAATTGAAACGATATTATTTCATAGTAATGGAAATACATATCCTAACCAGAATTTGTAATTTGCTAGCCTCTTGCCCAGCAGGCAAAGATTTTATTAATCCCAACATAAACACAAGAAGAAATGATTAAAAAGGGAGTTGTCATTTATTTATGAACTCAAACTAATTATTCATACATCACATCACAACAAGAAAGACGGCAATAGACGACAAAGATTGTTGGAATTATTTAGTACGCGCGAGAAGCAACAGCAAGAAGAGAAACAGCCCTGCGCACTGTAATTCCCGGGCTCTCGGTCATGTCCAAATCGTGTAGTGCAACCCCATTAGGCAATTTCCAGTCAAATTTGTGCATGAGGTTCGCTAAGACAATTTCGAGTGTTGCTACTCCATATGTGGTCCCGGGGCATCCTCTTCGTCCCGACCCAAAAGGGAGCAGCTCGAAATCTAGGCCTCTGAAGTCTATCGAGGAATTCAAAAATCTCTCGGGCATAAATTTTTCTGGTTCTTCCCATGAGACGGGATCCCTCCCTATCGCCCACGCGTTGATCATCACCACCGTTCCAGCTGCAACGTCGTAACCTTTTACTTGCACATCTTTGCTTGCTACTCTAGGTGGAACTAGTGGGAATGGTGGATGACAACGCAGAGCTTCCTTGATCACGGCCTTTAAATAATGCATTTTTTCCAGATCATCATCTGTTATGTCTTGTTTCTGTTTAACGATTCCTCTTATCTCCTGTTGCAATTTCTCCGTCACCGTTGGATGTCTTATGATTTCTGACATCACCCAATCTAAAGCTGTGGATATTGTATCAGTTCCACCAACAAACACATCCTGTAGCATATATAGTCACAATTAATATGTTGATCAAAAACACAAAACGAGAGAGAGAGAGAGAGAGAGAGAGAGAGAGAGAGAGAGAGAGAGTAACTAGTACCACAAGTAATCCTTTCATGCTATCTCGATCAATGGTGGCATCCACAGTTTTATCATTATAAATGTCGAGCAAAACATCAACAAGATATTCCCCGTCGTGTTCGTTGACATCCTGCTCCTTTCGAATCTGCTGGCGTTCTTCAATCAAACTCTCCAAAACTTGATCGACCTCCATAGCAGTCTTGTCCAGTCTCTTATCAAAACCATTAACACGATTAATCCAACCAAGCCAAGGAATAAAATCACCAATATTAGTAGTCCCTAAAAGCTCCATGATATGATCTCTCATCAGTCGTAGGAATTTCTTTCCAGTTTCGGATTCACTAGCCCTTCTGCCGAAAGTGGATCGAAAAACCACGTCAATATTCACCTCTGCAAACATTTCACTCAAATTCAAAGGCTCTGAACGACTTTCTTCAATCTTGTTCACGAAATGGGCCATTTCTTCTTCCCTGATGAATCGGGAAGCTCTAACCCTTTTGCTACTCAGCATCTGCAGAACAAAAATGCTCTTCATCCGCCTCCAGTATTCGCCGTAAGAGCCAGTTGCCACGTCTTTGCACTCGTAGATCAGCTTCTTGAAGGCCTTGAACTGGGGCCTGCTCGAGAAGATTATGTCGTGAGTTCTCGTTATTTCTCGGGCTGACTCGGCCGACGAGATCACCAGAACGGGGATGCTGCCCAAGTGAAGCAGCATGATCGGGCCGTGTTTTTTGGCTAAGGAGTAGAAATCATGGTGAGGCAATGAGCTCAGTTGATGTAGATTTCCGATTATCGGCAGCTTTGATGGTGAAGGAGGCAGTTTTCTCTTGGTCGAAGATTTGAGAAAGATTCTGTCAATAAACCATAACAAGATGACAGAAAGAAGGGCTGTGGGAATGAACGGATTCATTTGAAGTTTCTCCATTCTTGAAGGTTTAATTGTAAGAAACTGAGCTATGTTTGGGGATTAAGGGCTTTTGTTCGGTTTGTATGTCTGAACCATATGTTTGGGTTTTTTATAGAGAAAAACTCAAGATAACGATAAAATGATGTTAATTAGAATTTTATAACTTTGTAGTCAACTTAATGCTTCTTCGAATTTTCGGATGTTATAAGAAAATCTAATGAGAAAATTATAAAATTTGGAAGGGCAAAATGTGAAATGGTCAAAATGGGGACAAAAAATTAAATTTTGTCAAGCCACTTAGTTTTTATAAATTAATTATGTCACCGTGGTACGAAATGTAAGAATTCGTACCAATCGTACCACTTTTATCTACCAATAAGATATATACTCTTAGTGGTACGATTGGTACAAATATGTATATTCGTACCACATATCAAGTTAACTGTGCCAATCTTACCAGTGTTAATATATGGTACGATTGGTACGAATATGCATATTCGTACCACATATCAAGTTAACTACCAATCTTACCAGTGTTAATATATGGTACGATTGGTATGAATTCTTATATTTCGTGCCACAATGATAGAATTTATAAAAATTAAGTAGCTTGACGGAATTTAATTTTTACTCCCCATATTAATTATTTGACCTAATTTTCCCAATTTCGAATGCATACAAATAAAGAAGCAAAAGAGAAATCAAATTGTTGTCTCCATCCTCTAATAAGTGTCCCCGAAATCAAAATAATTAAAATGAAAACACATAAGTAAATCATGTGCATGTGTGGAAATAAATAATTGGATAAACACAAGTTAAAAATGGTAATATAGGTTTTGAAAATGGAAATATACCCTAATTGGGGAAGCATAAACCCTAGGAGGAAATGTGATTATTTGGGGACAACTCAAAAAGAAAATATGACTCTACTATTCAGGGACGGAGGTAGTATATTCTAGCCAATATTTGTAATTTTTGGACGTGATTGTGCTTAATACGGCGTAGGTCTAATCAGTTACCATGGATAGTTCGAAAAAGAAATCGTGTCACACTTATCATGGACGGAGGAAATATAATTTGTAGTTCTTTTTTTTGTAACATTTAGGTTGATTGATGATGATATTTTTTAATGAATTTTATTATTTTTACGTACAATTGGAATAA
Organism: Schizonepeta tenuifolia; assembly: GCA_029490685.1. NCBI lineage: Eukaryota > Viridiplantae > Streptophyta > Magnoliopsida > Lamiales > Lamiaceae > Schizonepeta > Schizonepeta tenuifolia. The sequence goes on along the minus strand of CM055960.1, from coordinate 93,672,171 downwards.
ATAGTCTAATTATTTCTAATTGTTCCAAACAGTAGTGTCTGTGGTACAATAGAGACGAATAGTCTAATTAGTTCTAACTTGCGATGCAGTATAATTGAGACGAATAATATATAATTGTCTAGTTCGTACCGTATCGCGAACGAACACATATTTTATCAATATTGTCAAAAATTGTGGAATACAGATCAATCGCAAAATATGACGAATTGCCTCGCGGTGGCGACGAATGGCGGTGATGACGGGGTGGCCTATGTGGAGAGAGAGAGAGAGAGAGAGAGAAAGAGAGAGAGAGAGAGAGAGAGAGAGAGAGAGAGACGAGCTACAAAGAGAAAGAAAGAATGAGGAGAGATGAGAGATACGAGAATTTTCAATCGTGGCTGCTCTTTGATCTCATTTCTCCCATGATTTCTTCGATTAAGTAAACAGCACTAGCAACCATTCTCAAATATTTAGAATTTTATCAACAGTGAGATGTGAGGTGGGTCAGTTAAATAGATGCGGGTTGAATAATTGGATCCGGGTCATAGAAGAAAAGGATAAATGTGTCTAATGAGGGGCATAATTTAGTATTTTGTAACTTGGGGCGTAGCCAGAAAGATTACATGAGAGCTAATTTTTCTATTTTTTTTTCTTTCAAATTTTAAAATTTTCATTCAACTCGATTTGGCTAAGAGCCCTTATACATAAAAATAAACGTAAAATATTGATAATTTGATGATGGTCTAAAATGAAAATATCGAATAAATTTTGTTTATGGGACTTAAGCCCCACCCAAGGCCTTTGCTGTTTTTGGGACAATTATTGCTTTTCTTTCCTCATATTAATTATTTTGCATGATATAAATTATTAGGGTGCGTTTACTTTGATGAAAAAAGGTGAAAAATAAATATTTTCTAACTTTTTTTACATGTTTACTAAAGTTGTTAATTTTCTTATTTTCTATTATTTTTCATCCTTTTCATTCCGAAAATTGTGGATATTATTAACATGGAAAGAGGTGTAAAAATATTTTCCAACCTTTTTATTTGCTTTCTTTTCTTTTCCTTCATTTTCCCAAAGTAAACATACCTTTATGAAAGCTTGCACATAGTAATTCTATGTTAGTTCAAAAAAAGGCCAAACTGACGCGTAGGAAGTTATGAATTGAAAAACGATATTATTAATCTCAACATAAACACAAGAAGAAATAATTAAAAAGCGAGTTGTCATTTATTTTTGAACTCAAACTAATTATTCATACATCACATCACAACAAGAAAAACAGACAAAGATTTTTGATGGTTTATTTTTTAAAGTAATACTCAATAAAAATTCAAATCTAATTCACACTATTTATTCGTCTAACTAATAAATTGGTCAAATTAATTTAAATTAAACTATAAAAATATCGTTATTTATTCAGCCAACTAATAAATAAATGAGCCAAATAAAATTTTTGGTGCAAAAGATAAGTATTTATAGACTTTTCAATAGGTGATGTTTAATTCAATAACCGATGTGAGACACAAGATTTTAGTAGATACTTAAAATCTACTATTTTATGTTAAAAAATTCAAAAATTTGAGAATTTAGATAAATAAGAATGGAGGATTAAGACACACTGAGCCACAATAAAGATTTGCGCAACCCAATTACAAAAGATGTACAAATTAATTCATGAATATTTAAGATTCAAGATTTTTGAGAATATATGAAAAAAAAAATAGTACAAATTGAAAATTGAAGATAAATAAGAATGAATAATGGTGAATGCATGGAAAAAAAATAAAAAAATTGACCGACTTATTATGCCATAATAGATTTTGATTTTCAATGTTTCCTATATAATGTTAAATTTGCTTTTTTTTTTTTTTGGCCAAATACATATTTATTTGGTAAATTTAGTAATTTGATAAATTAAACTAAATTTTTCTAAAAAGAATATAAATTATTTATTCAGACAACTAATAAATTAATCAAACAAAATAGATAGAACAAAAGTAGTTGTCGGATACCCATTGGTTCTAAAATTTATAGATTTTTCAATATGTAGAGTTTTGCTAAAAAAAAGCGATGTAGAATAAAAAACGATGTCGAGGAGGCAGGTCAGTGGTGGCAGTTGGAAGCCAATGCCCTTTCTTTGGAGGAACTAAGAGCTATTATGTAACACCCTAATCTAATTAAGGCATTAAAATAATATTTAAAATAACATTCAATATTTTAGAGAAATATCTGCAGCGGAAAATATGAGTAATTTTTTTTTCCTTGAATAAAGAGTAATAATTAACTTAGTTAGAAGAAGACGGAATATTTTATTTAACCAAAAGATGGCGAAAATCCCAACAATCACATGCAACACGCACGAAAAGGAAATAAAGTAAATGCAGAATATAGAATTCTAATGTCTTAGGAAAATAAAATAAAATTTCTATTTATTTTGACTCGTCATTCGACACCTCCACGCTTCCGACTTCAATTACCTGAAAAGTTTAAGTTTGGGGACAAGTATACGCGAATATACTTAGTGTGGGGAGTTATACCAGATATTGTCCAATTTAATAAAACAGGTGCACGTAGTGAAAATTAAAGTCAAGTAAATACGCAACAAGGAGTGAGAGCAACTTAATGGACAACTCAACACGGTCCACTCAACACTAAATGTCAACGTACAAAGCGACAATAAGTTAGAGCAAAGTCAATGGACAACTCAACAGGTCCTGCTCATCAAGTGATATCAAATGTATTGTACGCAAGTGAGAGCAAATCAATGGACAACTTAACACGGTCCGCTCAACACTTAAAATCAAATAATCACATACGGCAATTCATATCGTATTAAAAAGGACAAAATAAGTCAACTGTATAAAGTTTAAGTAAAGATCCCACACCTTAAATTTTGAGCACAATCGGTCCAACAAATCAAGTAGCAGACGAGGGTCCTAGTTGCCCCGAGCCTAATAAAACATAATATAATAAATATTAAGGACCAAAACATAGACTTCCTATTCTTTCAAATATGATACTTACAATAATATTATGATTAGATTAAAAGAAGAAGAAAAATTCTGATCCTATAAACTTACATTATAATATTAATAATAAAAGAACAATGATGTTTGAAAAAAAAAATAATCTTTCAATTTTCTGTTTTTATAACCTCTCTATCTCTCTCGTCTGACAACCAACAATTAATTCATTAATTAAGAGAGCATTAGCTCCAAATAAAAAAAAATCCCAGAACTCACTCTCTGACTATTACGACCCATTCTATTCCAAAGAAAATACCAGATAAAAGAACTTTACATGATAAACCCTATATCAGATCCTTTTCGATCTCTTTTTTTTATCTGCTTTCAATTTATAAAACTCCAACCATATAACTATATATATATATATATATATATATATATATATATATATATATACACGTACTGAATCTTTCCTAAGGAAATTGAATATATAGTTATACTATTAAAATAATAGATTTCATAGTTAAAGGGAAGAGAAAAAAAAAACACTAGATTATTATATATGTATTAATTGGCTTTGAATAAGTTCTGCAATTCCAAGCACCTAACCCCTATCCTTTTACCCTTGTTTTACACGTAGGAGACAACAACCACAACAAATTCCAAGAACATGTACCTACGTTCCACCTCACCACCACTACATACATATATTACCCAAGCACTAAAAAAACAATCGATACATAAAAAGATTCCATTTAAAATTTTACTGAAATACGCTCGTATGAAATTCGGCCATATACGAGAAGAGAAAATTTAAACCGACACACAAAAATTTTGGAATGAAGAAAGTTTACCGAAATAAATATCTATTCACAAAGGTCGTCGCCCGCAACAGTGATCGAAAGGAAAATAAAATATGAGTGTTCAACTAAACTAGCGGAAACTGATCAAAAATTTGTGGTAAAAGTTTTTGACGTGGGGACTTAGTGTTTTAAGTAGATTTGAAAAGAGTTTGAGTAGGATTAGGAGTTTGAGAAACTGTTGAAAATGTGTTACGTAAATCTTGAATTTATGGTTTTATTTTATCCTAATCCTATACGTGATAACCTAAGAAGTAAATATCAACTTTTATTTTCTATAGATCACACATTCCTATCCTCCATATGGTTTCATTATACTAATTAGCTATTATACAAGCCCAAAATAAAACCTTTATGCAAATAAAATTAATTATTTGGCCCAACTTATTAATCCCTCAAAAAAAAAATAGAAAATAGGTCCATAATATAAAAAACATAAACAACATTATTTATTTAACTAGGGCGCAACTATAGACTCCCTCAAATCCGAACTAAAACATTCGAGCTAATAAAAGTTGAAATATTTCACATAATAGAAGCAATAATAATCCATATAAGTGATAAAATAAATTTAAAGCCTATCAAAACGCGGGGTGTTACATATTACTTGGGGAGAATTCAAGGAGAAGTTATTGGCAAAATACTTCCCTAAGCCATTCCGCAAGCAGAAAGAGAAGGAGTTGATGAACCTGGAACAAGGGAATATGACTATCCTCGAGTACGAGCAAAAATTCACCCAATTAGCTCGATATGCTCCTCACTTGGTCGACACCGATGAGAAGAAGGCATGGCGCTTTGAAAATGGCTTACGTGATGAGATAGGGAGTCACTTGGCAGCACTCAACATAACCTCGTATTTTGATCTGTTGGGTAGAGCTCAAGCCGTTGCCACTCGCCTTAAGCTAGAGAATCTTGTTGCCAAACCATCTGGATCGAGTGGGAAGAAGCATTCGGATAACCGAGACAAGAGACAGAACTTCCGGCCAGAAAAGCGACAGAGGACTGACGGAGAAAACAGTCAAAGCGAGGCATTCAACAAGCCTTTTTGTCCGAAGTACTCTCGCTATCATTTTGGGCAGTGCAGATGAGGAGAGAACGTTTGTTTCCGATGCTACCAGGAGGGACACATGGCTTCGAGTTGTCCCAATCCAAATTTCCGCAACAACAATAATAATGGATGGTGGAATAACAACAATCGCAGAGGACAAAACCAGAATGGGCGCAACAATAACAACAATGGAGGGCAAAATCAGCGCAACAACAATAATCGTGCTAGGAAAGGGAATGCACGAGTCTTTGTGATGAACCAGGAGAAGACGGATGCTGATGCTCAGACCATGTAAGGTATCCCTTGAAGCCGAACTCTTCCTTTTGGATGTCGATACGTAACGTGTTCCACGTTTCAACTATGAGGAAATGCATTCATGACGCGAGCCACAATGTGAACCTTGTTAAGCTAGAATTGGATAAGGATTTGTCTCATGAGGAGCATCTTATATCTTTTTTTTTGGATAGAATAGTCCACGTGTCTAGGAATAAGAAGACTTCCCTAGTTAAAGTCCAATGGAGTAGACATGGTAGGAACAAGGCAATGTAAGAGAAAGAAGAGGACGTTAGAGCTAAATACCCCCCCTTTTCCTAGAGCAAAGTAGGTAATTTCGAGGACGAAATTTTTTTTTTTAGTAGGGGAGGATGTAACACCCTGAAAATTTATTTGTTTCGTTTTTTAAAGGGTTTATTTTATATTTTTTTTATGCAATTAATTATTTGAGTCTTATAAGTCGCGCCTAGAAGTAGTTCACGAGCATGAGCATACATGTCATTTATTTATTTTTCATGGCTATTTATGATCAAGTTAATTGGGTTCTCTTGATTTATTAAATTAATGGTTAAGCAATTTTATTATTTAATTTCCCTGTAGTTGTACGTATACAACTAATAGGATAGCTACTAGATTATCTATGATTTTTTTTGTTATTATTTTATTAGGTATAAATTAAGTTAATTGCTAAAGATAATCAAATTTCTTTCAATTAATTTACTTCTTTTTCTCTTAAATTTATAATTTGCTTGGGGATAAGATTACGGAAAAATTCATAGTTATCTCTTTGATATTTTGTTTAGTAGTATAAATAAAGGTTATTTACTCTTTTCTAGTCTCACAACCCTCGAACCATCTTTTTCCCTCGAAATTGTTCTTGTTGAGAAGAAAAACTCAGTTTCGGGTACAAAAGGTACCACTTTTCTTTTATTTCAGTTTGCTGTTGTGTTTACATGTTAATTATGTTTTGCATGTTGTTATAAAGGATAGAAAGAAATTGGTTGTAGAAGTTGGTGTGTGCGTGTATATATATATTTAAATATGCTTGTTTATATGGAATGGTAGTGTAGATGATTATATAATATTGTATGAGGTAAAATGTATGTTGACGTGTGACGCATGCTGCTTCTCCAAGTGGTTTCTTGAATAAACTTTTAATATGATCAAAAAGTTGTTAGAATTGTTTATTCTAATAGTTTTATGGTTATGTAAATATAAATATATGGTTATGATTATGTGCCAAAGGTTTTCGTAATCATGTGTGACATCCTGTTTCCTTCCTTATATATATAATATTATATGCATGTTATAATAGATGTGGATTTAAGATTTATAGGTGCATCTTGATAGCAAGTTCTGATCTATATCTGTCATTTATGGATCACAAAATCATTGATTGCAAATTGGAATTTGGATGAGAAAAACTCGGCATATTGCAAGAATATTTTATTAATAAGGAAAATTTATCCATACTCTTAGTGTGAATGCATCCGTAAATTGTGTTACATTAATAGTTATGTAATACGAATGTTGTTTGTTTTAGTCATGAACAATAATTAGAGTAGTACATAGTATTAGTAATGTATTTATAGTTGATTCAAATTTGTTGTTAGAATGTTTCCTTTCGTAAAATAAGGTTGTGGGTACCTGTACTTATACCGTACATATATGATCTAAGATTTATTAACTAAATAAGCACAAATTGTTAATTTAGATAAGTCTTGTTTTTTTTATTGGTAAGTTTTGTTCATTTATCAAAGCATGCATTTTGACATTTCATAAACTATTATTTAGGATTGGCGCGCAAGACTTGACTAATTAATTTGCAGATTTTCCAGTTGAGTCAAAGAAGGTTAAGGTGGAGTTTTTAAAGTTGCAGTTATCATTTATCCCTATTATATATTTTGCACAAGTTATATATGTGATATGCAGGCATAGCCTTCAGGCTATATGAGAAAGAAGTTGTAATCTCGGGACTATTTACAAAAGCAGTGATAGTTGGTCTTGGGACTAATTACAAAGCAGTGTTAGTCTCGGCTAAAAATGAAAGGAAAGGAAGTTATGGTCTTGGGACTAATTACAAAAGCAGTGTTAGTCTCAGGCTAAAAACGAAAGGAAGCTGTAGTCTTCGGACTACTAGTTTTAGTCTACGGACGATGCTATGAAAGTTTAATTTATGTATATTCTTGTTGTGAGTTATATAATTTGGATAAATGCCCCCACTGAGTCTAAAGTACTCACCCCAAAACTTTTAATCTTTTCCGGAGAGAACTCGGGCGATGACCGGCGTGGCACGTGATGGTGGTCAAGGACAAGTTTAAGAAAGAATAATTCGAGAATTTGTTTTAGTTAATAAGAATTATGACATTTTTAGTTTTAAGATCTTTTTCTGCTTAATTTATGAGACAATGTTTATTTTATTTTTGCTAAATATTCAATAATATTAGTTCTTTTTATTAAGTGAAATTGGGGTGTTACAATAATATATATATATATATATATATATATATTCTTCTATCTTTATTTATATTATTAATACTTATTTTCATGATATATGTTGATTATGCATACAAATATTATACTTTAAATTGGTTCTTAATTAACTTAGCAGTAATTATTTTTCTGTAACCCCCTTATATGCAAAATATCGAAAAAGGTCCATCACCTTTATTTTTTTATAAATAATTTTCAAAGCTCTCTTTTTTCTTTCAAAATTTATGAGAGATAAAAATATGTTTGGCTCGCAAATAGTTGTCCTACGTCAATTATGTATAAGAATTGATGTAGATCCTTTTGATAGTAAATATCTCTTTATCTCACATTAATAAAAGTGACTCTAAATTTCATACATTATGAGTTCAACATAAAATTACAAAACATATAACTTGAACCATTATTACTGAATCGGTCAGTCTACCCCCATAATTCTGGGTATGAAGCGGCCCGTTGACTATAATTCTAATTTTTGATTGAGATAATAATATATTAATTAATTTAATTATATTCCATCATGTTATATAAGTTCTCCAATTAGTAAATTTGATCATCCTTTTATATGGAAACATAGAAACATTTTAAGGGAGCCTTTCTACCTCCGTCGTAGCATAGTCTTATTTTATATATATGAATATATAAGAGATAACCTTTAAGATTTACATTGAATTTTTATGGTACAGGGTTAAGGTTTAGGCGAATTACTTAGTCAGCGCTTATTAATTATATATTTAGAAAATATTTTACCATACTACAGTTATAATTAAAAAACAATAGATCATCTATATATTATTAAATCCAAAGCGGATTCGAACTTTCCCCTTAATTTTTGGTCCTACGTGGCTCTCTCCATTCAGTATTTATATTTATCTTAAATCTTTTTTTAACCATTTTTACTCATATATATTCAATATTTTTAAAAACCGCAAAAAATATGTATGGCATAAAAATTTCCAAATATATGATACATTGTTGCAAGACGTGTGTATATTAATATACTATATATAAATTGTCATATATATTCTTTATATTTACTAAGCTATTTATTATTATTAAATATATGGGTAGTGCTATTTGGACATACTATGTCTAGACATACGATGATAAAAATACGGATTTGACGGAAGTTTTTAACTAATAATTTAGTTTCATAGTTTCAATAGCTTGGTTATTAATAAACATACACTTTTTAAATTTTAATTATAAAATTTTATCCCAATTTAAATTCACAAGTTTAGGACTTGGGTGTGGATGAGAGTAAAATTTGAGAGCGGGTATACGTGAGATCGATATTTCGGAAAGGGGTCTGAATAGGAAAGAAATTTTGAAGGCAATCGGATAATGTTTTTCCTATTTTAAGCACGTATTCCTGGACATACTATGTCCGAATAAAATTATTGTACATATAAATAATAGATTTTAAATATTATTAATTAGATCTTCTATCCCACATCGGTTTTTTATCAAACTTTACATATTGTGAAGCCTATAAATACTTAGAATCATTGTGTTCTTTCTCATTCTTTGCACTACCAATTTAATTTGGCCAATTATTTAGTTGGCCAAATAAATAATTTATTTTATTAAAAAAATAGTTTGACCAATATAAGTTGTTAATAATAATAATTTACTTAATTTGATAATAAATTACTAAGAAATTAAAATATACACAATCCACATGTTAAATAGTATAACTTAATAAATAGTATCACGCATATACTCCTTTGCATACATTCCTAAATAGAAATGTAATGTCATATTATTATGGAAGTTTTGAAAATATTAATTTATATCTATCTGTCTTTCTATCTATCTATATCTATTATATTATTAATATTCATGCGGATTGGAGACCTCCTCTTGAATTTAGGTCACAACCACAATTCGATATTCATATTTATCTTTAATCCTCATATTTTATATTTTTAACTCATATTCCATAATTCAATATTCAAATTATGGATAAAAATCTTTTTCAATATATCACTCAATTTAATATGCTATAGTACCTACATATCTCGACCATGTATATAAAATTTGATAATTGTGGGTAATTTATAATTATTTCAAAACGTCAACATTTTATTTTTCCCAAAATCCTATATCCCACATTGTTTTCTAATCAAACTTCATCCCTTAGAGGACATATATAAATACTTATAAACAAGGCGTATTTCTTTCATCAACAATGCACCACCCATCAATTTGGCTAATTAGTTAATTAGTTGGCCAAAAAATAGTTCTTTTTATGGCCAATATAAGTTGAATTATATTGATTTGGTCAATAATCAAATTTGGCAAATAAATAGTTTAATTGTTTTATATTTTTTTCAACGAGTAAATAAATTCATAATGAAATAAATACGCATTATACAAGGTTGTGAATTAAATACAGTATATGTTTCTATCAGAAAAATTAAATTAAATTAATGTGTGTATGAGATATTAATTTTATTTTTATAAATATTAGAAAAACTTTACAGTAAAAGTTTAATTTTATACATTTCTATTTTATTTATAATAATATTCAATCAAATAAAATTCTATTTCGTACACCTACATATATGTTTTGCGTTAATATATTTATAAGCTTCATGTTGGGAAATTTATTAGTAAGAGTTTTGATGAATTCCAAAACCAAATGACCCCAACCGAGTAGATGTTGCCAGAACCTAATGTTAGTAGGTAGGCTCGCTGTTTGAGCATTGTTAAGATTTTATCTTTACAGGTCTCCAGCTGAAGATGGCAACAAGGCATCACTCGGACAGAACATCAGTTGTAAGAAAGACAACTGAGCGTTCACTTCATCATAATGCAAAAAGGGGGAAGCCACATTCAAGAGATAGAACATCAGTTGTAAGGAAAACAACTGAGCGTTCATCAGATGAGAAGCAGTAAAGGGGAAGAGAACATCAGATGAAAGAAAGCCATCTGAGCGTTCGAACCCAACTCATCAGATATAAGGAAGACAACTGAGTGTTCAGTTTCAGAACATCAGTTGTAGAACTCAACCAAGAAGATCAACAGCTTGAAGATGAAGTCAGCTGAGAGTTCAACTGTTAGTTGTCAGATAGAACATCGGCTGAAGAACAAGTTAGTTGAAGATCGAAAGTCTTAACCGACCACTCCTTGTTGGAAGTCTGTTGTTAAGATTTGAATTTCAAAAAGGAAGTCACGTGAGGGTTTGACCGTTCAGTCATTACCCCATTTGGCCCAACACAAGGCTATCTCAGATGGAAAGCAGAAGAGCACAGATGCCATATCGGGAAAGTCTGCAGAGATGAGAGACAAGCCATCGCTTTCAAAGAACAGAGATCAACAGCTCCTCCAACGGCTAGTTGATACTCTCCGCCTATAAATAGAGGCCTTCATTCATTCGAAGAAGATATAAGACACACACGCGAGAAGAAACCAGAGAGCGAAAGAAAGAGCAATATTCTTAACAAGCTGAACTGAATTTAATCTCTTAGAACATCACTTGTTGAGAGTTCTAGAGTTAGTTAGTTTTTGTGTCTTTAGATCAAACCTTGAGAACATCACTTAGTGAGAGTTCGTAGAGAGTTAGATCATAGCTCACTTCACGTTCGAGCTTTCAGTTGGAACCCCGTTTTCTTTCACCTGAAAAGGTTTAGGATCCTACTCTTCCCGCAACTGAGTAGATAGGTTGTTTAGTACCCGGAAACTAAACTGTAACGTTGATAAGTACCCGCAAACTTATCATTAACGGTTGCTCAGCCCGCGTAAGCTGAGTGGTTTGTCCAGAAGAACTTGGACAGAATTGTGTGGACTCACAACTCCCCGTGGACGTAGGAGTATTATCTCCGAACCACGTTAATTCTCTGTGTGCTTGTGTTTTTCTTTATTCAGTTATTTCTTGAATTTTCATCTGACTCATTAACCAGCATACAAACCGCATCTGTGCATTCTCAACTGTTTTGGTTTTTGACCAACCGTTCATAAAAGCGTGAGTTGTTTTACGAGTTTAATATCCACCACATTCCGCACAGCACCACTCTTCCAGCTGAGGTTGCTTACTCAGCTGAGAGATTCCAACTGAGTCTTTTTACTCGGTTGAAGTATTTTTTAGGAGTTTAGTTTTAAAATCCTAACTGGTGTATTCCCCCCCCCCCCACACACCAGTAACTCGTATCGGGACCATCAAGTGGTATCAGAGCAGTGGTTCAAAAGACTACTGACTCTGTTTCACAAGGTGTGAATTCGAGAAAGTTTCTTCAGTGGTCAACTGAACAGATCTTTTTCACGCTAGTGCATATTTGCTTGCATATTTGTTCTGTTGTTGTGTGCAGATGGACGTCAAGGACAAGATTGTGGTCATGTTCTTGGTAGTAAATTATACATCCTGGAGGACACGGATGAAGAAGATCTTACTGTCAAAGCATCATAGGATGCAACAAGTACTCTCTTCCGGACCGATCATTATCAAAGAAAGAATAGCTCGCACTCCTACAAATCCCAACGATGGGGATACAGTTGTGGAGTATGTGGAGAAGCAGCCGGAAGACTACACTCCAGAGGAAGCCAAGGTGAGCCAGTTGGATATCTGGGCTCAAAGCACGATTATGTCTACTGTTGGACAAGATTACCTCCCTTGGATTGAAGAGTGTGAGACAACCAAAGAAATGTGGGATATATTGGCATCGCTGAGTGAAGGAAGCGATGAGACGAAGGAGAACAAGTTCTCACATGCATGCCAAGACTTCGACAATTTTTGTCTGAAGACAGATGAAACAATTGATCAGCTAGAGCTCCGGTTTATGGACATCCTCAGAAGAATCCAGTCCATCCGAAGAGGAAAATACACACTAAGAGAAATCAATCTCAAAGTGTTGCAAGCTCTACCGGCTGAGTGGGATACTTTCACCAATATCCACGAGAGCCGAGCTGACCTTGGTGAAATGGGAACTGAAAGATTGTTCTCAATCTTAAAGGGAAATGAGTATAAGATAAACCGAAGAAGATCTCAGTCCTCGGTCCAGACGAGTCGACTTGAGGATGTTGGCTCAGTCTCAAAGTCAGTTGCTCTTCGAGCTGACTACTCCAAATCGAGAACATCGAGGCCAACCAGATCAGCTGACACAACTACAAAGGAGCCAAGCAGAGAGGAACTGCAACAGAACATTGCAGCCATGTCAAAGAAACTAGCCGACATGGACACTCGGTTCGGAAAATATAAAAGATTCTACAAATCCAACCGAACTCGAGACAGTTCAAAGCCTGTGACCAACGGTTGCTTTGAATGCGGCAAGGAAGGTCATTTCAAAGCTGACTGTCCAGACCTCTCAAAGAAAGAGAGAAAAGCGTTGAGGGCCAAGCAAGCTGGAAAAAATAAGGCCATGGTAGCAGAAGAAGCACCTGACAACATGGACATCTTCACTGACACTGAAGATGAGGATGAGCTGACTTCTACCAACAATGCCATCAGTCAAGATCAATGCCTCATGGCTCTTGGAACCGAACAGGATGATACTGAGGTACACTCTAATTCTACTAAGTTAAATTCTTCCAATATTTCTAACATGCAGGAATTATTGGATGAAGAGTTGGAACCCTCCTGGAGTGATTTTCAAGAACTCAGTGAGGAACTGCATCACCAATCGATTGAGTTTAAGAGTCTTCAAGCTCAGTTCGCCAAACTTGAAGATTCCTTAACTAACCGAAAAAGACGATCTGATCAAGAGCCAAACCGAGGAGATTGATAATCTCAAGAGTCAACTGAACGAGGCTAAGGCTCCAACTGATGAGGAGTTGACAAAGCAGATCAATGAGCAGCAAGATCAGTTGAAAAATCAAGAGACTCAGATCGACCAGCTGATAAAGAAGTCAGATGGGCAAACCGAACAGATAACTGTCCTCCTCAAGGAGTTACAAACTGAGAAGGACAATCTAATCAAGCTGTATCAGTCATCCAAGATTATCGAGAATCTAATCAGTTACAGCAGACAGATGGATGACGTGTCAGGACTCAGTTATGATGTGATCAAGGATACTGGAATTCCACCAGCAACCTTCATCAAAGCTGTAGAAGTCACTGATGTCGAGCCAAACACAGCTGAATCACCAGAAGTTAATCCAACCTCCACCTCTCAGCAAGTTCAACCTACCAATGGAATTACAACTGAGAAGGGAAAAGGAGTAGTAGATGGAAGACAGAATGTTCCATCGGTTGGGACATCAACCGAGGGGGAATGTTCCAAAAGTCAGAAGAGGAATCAGAGGCGTCGAAGACATAATCGCAACCGAACTCAGAATCAGAACCGACCCCTGCATCAACCTCAGAGTCAACAACAGAAAGAATGAAACCGACCGCAGAACCGACAAAGGTTCAATCATCTGAATCAACAGCGGTTCCATCCCCAGTTCAACCAAAGGTTCCAACCGAGTCAACCGATAAGGAACATGTCGAACAGTTGGAGATAATCATGCCACAACATGAATCATCAACAGGGCATGAACACCTATCAACAACACTCAAGGAGTTGGAATCAGAATCAGCCACAAAGATTCCAACATGGCGTCTGACCTCACAGACAAATTCAACAGGATAAGAATCGCCATCAAAACAGGGGGAAAGCCTCTCCTCCGAAAGCTCAGAATGAGAGAAATCCAACTCCTCCCAAGAAACAGAACATCAATACTAACAACAAGCCTAAGGATAACTGAGGTGTTGTTATAGTTGATGATGAAGGGAAAGTGATCTGGAATGATAAATCCATCCGAGGGAAAAGCGACGCACAGTTCCAGGGGGAACTGGTTCTAACCCTCCAGGACCCAACTAAAATTGGGGACCTAAGCGAGTTTCTCTTTGCAGGTTCAGGAGAAACAGCTGAGGAAGAATAAAGCGTCTGGAACAATGTGGGTGATGGATAGTGGATGCTCGAAACACATGACAAATCTGAAGGATTTGCTTGGAAGTTTTGATGCACAGGGATGCAGGGTTAAAGATGTCGGATGAAAGCAGGTCAAATTGTTGGGAAATCGATCGCCAACAGGGAACGTCTACTATGCTGACTGGAACAACAGTCTTCCTGACACCTGCTTGCTATCAAAGAGCAGTTCAGATATGAGCTGGCTATGGCACAAAAGGCTCAACCATCTGAACTTCAAGACAATGAACCGACTCGCCAGACACGAACATGCAAGAGGCATACCAAACCGAGTGTTTTCAACCACACATATCTGCAGTGCATGCCAGTTGGGAAAGCTCGCTAGATCCTCCTTTCGGTTGAAATCGACTCCCTCAACCGACCGAGTGTTACAGCTGATCCATATGGATCTCTTCGGGCCAGTTACACCAAAGAGCATGAACGGGAACGAGTACACCCTGGTTGTAACTGATGACTACTCAAGATATACGTGGACCATCTTCATGCGCCACAAGAGTGAAACCCGAGATGAGCTACCCAAGCTGATGGATCGGATATCAAACCAACAAGAGATGAAGATCATTTCTATCCGATCAGATCGAGGAACTGAGTTTCTAAATGAAACCATCATCGAGTACTGCGAGAAGTATGGAATTACCCATCAAACATCAGCCGCGCGTACTCCACAACAGAATGGAGTAGCTGAGCGAAGGAACAGAACGCTAAAAGATGCAGCTACATCCATGTTAACCAGCTCAGCTCTGCCAAAGAGATTTTGGGCTGAGGCCATCAACACTGCATGCTACACTCAGAATCGGTCTCTTCTGACCAAGCGGTTGGGAAAGACACCATACGAGCTATGGAGACGCAGGAAGCCAGAAATCTCTTACTTTTGCATATTTGGTTTTAAGTGTTATATTCACAACAATGGGAAGACTCAGTTGAAAACCTTTGATGCTAAAGCTTCGAAGGGCATATTTCTTGGATATGCCGCTCGGATCAAGTCTTATAGAGTATTCAACAACAGCTCTCGTGTTATGGAAATAACACCTCATGTTAGTTTTGATGAATCTACTTTTGAGTACAGGGAACAGGTTAAAGGACAACAGGCAGATCCACAAGTTTCACCTGTTCTCACCAGATCACAAGCTCTAAGGGAAAAGAATCTAGCTGAACCACTAGTATGGGCAACCGAAGATGAGGATCCATACTCCTCTGAAGATGAATGCGAGGACCCCAGCTCATCTCAAGGGGGAACTCCAGCTGATGCCCCTCCAACTGCATCAGCATCCGAAGCTCAACCAAGTCCGGTTCAAAATAATGTCAATGTTGAGGTTCCAGACTCAACAGCTGATCAATCACCAGCTCTGAAGACTCCAACTCAGATCACGGAACAGCCACAGTTGGAAGAAGAAGGAAGACGCAACCGAAGATGGTATGAAGTTCATTCCACTGACAACATCATCGGAGATCCAACCGAAGGTGTTTGTACAAGAAGCAGAGTTGCGACTCAGGATTCAACCGAGGAAGATTCCAATACTTATGCCCAATATGCTGAGGAGTTAGCAGTTCGAGCAAGCTGGAGATGTTTCCATGATTTCTTGCTTTGTAGCTGATGTGCCAGAACCGAAGAACGTTGTGGAAGCTCTCAACTGTATTCACTGGACAACAGCCATGCAAGAAGAACTGAATGAGTTTCTACGCAACTGTGTATGGGAGTTGGTAGAAAGACCAAATGGTGTCAAGGTGATTGGATTGAAATGGATTTTCAAAAACAAAAGAGACACCATTGGATTCATAGTGAGGAATAAGGCAAGGTTGGTAGCTCAAGGATACTGCCAACAAGAAGGAATCGATTTCGAAGACTCCTTCGTGCCGGTTGCAAGGCTGGAAGCCATCCAAATCTTTCTAGCTTATGCCGCACATCACAAGTTCAAGATGTATCAGATGGATGTGAAGTGTGCATTCCTCAACGGAGATATCAAGGAAGATGTATATTTTGAACAGCCTCCTAGTTTTGAGACTGGAGATGGAAGAGTGTACAAGTTGAAGAAAGCCATCTATGGACTAAAGCAAGCGCCAAGGGCTTGGTATGACACTCTTTGTAGTTTTCTTCTGAACTCGGGTTTCAAACGAGGGCCAGTTGACAAAACCCTGTTCACCATCAAAGTTGGAGATGACATTCTTGTTGTGCAAATCTATGTTGACGATATCATATTCGGATCTAAGTCGGAGGAACTGTGTGAAAAAATTTCAAACCTCATGAAGGAGAAGTTCGAGATGTCAATGATGGGCGAGATGAATTATTTCCTTGGATTACAAGTGAAGCAGTCGCCAGAAGGGATTTTCATCAATCAGTCCAAGTATACAAAGGAGCTCATCACCAAGTTCGGATTGCAGACAAGTAAGACCACAAGGATCCCAATGAATACTAACTGGAAGATTGAACCTGGAACTAATGGAAAGCTCGTGGATGCCAGTAAGTATAGAGGGATCATTGGTTCTTTGCTATATCTGACTGCCAGCCGACCAGACATATCATACGCAGTTGGAGTGTGTGCCCAGTTCCAAGTTCAACCGAGGGAAGCACACATGTTGGCAGCAAAGAACATCATCAAGTATCTGAAGGGAACTGTTAATGTTGGATTGTGGTATCCAACTGACGACAATATCCAACTGACCGGATAATCAGATGCAGATCTAGCAGGAGATCGGTTGGACAGGAAGTCCACATCTGGACACTGTCAGTTCGTGGGAAGCAAGCTAGTTTCATGGTTCTCCAAGAAACAAGCATGTGTTGCCACTTCTACAACCGAGTCAGAGTATATGGCTGCCGGAAGTTGTTGCATGCAAGTGTTGTGGCTGAAGCAACAGCTGAGAGATTATGAAGTCGTAACTGGATAGGTTCCCATTCATTGTGATAGCTCGAGTGCCATAGTTATCTCCTTGAATCCTATTCACCACTCTCGGACGAAGCATATTGACATCCGACATCATTTCATCCGAGATCATATTGAGAAGAAGGATGTGTCCATGGAGAAGATTCCAACTGAGATTCAGAGAGCTGATATCTTCAACAAACCTCTAGCTGAAGCACGGTTCAAGATGCTATGTGACCTCCTTGGACTGTTGGATCCATCAGATGAGGAGTCAACTAGGGAATAGAGATAGATATCCATCTGAGGGGGAAGCTCAAATAAAGGGAGAATCTCAGATGCGGATTGCCAACCGAAGGAATCAGACGTCAGCTGAACAAACGAACTCGAGTCAGCTGATGGTATGCTGCAACATGGGAACTCAGCTGATTTCGACATCAGCTGGCAGGTGACATTTTTGGCTGAAGGTGATATGTTCTTAAATGAGAATGTTTGAAATAAATTCAAACATTCCTGAACTAGTCAGTTACATTAAAAATAGCCATCATGTCGCATTAAATGTAAAGTATGGCTGAACATCCATAGCCTACTTTATAGCGCGACTGGGCTGACAAGATAAACTGTACACCTTCTCACGCGTGGATCAAAACGTCAAGTCAAAGATAGTCAACAGTCGCGTAATCTCAGCCATTGATGGATTCGCGCCATTTAACCCCAGCCATCGATTTCATCCGAGTCAAAGACCTATATAAGGCGAAAAATCAGGAAGAAATCTCCTACCTTCCTCATTCGTGCATATCTGAATTTCCTGTTCATCGTCTTCACAGTCTTTGTCTAACCCGTTTCTGCAAAAGATTTTCTTTCCTTTCTTCTATATATTCCCTTTGCAGTGATCACCAATGGCACCAAAAAGTAAGAGAATGGCTTCATCCGAACCATCCCTAGTCCCTACCACATATGAAGAATCATTCGATATGCTAGTATCGAAAATACACTTCGAGCAAATCCTCTTCGACGAGGATCTGGAGTCGCTGATCTTGGCCCCACTCGCCAACACACTCAGAGAGAATGGCCTTCTCGAATGGGCCAAGCTTTGCCCCTCCCACTTGCTCAGGCGACAAGTCGGGGAATTCTACGTCAACCTCACCCGCCCCCTTGACATTACAGAGGGAGTATCTACGGAGGTGTCCTGCCGACAAAGAGATGTTCCGGCCAGGACCATACGTCGTGTCTCCTTCCCCATCAATGTTTCCGATGTCCTCCGGTACATCATTCCCATTAACCACACCGCCACCGAGTTCCTGGAGAATATTACCGACGAGCAGGCGGATGAGTTTCTGCAGGATGCTCTGATCGAGCCAGAGAGGTTAAGGAGCAACATGCAACGGACGAAGCTGAAGCTAGAACATCGCCTGTTGTTTGATGCTATGTCGAAGGTGGTGTTTGGTTACAGTGGCACATTCGGCGACATCAGCCGACCCAAGCTAAAGCAGTTGGTGGCCTTGGAGCACCAACACCAGATCAACTGGTTTCAATATTTCCTGAACCAGTTGATGGTGGAAAAATCGAAAATCACTAAGACCACAACCGAGTCGGGAGAGAAGCTGCTGAGTGTAAAGGGGACACTCAACTTCGGCTGCAAGATCTCTGCCCTCATCTTGCTCGCGACCAAGGACCGCAACATGGTCTGGGCAGACTGCGAGGAGACGCCGCTGAAGAAGCTGTTGTTGTTCCCGACAGCCAAGAAAGCACAGGAGGTGCTCAGGAGTGTCTACACTCCTAAGGAAAAGAGGGAGTCTGGAAAGACAGCTGAGTCAACAGCTGAGGGGGAACCAGGCGATGCTCACCCCGCCAAGTCCAAAGTTGCACGCCGACGAGTTGAGTCGGAGAAGGAGTCAGCTGAGGAACCTGCCCAGAAAAAGCTAAGGGTACGGTTCAAGAAGTCTACCAAGAAGACAGATGAGGTACCAGCTGATGAGCCAGTTGAGGTACCAGCTGAGGAGCCAGCTGAGGAGCAAGCTCCAGCTGAGGAGGAGGTACCGGTTGAGTCAACACCTGCTGAGGAGCCTTCCGAATCCAGCCGCTCAGCTGAGGCTGCCTCGTTCGAGATCGTCCCTCGAGCCCCCGGAGCTGATGATGTTGAGGGAATGGAGAAAGACGAGCCGTCGGATGCACCCTTCTCATCTGAGGATGTTGAAGATGTTACCACCTCC
Source organism: Schizonepeta tenuifolia (assembly GCA_029490685.1). NCBI lineage: Eukaryota > Viridiplantae > Streptophyta > Magnoliopsida > Lamiales > Lamiaceae > Schizonepeta > Schizonepeta tenuifolia. The sequence goes on along the minus strand of CM055960.1, from coordinate 93,652,576 downwards.
CCCACGGCAGGAGATAATGTCGTACCGCCCCCAGAGCCTCTTGCTCTTTCTACCCTTCCTCAACCAGATATTCCGAGCACTCTGCTCGATGCCAACATCGTGACCGCTCCTTCGGCCGATGTTGAGGAAACCATTGAAACCACTCTCTCAACTGAATCTCAAATTCCGAGCTCTCAACTCGATGCCGATGTTGCGACCGACTCTTTGGCCAACATCGATGAACCTCTTGAACCTGAGCCATATAATCTCACTCCCTCCCCAATAAATGAAGCGGAGGACCTTCAGGCAGTTGCACTGGAGCACGAAGGAAGGGTGGCCTACTGCTTTCAAAAGCTGCTAGGCTTGTTCCCTGAGGCTCGCAACATGCCCATCTTCGTCACTCTGGGAACCGAGCTCTTGTACCAGTTCCACCTGATCTTCAGCCACTGGTATGTCAAAGAAGATACGATCAAGGTGCAGAGCTGGGACAGGCTGAAGTCAGATGAGTCCCGCATCCGAGCCTACTTCAACTACTCCAGCTTGGAGGTGGCTTACAACAATCGGATTGCGCTGCTCACTCGTCGGATGGACCAGAGTCGAGCTGAAGGGATGGACACCGGAAACAGCTGGAAAGGAGTGCGTCGACTTTCTCGACAGCATGTTGGTTAAATCAGCTGATTTCCTTGAGGATGTCGATGCAGCTGCCGCAGCAGCAAAAGAAGAAGAAGAAGCACTGAAGTTGTACCTGGCCAACAGACATGCCATGGTCACAGCTGAGCCTCTAGCTCTGACCGCTCAAGCCCCTCCAGCTGATCAGCATGCTCCATCAACTGAAGAAATCTGCAAGCTGGTAGCTGAGAGGGTCAACCAGCTAAGAAGTGAACTGCTTGCCAACCTCCAGCACCAAAAAGATGACCAGCTGAGGGCGTTGGAAGCACAAGAACTCAAGAACCAACAACTGGTGGAGGAGAATGTTGCTCTCAAGACCAAGTTGAATGAATTCTCCTCCTCCACCAGTCAAGAAGTGTCGGAGTTGAAGACAACTCTGTTGGGATTGAAGTCAGAGCTCAACATCTTCAAATCCTTGGCCGACTCAAATCTTGCCAAGTCCCAACAGACACAGGATGCAGAATGGGAGTCCAGGTTCGAGTCGCGTTAGGCTGAGTTCGCTGCCTTTCAGACAGAGGTCATCAACAACCTCTCTGTCTTGAAGAAGGCCAAACAAGAGCGCCAGGACTCCGAACTGGCGAAGAAGATCGAGCTGGAGTGTGCGGTCGATGAACTCTTCAACCGTGTTCAACTAACCGAGGATAAACTCAACTCTCTGGACGGTTCAGTAGCAAGCCTTGTTGCTGATGCCAAAAAGGGGGAAGAGAAGGAGACGGAGGTTGAGGCGCAGGAAGAAGAAGAGACCCAAGAACAAGGAGTGCCAGCTTTTCAATCATCCAAATCTCAGCTGAGGAAGAGGAAGTTTGTTGCTCCCAAGTCAACCGAAGTCGGTGGAGCTGAGATGTCTAAAGACTTGGAGCAGGCAGAGAAGATTGGAGTTTCCTACAGCTCCATAGCCGAGATCGCAGCCGAGCTAGATTCTGAACTCAACGGGATAGCAACCGAAGAGTGCATTGCAGCTGCCAAGGCTATGGATGTAGAGGAGAAGGACTATATGAACCCGAGCTGGATCAGGAAGTTTGCCGCCAGCCAGGCGAGGAGGGTGCACCAGTTCGAGGATGAGCTGAAGAAGTTGTCCCAGAACCTGGACCGCAACGTTGCCTCCCGCAGCCGACGCCGTATCAACAAGCATCAATTAAAGGCAGAAGCTCGGTTGAAGCAACAAAGGTTGCCTGCAAAGCCTAAGGTCGAGAGTCGGTTCAGGCATGTTAACAAGTGGATGCCGACCGAGTGGAACGAAGAGTGAAAGTTGTTCAAGCAGGAGTTCGTGAACGACTTCTACTACAGGAAGGTTTACGCAACTGATGACCCGAGGAAAGTGTTCAAGGAAGCGTTGACTGAGTTGCACTCAGGGGATCCTGGCATGTTCAGTCAATTCAGGCGGGCTATGATTGACGCCAACCTGGACTTGAACACAGTTCCAGTTCCCAAGAGGGTTACTTATCGGCCTCCTCTTCTACCAGACTCAAGCAACCCGAACCGCACGAAGATCGCAGCTGAGGCGAGGCAGGTCTGCAAGGAGCATGGAGTGGACATTTCCAAGGAGTCACCTGCCAAGAGAGATTTTTGTTAGGATCTTTAGTAAGTATGGGCTACAATTTTAGCTCAGTTAGTTTTCTAGCAACTGTTGTAATTTTTGGTTTTTGTGCCTATCTGTGTAATCATCAGTTGTAATGAAAACTTCAAGTATATATATTCTATTCACCTTGATGAACAATCCCTCATTGTCCAAGCTCTGAATCGCAAAGTCTTTTAAATACCATGTTATAACTGTGCTAACCCTTTGATGTTTTATCTTATAGACTGTCTAGAATTTCAGCTGAGATTTTAGATAAGTTAGTCAGGTTTAGATCAGTAGTGGTTTAAAGTTGTAAGTGGTTTTGGCATCATCAAAAAGGGGGAAATTGTTGGGAAATTTATTAGTAAGAGTTTTGATGAATTCCAAAACCAACTGACCCCAACCGAGTAGATGTTGCCAGAACCTAATGTTAGTAGGTAGGCTCGCTGTTTGAGCATTGTTAAGATTTTATCTTTACAGGTCTCCAGCTGAAGATGGCAACAAGGCATCACTCATCAATTTGGCTAATTAGTTAATTAGTTGGCCAAAAAATAGTTCTTTTTATGGCCAATATAAGTTGAATTATATTGATTTGGTCAATAATCAAATTTGGCAAATAAATAGTTTAATTGTTTTATATTTTTTTCAACGAGTAAATAAATTCATAAAGAAATAAATACGCATTATACAAGGTTGTGAATTAAATACAGTATATGTTTCTATCAGAAAAATTAAATTAAATTAATGTGTGTATGAGATATTAATTTTATTTTTATAAATATTAGAAAAACTTTACAGTAAAAGTTTAATTTTATACATTTCTATTTTATTTATAATAATATTCAATCAAATAAAATTCTATTTCGTACACCTACATATATGTTTTGCGTTAATATATTTATAAGCTTCATGTTGGGAAATTTATTAGTAAGAGTTTTGATGAATTCCAAAACCAAATGACCCCAACCGAGTAGATGTTGCCAGAACCTAATGTTAGTAGGTAGGCTCGCTGTTTGAGCATTGTTAAGATTTTATCTTTACAGGTCTCCAGCTGAAGATGGCAACAAGGCATCACTCGGACAGAACATCAGTTGTAAGAAAGACAACTGAGCGTTCACTTCATCATAATGCAAAAAGGGGGAAGCCACATTCAAGAGATAGAACATCAGTTGTAAGGAAAACAACTGAGCGTTCATCAGATGAGAAGCAGTAAAGGGGAAGAGAACATCAGATGAAAGAAAGCCATCTGAGCGTTCGAACCCAACTCATCAGATATAAGGAAGACAACTGAGTGTTCAGTTTCAGAACATCAGTTGTAGAACTCAACCAAGAAGATCAACAGCTTGAAGATGAAGTCAGCTGAGAGTTCAACTGTTAGTTGTCAGATAGAACATCGGCTGAAGAACAAGTTAGTTGAAGATCGAAAGTCTTAACCGACCACTCCTTGTTGGAAGTCTGTTGTTAAGATTTGAATTTCAAAAAGGAAGTCACGTGAGGGTTTGACCGTTCAGTCATTACCCCATTTGGCCCAACACAAGGCTATCTCAGATGGAAAGCAGAAGAGCACAGATGCCATATCGGGAAAGTCTGCAGAGATGAGAGACAAGCCATCGCTTTCAAAGAACAGAGATCAACAGCTCCTCCAACGGCTAGTTGATACTCTCCGCCTATAAATAGAGGCCTTCATTCATTCGAAGAAGATATAAGACACACACGCGAGAAGAAACCAGAGAGCGAAAGAAAGAGCAATATTCTTAACAAGCTGAACTGAATTTAATCTCTTAGAACATCACTTGTTGAGAGTTCTAGAGTTAGTTAGTTTTTGTGTCTTTAGATCAAACCTTGAGAACATCACTTAGTGAGAGTTCGTAGAGAGTTAGATCATAGCTCACTTCACGTTCGAGCTTTCAATTGGAACCCCGTTTTCTTTCACCTGAAAAGGTTTAGGATCCTACTCTTCCCGCAACTGAGTAGATAGGTTGTTTAGTACCCGGAAACTAAACTGTAACGTTGATAAGTACCCGCAAACTTATCATTAACGGTTGCTCAGCCCGCGTAAGCTGAGTGGTTTGTCCAGAAGAACTTGGACAGAATTGTGTGGACTCACAACTCCCCGTGGACGTAGGAGTATTATCTCCGAACCACGTTAATTCTCTGTGTGCTTGTGTTTTTCTTTATTCAGTTATTTCTTGAATTTTCATCTGACTCATTAACCAGCATACAAACCGCATCTGTGCATTCTCAACTGTTTTGGTTTTTGACCAACCGTTCATAAAAGCGTGAGTTGTTTTACGAGTTTAATATCCACCACATTCCGCACAGCACCACTCTTCCAGCTGAGGTTGCTTACTCAGCTGAGAGATTCCAACTGAGTCTTTTTACTCGGTTGAAGTATTTTTGAGGAGTTTAGTTTTAAAATCCTAACTGGTGTATTCCCCCCCCCCCCCCATACACCAGTAACTCGTATCGGGACCATCACTTCAGTATATGGTATACAACTCCTAAATATGGTGTATGCCTATAATAATTGAATAAAATAATATACAATCTTATGAAGAGATCTAACCTATCAATATATTTGCATTCATAACTACCGTTAAATGATTTATTATTTCAATTGTCTTGCTCAAATTTTATTAGTTAATGACGCAAGTTATTTGAAATGTTAAATATGTTACTTTTGAATGATTGAATTCAAACCCATTTATTTTATACAACTACATTTTTTTAAAGAAAAGTTAGATTGCAGAACAATCAGATACTATTAAAATTTAATTTTGTCTAATATTATGTTGTTAATATTAAATTTATTTGTGACTATTCGAGTGTATCATAGACTCATAGTCATCTTACATTATACTTATTTAATAGGATGAGATGATTCAAATTAAAAATAAAATTTAGTAATGTCAATTATTATGTTGTCAATATTAAATTCTACATCATAATCATTAAATTGGACGAGATGATTCAAATTTAAACAACAATCTTTTAAAGAGATCAAAAATAGTTAATGAAGACAAGACAATCATACAATAATTTTCTTGAATTTAATTAGACACATAACAGGATTTAAGTGATTCCCTTAATTCTGGATTATACATTACGCTCTATATATCCTCTATATTATAATACTATCTTTCATTATATTTGTGCAAAAGAGAAGAAAATATTTTCGAAGGCTTTTTTTAGAAAAAAATTATCATTGCTTCTTAAAATTCGAAACATCTAAGTAGAAACAACGAACCACGTGGATTATAATTTAACTAAAAAAGATCAAAAATAGCAAATGAAGACGGGAGAATTGCAGAACGATTTTCTTAAATCTAATTAGTACCTAAAGATTTTCACTGTCAGAATTATTTTTTATATTTTATTACAACCAAGTAGATTGCGGCTAATATTTAATAATTTTAATCAACTAAGTGATCCAAAATCGTAAATGAAGACGGGGGAATCACGCAACAATTTTCATGAATGCAAATAAAAATAAAAGATTTAACTTTTAAAACAAAATTTTCTAACTTTCAAACAAATTGTGGCTAATATTTTTAATAAATGATGAATTTATTAATGAAGTATGTGAATTAAAATGAACTAAAAAATGAAAAAAAAATAGTAAATCAAGACGAGGGAATAGAGAAACAATTTTCTTGAATTTAATTGGAAACTAAAGATTTTCACTTTCAAAATAAATTTTTATAACTACCAAACAAATTACGTCTAATAATCTTAATAAATGAAATTCCTGTCGATTTTCGACAGGTTATACGCTAGTTATTCCTTCTTTGAAGGGCCAGGGACTATAAATTTTAAATAGACGATATAGAAAATAATGAAATGTTATATTGTAATTAGTTGAATAGTATAATATATAATAATATAAATGATTGATAATGATTTTTAATTCAAAAAATTTGAGAATTGAGAGAAATAGGAATGAAGGATTAAGCGGTGTGCCACGTAGAATTTTTTCAAAACCAGAATCATTTTTTTTTAAAATATATAATAATGATGATGATATGTGCATATATGCTCATAAAATGTAATGGCTTTAATGATAGTATTTTACATTTTATTTAATAGAAATTAAGAGTACAAGCATCTAGTAAAACAAAAATTTGTACATGGATTTAAGGAATAAAAACTTAGACTCTACTAAAATAAGGATATATTCCAGATCAACTAAAACATTCTATCACGTTTTCAAATACTAAATTTAACAGTACTCATATCATGACTTATATTTTTTTTTTTTTCGAGAATCAGTAATTTATTAACCAATTAACATACGCATGGAGCATATAGAAGATCCTCCACAAAGGCCGGAGGTTCATCCCAAACATACATATAAAGAAAATCTTTAGACATTCTAGCAAGTCTATGAGCAATAGCGTTAGAATCACGTCTAACATGCTTTATTCGAAAATTGGGAGAAGACTGAAAAAGATGACGACAGCCATCAATTATAGCTCCAAACTCTGAGCTATTTTCCTCGTGAGCAGTTATTGTATCAACAACTAATTTGCTATCTGAGACCAACTCCACCAACTCAATACCCAACTGCTTAATCCAAGCAAGAGCTTCGTCGCTTCTCCTTCCTCGACTCTCATTAAATCAGGCAACGTAATAACCCTTGCTGCCACAAAATCGCCTTTCTCCCCTTGCAAAATAATTCCAACTACTGTCTTGTTTTCACTCGCAAAGAAAGCAGCATTTATCCCACATCTAAACCAACCAGCATGCAAATTAGAAGACAACGATCGCATTGCAAATCGATAATCACTATAGTTCATATTAAAATTTTCATATTCAATACACATCACATCATTTTTTTTTTTTTTGACACATCACATTAATTTTTGTAACATATATAAAAACGTGCAGCGGCAAAACTCAAGATAAGAATAAAACAATATTTCATTTTGATACCTTTGTAGTCAACTTAATTCTTCATAGACTTTTGGAAAGGTTGAAAAATCTAATGAAAAAATATAGAACTTCGAAAAAATATAGCTCTCTTTTCCGAGATGGCCGACTGCATGTGTTTTTAGGTCATTAAATTAATGTCAGCACATGATATCATTTCACATTATTAACTTTATAGTTTCGGCATGTAACTACCGAAGCGAGCTTCTGTACGACTGCCTTATATATTTGGCAGTTAAATTAATCTCAGCACATCCTTTCATAAATCAACTTAGTAGTGCGGCATGTCACATCATAATAATTATATTTTGATTAGTTTTATTAATGATAAAAATTTGGGTGCAACTATTCCACCGTAGAACACCCGCTCATTTGACCCGACTTGACCCCTTTGACCCAGGTTTAACCCGGTCAAACCCCCCTTGACCAGTTTTTATTTTAAATTTTCCAGGATTTTTTTTCCATTTTTTTTTGTTTGCCGCTTCTTCTATGGTCAAGACGCGAGCGAGGGGAGTCGAAGGCCTCGGAGCGAGCCGTAAAAGTCCAAAATATTGTCCGCCGATTATCATTATTTTAGTAATCAGAGCGAAGGCGGAACCGTAAAATCGGAGCCGAAGGCTTCGTCAGGAAAAAGAATCTGAAAAAAAAAAAAAAAAAAACAACAACAACAACAACTGGAGCGCGTGAGGCACACGCGCGGCGCGTGGACCTCACGCGCAGGGTGGGGCGGGCGCGTGGCAGGTTCTGTGCAGACTTGGTGCAAAAGTCTACACAGGAGTATTTCTCTTTATTAATTAACTTTTGTTTAGTTGTTGGTGAGCTTGTTGTCTCTTGTATGCTTGTGTTTTGGCAATTAAAATAATCTCAGCGCATCATCATTCATGGATTAACGTTGTAGCGCGGCATGTCACATCACAATAATTATATTATGATTATTGTATTAGTCAAGTGTTGTTTAGTTGTTTTATTTTGTGGTAATAAGTCCACGAGCAATGTTTTAAAAATTGGATCGAACTGGCCCGTTCAACCGGTTGAACCGGAAACCGGTACCGATATCAGTTACAGCCTAATAAACCGGTGTGGTAAGAAACCGTTGTTGGACCGTTCAAATCGGCTGAAACTGCTGATAACTGGTCGGGTTGAAGAACCAGAGACGGTTATAGAAAATAGGCCGATTCTTAATTAATGTGTAAAAAATAGTATTACTGTTATAGGGACCCGAACCCACAACCTCTGAGAAGAGAGCATAGGTTTAATACCAACTCTACTACCTTGTTTAGTTATTACTAATTCAACTTTTATTATACTTATAGGTACCAATTTCGAATTCTCGACCACTATACTTTTTTTTCCTTTCTCTTTTTTTGAGCAGACAACTACTACATATTTATTATACATTCAATTTCTAAATAGCTTATCATACATTCAATTTTGTCTACATACGTTATTAAGTTATACTCATATTATCATATATATTGATTATTTTATTATCAAATTATAATTATATATTTAATAAATTTTAAGAATTGTTTAATAATGTAGTACCAACACAAGAAAATAGTATAAATAAGTATTATGGTATGTTTTATCTATTTTTTATACTTTTAAATTTGATTACTTATCTATTAATATATGATTATTCTATTTTTTATTTATATTTATGGTCTTATGGACTATGATATTATTGTTTTTGTTATGAATTTTTCTAACTTTTACTGTAATAGTTGCCAAGTTATAAAATTATAAATATTTTTATATTTTTTTTAAATATTTAATTATTATTTTTATTAATTTATCATTGAACGATTCAATTAAACGGTTCAATCACGATTGAACCGGTTAGACCGGTTGAACCATGGCCCGGAGGCCTCGCCGGTTTGACCTCCGGTCCGATTTTTAAAACATTGCCTAAGAGTTGTCCATGATGGGCTTGGTGTCTTGTTTAATTAAACTAGTTAATGCTTATTATTATTATTATTATTATTATTTAATTATATTTTTTTGGCAAAAATTAATCTCACACTTCATTTCATGAATTAACTTTGTAGTGCGGTATGCATGTCAATATGTCATATTATGATTATTAATTATATTATGATTAGTTTTAATTAATTAAATAAGTAGACTCTAATTGTTATATTTTGTGTCGTTGACTGGCTTATGAGTTGCCCATGGGCTTATTGCCTTGTTCCGTAAAACTAGCTTATTCTTATTTTTTTTGGCAATTAAATTAATCCCAGCACCTCATTTCATATTTTATTATCAAATTATACTTGTATATTTAATAAATTTTAAGAATTATTTAATAATGTAGTACCAACTCAAGAAAATAGTATAAATAAGTATTATGGTATGTTTTATCTATTTCTTATACTTTTAAATTTAATTACTTATCTATTAATATATGATTATTCTATTTTTTATTTATATTTATGGTCTTATGGACTATGATATTATTGTTTTTGTTATGAAATTTTCTAACTTTTACTGTAATAGTTGCCAAGTTATAAAATTATGAATATTTTTGTATTTTTTTAGATATTTAATTATTATTTTATTAATTTATTATTGAACGATTCGATTAAACGTTCAATCACGATTGAATCGGTTAGACCGGTTGAACCATGACCCGGAGGCCTCGCCGGTTCGACCTCCGGTCCGGTTTTTAAAACATTGCCTAGGAGTTGTCCATTATGGGCTTGGTGTCTTGTTTAATTAAACTAGTTAATGCTTATTATTATTATTATTATTATTATTATTATTTTATTTTATTTTATTTTTTGCAAAAATTAATCTCAGCACTTCATTCAGATGGCCAAATTCGATTTCGATTCCGAACCGAAACCGGAACTGATTATTCTCGGTTCTACTTCGGAGGAATCGGAACAAAACCTCCTACCTCTTCGGTTTCGGTTCCAAACCGGAACCGGCGGTTTCGGTTCGGTCTTCTGTTGCCGGTTCTAATTTGGAACTGAAGTTTTAATTATATGTAATTTTTTTCATTTTTTGCTACCTTTTTCTTCTATAAATGTATATTTATGCATTCTAATAATAGTATTTGGGTGATACAATATGAATTATGATATAAATATAAATAAAAACAAAATAAAAAATATAGAGGAACCGTCGGTTCGGAACCGGAACCGAACCGAAACCGACGGTTCTCGATTCCACATTCTTAGAACCGGAACCGAACCGCCTCAACGACGTTTCTCGGTTCCAAAAAGGAACCAGCGATCCGGTTCCGGTTCCGATTTGGCTCCACCGGTTCCAGTTATTGTCACAGCCCCAAATCCCGAGGGACGGCAGAAGCTGGGGTGCGACTGGGGTTGGATTAAAGAAGTGGGGAAGAAGGGGGAATGAAAGAATAAACATACATACATACATCTTATCTTCTATAAACAAGACTTTATTGACGAAGGAAAGAGTTAATCTCGAAAGATTACTCGGCAAAGCATTTCAAAAGCGTCTAAGTTATATTACAAAACTTAGGCTACAGTGATCATTACACAACATCAAAAGAGTTTAGAGTCTAGCAGCGGAATTGTGAACTATATACAAGGTCTTCCTTAATTCTTATTCAACTCTAACTCAACCAACGCCGCTTCGTCGCTTCAACCTGCACATTTAGAAAACATATGCAGGGCTAAGTACAAAAGTACTCAGTGGGCACGTTGCCGAAAACATAATCATAAGTATAGATAAACAGGCATCTCATTTTATAGCGCATCGGGTTTTCATTTAAAAGAGCCCGTGCCTATTAAACATTTGCATTTCATTCATAAAGTAGTTTGATCAAGCATTTTTCATAGATGTTACGTTCAAATCTTGACCGGTCATAATTCACCGTGGCTGGCTACCCCTCAACAGGATACCACATACACCACAGGCTACAAGTGCACTAACTTTGGAAAGCCCCTTTTGACTAACTTAAAGCCAATCGTTAGTTAACCCCTTTTGATTAACTCATAAGGTACAAGATAACTCACATAAAACACAAACAGTTCATGCCATGATTATCACTTTGAAAACACGATTATCAAAGTGATAAAGAAAAGGGTTTTCGAGCATTGCTCGTTTTATTTGATATATAGGAAAACCCACCTTATAGATTACAGAGCAAGACAGGTGCTTCCGTCTTCTAATCTTCCGTCCTAACCTTGGTGTCGACTTCCTCCTTCATCGTGAAAATCATACTTTAAAGCTCGGTCGCAAACGATAAACGAATACGAAAAGAATCGGATTAAGTTTTTAGTTCTTTAGACATTTTAGGCATTTGCACGTTAACTAAACTCTTTTAGTTAAAAAGAAACGAGACACGAACGCATCTAGTTTGTCGCTCACTCGGTTCTGTACTCGACACTTTAAGTCGGTAGAAAGAAGGTAGTCGATAACTTGAAACGACTAAAAAGATCGAAAGAGTTCAAGTTGAGAAGAATTCAACTTAAGAAACTACATTTTGAACATACACTGCACGAGGTCAGTAAGTCTGTCCAGAATAGGGGATTGCGAAACAGGGGTCGAATCTTATACCAAAAGAAAGGTATGGGTGTCTAGTTTACTCTTCAATTCGTGGATCTTGATTCCGATAAACGAGCTAGGAGATATCGCAGTTTCCGTGAAAGGTCGCCAAAACTGCCGAGTGAACCCTAATGCTCGATAAAATCGACGCACGGTTTTCTAGGTTCGATTAAAGCTTAAACACTTTTAATTTCGCACAAAAACTGACCCAAGGCAGTCACCTCGTATTATTATACGTGACAAACCTCTTTTCATTTCTCGATTAAAAACACGACGATCAAAACCTCGTCGTTCAACTATACAATTACTAAACCAATTCAAGTCTCGTTCAATTTCCTAACTTCTTCTTTCTACTTCTCGATTATAACTACAACTCATCTTTTCATAACTCGGACGAACATGTCGTCAACTACAAACTCGTTCCTTAATCATTAATAATCAACAATATCTAATTAGAATCATTAATCGACTTTTCTATCGATACTTATTCTCGACGTTTCGTCTCTTACGAAAAATCCGACATCGTTAGAATTCGTTCAAACTTTACAACATTATTCATCATCTATCAAGAATCATAAATACGCAATTCATATCCTCATATCATCATTTATCCCGACTTATCGACCGTCGTTCGTCTCTTACGTAAAATTCTACATTCTCCGTTTTCATTCAAATTTTACGACAGCGATTATCATCTATCAAGCATTACTAACATGCAAATCATATTATCAAAATGTTATCGAGCCTCGACTTATCACCACATCTTCGCCTCTTACACTTTTCGTTTTATTTTTAGAAAATTCTCAAATTAATATATATTCGTCCTCATGCATCGTATAACTCATTTCCATCAAACAATCGAGCATATCTTAACATTTACTAACCTAAATCGAGCCTTGTTCGTCTCTTAGGTTTTGGATTTTATTTTTAGAAAAATCTAAAACAATTCATACGATCAATTAACAACATAAGAAACACTAATCTATCATCAATTCGACAAAGAAATCGAACACAAATGAAAAGCCCCAAAATCTGAAAAATTTCAGTATTAATTAGGGGTTAGGGTTCTTGATTTTTCTTCATGATTTGATCCGTAGAACTCGATTCTAAGCATTTTAGAACATGTATCGATCAAAGAAATCACATGCTATCATCCTCCAAAGTTTTCGAAAAAATTGAAGAGAGGAAAAAGGAGATTTGTTCAGATCAAACTAGAGACGAAGCTCTTACCTTTCGATATATGGACTCGGATTGGAATTTGATCGGTAGACGGAAGAGTTATCGATCTTGGAAGAGCTTGGACTTGAGCTTCTATGGAGGAAATTGGAGAAGAAATGAGAGTGAAAATGGGGGATGGGGTGGCGGACAAGAGGGTTAAGAGAGAGAGGTGATGACTCACCTTTGGTGAGTCATAAAGTAAGTAAAATATCCAACAAGTAGTGGTGAGTCGTTAGGGAGGCGTTTTGGCGAGGGAAAAATTATCGAAATAACTCGTTTCCGGCTCTTAAACGCCATTTTAAAAGTCGAGAAATATTTTTTTAGTTAGTTACAGAATTGACGAAATCTAATTCGTCCGTTAGATTGGAAATAATTTACGTACTCGGAAAACCTAAATCATTTTTCAAAATCCGAGAAAAAGTCGGGACATCACAGTCCAAAATTCGTCCGGAAAATCACAAAAATTAACTTTCTCTGGTGAACTCGTCTCGAAGAAAAAGTGAATGTAAATTCTGACGGAATTCGATTCCGAGTTTCCGGGCTAAAAACTTAACGGACGCGAAAATCCTAATACAGTAGTCGTTCGTCCGATTTCTGGAAATTATTTTCGGAAACGGATTTCACCGTAAATCTTAGAATTTAATTTCATGATCTTAGGTGTGCAAAGCCATAATTATTATTAACTTTTATTTTTAAAGACTGTAGAAATAGTCTGGGGTATTACATCCTACACCTCTTACGAAAAATTTTGTCCCGAAATTTGCATACCTTCTTCAAAAAGATAAGGATATCTCTCTTTCATCTTTTCCTCGAGCTCCCACGTGGCTTCTTCTTGCCCGTGGTGATTCCATAATACTTTTACTACTGGTATCGACTTGGTTCTTAATTCTTGAACTTTTCTATCCAAAATCGATATCGGCTTTTCTTCATAACTTAGGTCAGATTCAAGAACGACGTCTTGCTGACTTATAACGTGCTTAGGGTCATAGACATACTTTCTTAATTGCGAAATGTGAAACACGTTATGGACACTTCCTAGACTTGGCGGTAAAGCCAATCTATAAGCAACGGGTCCTATTTTCTCAAAAATTTCGAAAGGTCCTATGAACCTTGGTCTAAGCTTACCCTTAACACCGAATCTAATGATTCCTCTCGATGGTGAAATCTTAAGGAAAACCTTATCACCAACTTCGAAACTAAGATTGGTTCGTCGATCATCGGCGTAAGACTTCTGTCGGCTCTGGGCTTCTTTCATCCTATCTCGAATCTGTCGAACGATCTCGATAATTTCATTAATCGAGTCTAGTCCTAAGTTCTTTCTTTCACCCACTTCATCCCAATAAAGTGGTGACTTGCATTTTCTTCCATACAATGCCTCATAAGGCGTCATTCCTATCATCGCCTGATAGTTGTTGTTATACGCGAATTCGACTAAGTGTAAGATATCTTCCCAATTTGCGCTTCGATCCAAAACTACTGTCCTTAGCATATCAACTAGAATCTGAATTGTCCTTTCGGATTGGCCGTCCGTCTGAGGGTGAAAAGCTGTACTGAAATTAAGTGCAGTTCCTAACTCTTTCTGCATGGTGATCCAAAATCTTGAAGTGAACTTGGCATCTCTGTCGGATATTATAGACTTCGGCACTCCGTGCAGACGTACAATTTCTCGAACGTACAAATCGGCTAGCTTCTGATCCGTAGGTAGTCTTAATCGGTAAAAAGTGAGCTGACTTCGTGAGCCTATCGATAATCACTCAAATGGCAGTATTTCCTCTTCTTGACTTAGGCAATCCTGTCACAAAATCCATGGCTATTCCTTCCCACTTCTATTCTGGGATATCTAAAGACTGTAACAATCCATACGGTCGTCTACGTAAGGCTTTCACTTGCTGGCATGCCAAGCATCTTTCTACGAACGAGGAAACGTCTCGTTTTAATCCATTCCACCAGAAATTCTTCCTTAAGTCCTGATACATCTTCATACTCCCTGGGTGTGCTGTATACGGCGTATCGTGAGCTTCACTCATGATATCGTTCTTTAATTCTTAGTCACTGTCAGGAATACAAAGTCTGTCTTCAAATAATATTGCATTGTCTGGTGCTTCGGAATATCCGTCTGGCTTATCTGTTCTTATCTTTAGGCGAAGCTTCTCCATTGACTCGTCTTTCCTCTGAGCACTTATGATTCTTTCTCTTAAGTCCGACGTAGCTTCTAGTGCTGCTATCTGATTTGTGATCGTTGCTGGTGTGTCGAGCACTTCTATTTCCATCTTTTCAAATTCTCGTACTAGCGATTCTTCCTCGACAAACAGACATCCTAACTTGGTTGAAGCCTTGCGACTCAGCGCATCTGCTACTACATCTCCTTTGTCACATATTCAGTTCTTTCTGCTCGAAGAAGTACATCAGACTCTTGTGATCTGTGAAGATCTCAACCCTTACACCATAAAGATGGTGTCTCCAAATCTTTAATGCATGCACAACTGCTGCGAGTTCTAAATCTTGGGTTGGGTACTCAACTTCGTGAGGTCGAAGTTGTCGTGAGGCATAAGCTATTACTTTTCCGTCTTGCATTAGAACACAACCTAACCCATTCTTTGAAGCATCGGTATACACCACATATTCCTTGTTTGCGTCTAGAAGAGCTAATACTGGTGATGTGGTCAACTTTTCTTTGAGCGTTTGGAAACTCCTTTCACACTCGTCCGTCCATTTAAACTTGTTTTCCTTTCGAAGTAGCTGCGTCATAGGTCTAGCAATCGTGGAGAATCCTTCGATGAATCTTCTGTAGTAGCCTGCTAATCCTAAGAAACTTCTGATCTCGTTCGGACTTGTCAGTGACTTCCAATTATGCACTGCCTCTACCTTGGCAGGATCTACTTTGATTCATTCGGCCGAAACTATGTGTCCGAGAAACATTACTTCCTTCAACCAAGATTCGCACTTACTGAACTTGGCATACAGTTTCTCAGTTTTAAGTGTTTCTAACACTATCCGTAGATGTTCTTCGTGTTCTTTCTCATTCTTAGAGTAAATAAGAATATCGTCGATGAAAACTAAGACGAATTTGTCTAAGTATGGGTGAAAAACTCTATTCATGAGGTCCATGAATACAGCAGGGCGTTGGTCAAACCAAATGGCATAACTAAGAATTCGTAGTGGCCATATCTGGTTCGAAAAGCAATCTTAGGTACGTCCTTGGGTTTAATCTTCAGCTGATGGTACCCTGATCTTAAATCTATCTTTGAAAACACTCCTGCACCTTTGAGCTGATCGAAAAGGTCCTCTATTCTCGGCAAAGGGTATTTGTTCTTGAGGGTGATCTTGTTCAGTTCTCGATAATCTATACACATCCTCATTGACCCATCCTTCTTTCTGACAAATAACACTGGTGCTCCCCAAGGTGAGACACTTGGTCTGATGAAACCAGGGTCTAGTAATTCTTGCAATTGGATTTTGAGTTCTTCTAGTTCTTTCGGCGCCATCCTATATGGTGCTTTAGATTTGGGGGCCGATCCTGGTTCTAGGTCAATCGAGAAATCTATGTGACGGTCGGGTGGTAAACCAGGTAAAATTTCAGGAAAAACATCTTCGTACTCGTTGACAACTTTCACATCTTGAATGGTCTTCTCGGCTCCTGGTTCTCCAACTAGGTACACAAGATAGGCTATGCAACCCTTCTTCTTTATCAACTTATTGGCTTGTAAGGCGGATATTACCGGTATTCTCTTGCCCATTGCAATCCCATGAAATTTGGTCGGTTCTCTACCCGGTGGTTGAAAAGAGATTTTTCTCTCGTTGCAGAGAATTGTGGCATAATTCTCTGACAACCAGTCCATCCCTAGGATTATGTCTACGTCCCACATTATCATAACGTTTAAATTGTTCGCTTTAACCTTAAGAGTTTCGATTTCTAGTTCTAGGTTAGAGCAAACATGCGTGGAAGTAGTGATTTCTCCTGAAGGTGTAGCTACTCTCATAGGATGTTCAGCTCTTACAGGTTTGATGTCTAAGTTATCCGCACAACAACCAGCAATAAAAGAATGCGATGCGCCCGTATCGAACAATATCTTAATAGGGATGTTGTGAAGTTTTCCCATACCTGCAAGGTTTCCTTTTCCTTTTCCTTTATCCTGCCCCGTCTGCCTATTCGCGCATGCCCTTACATTCTGCTGTTGTTGTACGTGCTGCTGAAACTGCTGCTGATTCATTTGCTGTTGTGGCTGCGCTTGTATGGCCCTCAGAGGTACTGCTTGCAGTGGTTTAGGGCAATCTTTCTTCATGTGTCCCTTCTGTCCGCAGTTGAAATAGTTGGGAGTGCCTGCTTGACAGACACCGGAATGTGATTTGTTGTACTTGGGGCATACCGGACTGGTAACCCTCCCTGGGTTTTTCCATCCCTGATTGAAATTCCTTTCTTGTCCCTGAGGTTGCCTTTGCTGATTATTCCCTTTCCAGGGTCCAGCTTGGTTGTTTCTCTGCAAATACAACCCAGACTGGTTGTTTCCCTGCCACGGTTTCTTGTTGTTGTTCTGATTCGACTGTTGGTAGCCCTGCTGATTGCCACTTCTCTGATTTCCCTGGTTGTTGAAATTTTTATTGTAGCCGCCGCTACTTCCTCCTTCCCACTTTCTCTTCCCTTGGAAATTGTTATTGTTATTGTTATAAAAGCCTCAGTTTTGGTTTTGGGTTGGAGCTGGTGTGGTTGTTATTGTTTTCTTCTCATCAGGCACAACGGCCTCCATTTCCAAAGCTCATCTTAAGACATCCGTATAACTTAGTCCCCCATGACTGGCTAAGGCGATCCCCAATTCGTGTCTCAGTCCCCCACGGAACTTCTTTGAAATCTTTTCTTCGGTATCGACCTGAGTAGGCGCATACCTGGATAGCTCACAGAACTTAGCGTCGTATTCTGTCACCGTCATCTTACCTTGCTTCAAGTTGTAAAACTCAGCCTCCTTCTGAGCTCTATACGTCTTCGGCATGTACTTGTCGTACAGCGCCTCCTTAAACTCGTCCCACGTAAATTGAGCTAGATGCTCTGCAGGTATCACTTTCTGTCTTGCCTCCCACCAGTAGTCGGCTGGTCCGGAGAGCTGGAATGCTATACATGATAGTCGCTCCTCATCAGTACATCTGAGGAGCTTGAAAATTCTCTCAATTGATCGCACCCATAGCTCAGCATCGCTAGGGTTGCATGTTCCATTAAATACGGGTGGATTTCTTTTGAGGAAAAGATCCTCAATGTCCCTACGGGGTGGTGGTGGGGGTGGTGGTGATGGTGATGGTGGTGGTGGAGGGGTATCATTTCGTTCTTATTCTTGCTCTTGTTCCCTTTCATTCTCAGGCTGACGTCGTCCTCGTCCTCGGGGCCTACCAGGTCCCCTTCTATTGTTAACATTTCTGGGCGGCATTTTTCTTTAACTATAGGAAACAGGAATTCTCATTAGCCTTTTTCTTTTAAACCTTCTTTTACTTACTCGCTCTTTTTCCAACTTAATCAAGTTCACAGACAAGAAAAATCGAACATAACTTCGATATTAGTTCTTTAAATCTTTTAACTTTTCAAGTTAAACTAAATTTCTCGTTACACGAGTTCATTTGACATTCTGGTTTACTTCATGCTTTAATAAGGAAATTTTCTTGTGATCAAAACCCCTTTCACGGGTCATGTATATATATATACATCAAAAAGAATATTGATTATGCCTCTAACAAGGACTTATACAAAAAGTTAGACTACTACTAGTCTAAACTAGGCTGACTGCCTATCACTGAACTGGATGCACTAACAAGCTGTATCTCCGTATCTACTAGAAGTACTAGAACGGAAACGATTCATAAAATTTCGTATCCGCTAGAGTACTACAAAAACTAGTTACTGATCCGACTATGTACAGAATAGAAGAAACTACTACTACTACTGATATTAACACGCGTCTACAACGCTCTGCTCAACTAACTACAGTCGAGTCCAAAACTGCCCTCTACGGCCTGAAAAAAAACCCTAAGAGTCCTCCTCTGGGTCCTCCTCTGGATCCTCGTCCGGGTCCTCCTCAGGATCCTCGTCCGGGTCCTCCTCCTCAGACTCTGAACCAAAGACGAGCTGGAGTGCCTCATCCTCCCTTAGAGTAGAGCCGTCAGAAAGTGTAAGTAAGGGTGGTGACGGTGCCTCTGAAACTGTCTCCTCAAGGTCTGAAACAAGGTAGTCCTCACTAGCCTCTACTGCACGCTTCTTCAGCGGAAGAAGGTGCTCTGGAACGGAACCGGAACCTGACTCGTACTCCTCCCTAGAGCGGACTCTGGATGGTCCCGCCTCTAACTGACCTCTGACTACTTCCCACTTCGTACAAATCTCCTCAAGCGGTGTCAGTGGAGATGGTAGCTCTAACATGGCGGCAAGCTCCGCGTCAATCCCTCGGTACTCTGACTCTGTCCGAAACAGTCCTGTCTCTAAAGGTCCTCGAACCCTCACACTAGGCTCGGGTAGAAAAGGAGTAGGTAACCCTAACAGGGCAGCTGTCTCTGCGTCGATCTCTACAAGTCCTGGTCCTGGGATCACCTCCTCAAGTGGTCCAGGTGGAAGTGGTAACTCTGGTGTAGCTACGGGCTCCTCGCCCTCCTCTAACTGCTCTGACTCCGCGTCAGACTCCTCACTCGGTACAAAATCTGGTGGTACCTCCAACAAAGCGGCCAACTCCGGGTCCAACTCTAAAGGCTCTGGCTCGGTCACTGTTGGAAAGTGACGGTAGGGAACATATGGCTCAAAAGGAACTGGAATCATAAACCTCCTGTCAAGGAAACGCCCGTGTATATATAGAGCGAATCGTGTAAAGTTGCCCGTCGACTCTGTGTCGTCGCCGAAAACCCCAAGAAAATACCACGCCACGCGGTGTGTCCAACCGTGCCACTCGTCCGGTAGATGCACAATCAGGTTGGATATCGCCTGACTCTCCGGGATAAAGTGTCGTACTGCATAATAAACTGACGAGAAGTTGCTCACTATCTGCCCTATGTCCTCCTCATCCGGATCTGCCTCGAAACCATAATACTCATCCTGTATCATATCTACTATGGTACGCTCGCACGCGGGCAAGGGCTGGCTCTTCCGAGCAGTAACGCGAGTCCTAGCCATCCTACAAAAGTTTTAAGGAAACACGGATCAGTAACAGGTAGGGGAAAAATAACTTATCTCAACGAAAAACTTAAATTACAAAATGAACATTCCTTATTCAATTGTAATACCACCACTTAAACAACCACTTATCATAACATCTAGCAATTCAAGAAATTGCACTCAAACAATATATAGAAATAAAATTTCAAGATTTTATTTCCATCCTTTATTTCATTATTCAATTACATTTCTTAATTTATTTCCTCATAAACATTTCTTTCTTTATTCTTTATTACTTTCTTTTATTACTTCTTCCTTAAGGAATAGTTCTTAATGATTCTTACTTCATTAAAACAAAGTACGTCTACTTTGTTCATGTTACTTATTCAAAAGTAACATATGTTTAAAAAGAAATTTTGTCCTTCTCGACACTTGAATTTCTTACTCGTTGTATTCTTCATTTAATTACGAAGTATGAAATAAAATAAATTCCAAAGAAAAGGAATTATAACTGGAAAAAGACTTTAGAACAAAAGTTCTAGTCGTCGTCGGATCGAGCGATCGTTGGAAATTAACTAAAGTTCGTACTTGATTCTTGGTAAGTATAACCAATCTCTTCTTGAATTTCGAGCGAGGCGAACTCCAACTGAAAATGACCCCGTTCATGTTACTTTTACGGAAGCAACATTCGTTTCTTTCGTTTACTTAGTACAGAATTAACGCACCTTATCAATATTTATCTTATTTCCTCGAAGGAATTTCTTATCGACTCTTGATTATAAAAACAAAAATCGACTCTGCCGAGTCTTTGTTCATGTCACTATACGCACGTGACATTCGTCTACTAAAGTTCTTCTCGTTTCATGATCTCCTTTCGAAATCATTCGAACTAACGTTCTTAAAACGTCTAAGTTCTCGAGGAATCGGAAAGATCTTAGGTTTCAAGTCTATGTTCTTAACGAACCGGGAAAAATCCCTAGAATCAATCTAGATTCTCGTGCCATCATACTTTCAAATAAAAGAAATCATTGCGCAAATAATTTCACGTAATTCACATAGCAGAAACAAATATGATTCTCATACTTTCAAAATTTCATTCTTGGCACCATTATCATTTCTTAACTTATTGAATACGTATTCAAAAATTTTCCTTAAAAGACATCACATTTCTGAAATTCTTTCTTTTCTTTCTTTCTTTCTTTCTTTATTTCCTTCGTTGAGTCGACGTAGCGGGAGGTTGAGTTGTCGTCTACACTCTTAAACTTAGTGTTACGACCTTATCTTACTTGAAAGAAGACTCTGGTATAGAGTATGAATGAATACTCTATCTGACTACTTTGAAAGAAAACTTGTATGCAGAGCAGAAATGATTGCTCTGATACCACTCTGTCACAACCCAAATCCCGAGGGACGGCAGAAGTCAGGGTGCGACTGGGGTTGGATTAAAGAAGCGGGGAAGAGAGGGGATGAAAGAATAAACATACATACATAACATCTTATCTTCTATAAACAAACTTTATTAACGAAAGAAAGAGTTAATCTCGAAAGATTACTCGAGAAAGTACTTCAAAAGCTTCTAAGTTATATTACAACACTTAGACTACAGTGATAATACACAACATCAAAAAGAAGAGTTTAGAGTCTAGCAGCGGAATTGTGAACTATATACAAGGTCTTCCTTAATTCTTATTCAACTCTAACTTAACCAACGCCGCTTCGTCGCTTCAACCTGCACATTTAGAAAACATATGCAGGGCTAAGTACAAAAGTACTCAGTGGGCACGTTGCCGAAAACATAATCATAGGTATAGATAAACAGGCATCTCATTTTATAGCGCATCGGGTTTTCATTTAAAATAGCCCGTGCCTATTAAACATTTGCATTTCATTCATAAAGTAGATTGATCAAGCATTTTTCATAGATGTTACGTTCAAATCTTGACCGGTCATAATTCACCGTGGCTGGCTATCCCTCAACAGGATACCACATACACCACAGGCTACAAGTGCACTAACTCTGGAAAGCCCCTTTTGACTAACTCAGAGCCGATCGTTAGTTAACCCCTTTGATTAAATATCCTAGATGATGAAATTAACATAAAATTTAAAAAAGAAATTAGTTGGACTGCCAATTCGGAATCGACCCGTTTACCATTAGGGTTTCGGATCAGAACCGTGTCATCATTGACCATTTCTATGAGCACCTCTAGTATAAATGATAAAAAGTAAAAAAAAAATATTCAAGTATAAGTACGAAATTGTATAATTTATACAACTCATTTAAATTTATAAATTATTTAAATAATCAAATATATGTAATGATAATTAGCTATTCATCTCAATAAAAACTCCAACATATGTCATTTTATTTAAGTTCTTTGAATGGTACTTTTATAAATAAAAGAAGAAAGAAAAACCTAAACCATGAATGAGTATTATTAAGAGTCAAATAATGTTAGAAATATACGTAATAATTTAGAAAATTTTATAGATTTTTATTCGGCCAACTAATAAATTTATTAAATTAGATTTTATAGTGCGGTATGCATGTCATATCATTACTAATTATATTATGATTAGTTTTAATAATTAAATAAGTGGAGTCTAGTTGTTATATTTTGGTGTCGTTGGCAGGCCGATGAGTTGCCCACTGGCTTCTTGTCTTGTTCATGAAAACTGGCTTATGCTTATTTTTTTGGCAATTAAATTAATCTCAGCACCTCATTTCATAGTTTAACTTTGTATTGACGTCATGCGTGTGACATCATTAGTACTGTAATTAAATTATTATTAGTTTTATTAGAATGTTGAGAAAACACGGCACTTGAATTCCAACGATATTCAATTTTCTCAGCTTGACTTGTGTTTCCAAAAGATGAGTAACACGCAGATCGAATCAATTAAATAATTCGGTCTATTAAGGCAAATAGAAAAATAATCACATTATGATGAGTCACTCTCATGCAGCAGGTCTCATGCAAAGATATCGGATCCGAGTTGATCCGACCCAATCAAATCTAGTCAAATCGTTGTTTCTCTCATGACTGCAACTCTCTCTCTCTCTCTCTCTCTCTCTCTCTCTCCATGCTTGAATTACTTACCGGCGCTGCCATACCACTCGTCGGCACTTTTGTCCTCTACCGCTTGAATCACAAAGCGGGATTCTCCAGCCCAGATTTCAGCTTTAATTTGTCTCATTTTTTTGCAAAAAAGTTTATCACATGGTTAAACTATATAAGATTAATCTATTAAGCTGCTAGTTTTAACTTTTATAAATTGGGCTTTAGAGTGAAAGTAGGTGAAAAACTGTGATCTATCTGAATTAGGTAGCATTGTGAACAATGTTATTTCGTTCTAAAACTGTAGTGTGGTGCATGTGAACAATCATTGTGGTGCATTTAAGTTTTTATTGTGATGCATCTAGGTAGTTAATTTTGATCCATGTGACATGATACGACATGTTTTCATGTGTTTGTTTGTGGTGCATCTGATTAGTAACTCAGGTGCATGTGAGTAGTTATTGTGGTGCATCTAGACAGTCATGTTGGTATGAGACACAATACATGTATTCATGTATTTATTTGTGGTGCATCTGAGTAGCCATTTTGGTGCATCTGAATGGTGAATATGGTGCATGTGGATAGATTTTATGGTGCATCTGGTATTGCATGGTGTTGGATAAGACATGTTTGTACAACTTAGTGTTTGATATAATAGTATGTGGTGCATCTAAATATCAAATATGGTGCATCTTAATAGTAAATGTGGTGTATGTGTGTGTGAGTGTGTGTGTGTGTGTGTGTGTGTGTGTGTGAAATATATTAAAATATGATAGATATTGGTTTTGATTTGTTTCCATGTCATGTATAATATAAAATATAAATATGATAAATATTGATTTTAAATTAAAAATTTTGAAAATTTAGATGAATAGGAACATAGGAATATGAGGAGTGCCACATAAGATTTTTTTTTCGTAGAGTTATTTTCGTTTATATAATATATATATATATATATATATATATATATATATTCTTCTATCTTTATTTATATTATTAATACTTATTTTCATGATATATGTTGATTATGCATACGAATATTATACTTTAAATTGGTTCTTAATTAACTTAGGAGTAATTATTTTTCTTTAACCCCCTTATATGCAAAATATCGGAAAAGGTCCATCACCTTTATTTTTTTATAAATTATTTTCAAAGCTCTCTTTTTTTTCAAAATTTATGAGAGATAAAAATATATTTGGCTCGCAAATAGTTTGTTCTACGTCAATTTTGTATAAGAATTGATGTAGATCCTTTTGATAGTAAATATCTCTTTATCTCACATTAATAAAAGTGACTCTAAATTTCATACATTATGAGTTCAACATATTACAAAACATATAACTTGAATCGTTATTACTGAATCGGTCAGTCTACCCCCATAATTGTGGATATGAAGCGGCCCGTTGACTATAATTCTAATTTTTTATTGAGATAATAATATATTAATTAATTTAATTATATTCCATCCTGTTATATAAGTTCTCCAATTAGTAAATTTGATCATCCTTTTATATGAAAACATAGAAACATTTTAAGGGAGCCTTTCTACCTCCGTCGTAGCATAGTCTTATTTTATGTATATGAATATATAAGAGATAACCTTTAAGATTTACATTGATTTTTTATGGTACAGGGTTAAGGTTTAGGCGAATTACTTAGTCAACGCTTATTAATTATATATTTAGAAAATATTTTACCATAATACAGTTATAATTAAAAAATAATATATCATTATTCCTTCTTTGAGTGGCCAGGGATTTTAAATAGACGATATAGAAAATAATGAAATGTTATATTGTAATTAGTTGAAGAGTATAGTATATAATAATATAAGTGATTGATAATAGTTTTAATTTAAAATATTATGATTAGTTTTAATAATTAAATAAGTGGAGTCTAGTTGTTGTATTTTGGTGTCGTTGGCAGGCCGATGAGTTGCCCACTGGCTTCTTGTCTTGTTCATGAAAACTGGCTTATGCTTATTTTTTTGGCAATTAAATTAATCTCAGCACCTCATTTCATAGTTTAACTTTGTATTGACGTCATACGTGTGACATCATTAGTACTGTAATTAAATTATTATTAGTTTTAATTTAAAATATTTGAGAATTGAGAGAAATAGAAATGAAGGATTAAGAGGTGTGGCACGTAAGATTTTTTTAAAGCAAGAATCATTTTCTTTTTAATAATATAATAATGATGATGATATGGGCATATACGCACATAAAAAATTAGAATTATAGTCATATCACATTTTCAAATACTAAATTTAACAGTACTCATATCATGACTTATATTTATTTTTTTCGAGAACCAGTAATTCATTAACCAATCAACATACGCATGGAGAATAGAGAAGATCCTCCACAAAGGCCGGAGGTTCATCCCAAACATACGTACAAGGAAAATCTTTAGACATTCTAGCAAGTCTATGAGCAATAGCGTTAGAATCACGTCTAACATGCTTTATTCGAAAATTAGGAGAAGACTGAAAAAGATGACGACAACCATCAATTATAGCTCCAAACTCTAAGCTATTTTCGTCGTGAGCAGATATTGCATCAACAACTAATTTGCTATCCGAGACGAACTCCACCAACTCAATACCCAACTGCTTAATCCAAGCAAGAGCTTCGTACAGCTTCTCCTTCATCGACTCTCATTAAACCATGCAACGTGATAACCCTTGCTGACACAAAATCGACTTTCTTCCCTTGCAAAATAATTTCAACTCATGTCTTATTTTCACTCGCAAAGAAAGCAGCATCTATCCCACATCTAAACCAACCTGCATGCAAATTAGAAGACAACGATCGCATTGCAAATCGATAATCACTATAGTTTCATATTAAAATTTTCATATTCAATACACGTCACATCATTTTTTTTTTGACACATCACATTAATTTTTGTAACATATATAAAAACGTGCGGCGGCAAAACTCAAGATAAGAATAAAACAATATTTCATTTTGACACCTTTGTAGTCAACTTAATTCTTCATAGACTTTTGGAAAGGTTGAAAATCTAATGAAAAAATATAGAACTTCGAAAAAATATAGCTCTCTTTTCCGAGATGGCCGACTGCATGTGTTAATCATTTAACATTATTAACTTTATAGTTTCGGCATGTAACCACCGAAGCGAGCTTCTGTACGACTGCCTTATATTTTTGGCAGTTAAATTAATCTCAACACATCATTTCATAAATCTAGTAGTGCAGCATGTCACATCATAATAATTATATTTTGATTAATTTTATTAATGACAAACTGGGTGCAACTGTTCCACCGTAGAACACCCATCCATTTGACCCGATCCGCTCCAATCCTTTTTATTTGACCCGATCAAACCCTCCTTTGACCAGTTTTTTTTTTTTATAGTTTTTCAGTTTTTTTTTTTCTATTTTTTTTTTGTTTGCCGTTTCTTCTATGGTCAAGACGTGGGCGAGGAGAGCCGAAGGCCTCGGAGCGAGCCGTAAAAGTCCAAAATATTGCCTACCGATTATCTTTATTTTAATAATCGGAGCAGTAAAATCGGAACCGAAGGCTCTATCGGAAAAAAAATCTGGAAATTAAAATAAAATAAAATTGGGGCTAATGAGGCCCACGCGCGACGCTTTAAACCTCACGTGTAGGGCTGGGCAGGCACGTGACGGGTTCTGTGAAGACTTGGTGCAAAAGTCTGAACAGGAATATTTCTCTTTATTAATTAAGTTTTGTTTAGTTGTTGGTGAGCTTGTTGTCTCTTGTATGCTTGTGTTTTGGCAATTAAAATAATCTCAGCACATCATCATTCATGGATTAACATTGTACCGCGGCATGTCACATCATAATAATTATATTATGATTATTGTATCAGTCAAGTGTTGTTTAGTTGTTTTATTTTGTGGTAATTGGTCTAGGAGCAATGTTTTAAAAATCGGACGGGATTGGCCCGTTCAACCGGTTGAACCGGGAGCTAGTACTGATACCGGTTACAGCCTCATAAATCAGTGTGGTAAGAAACCGTTGTTGGACCGTTCAAATCGGCTGAACCTGTTGATAACTCTACTACCTTGTTTAGTTATTACTAACTCAACTTTTAATATACTTATAGGTACCAATTTCGAATTCTCGACCACATATTTATTATACATTCAATTTCTAAATAGCTTATCATACATTCAATTTTGTCTCCATACGTTATTTAGTTATACTCATATTATCATATATATTGATTATTTTATTATTAAATTATAATTGTATATTTAATAAATTTTAAGAATTATTTAATAATGTAGTACCAATTCAAGAAAATAGTATAAATAAGTATTATGGTATGTTTTATCTATTTTTTATACTTTTAAATTTAATTACTTATCTATTAATATATGATTATTCTATTTTTTATTTATATTTATGGTCTTATGGACCATGATATTATTGTTTTTGTTATGAATTTTTATAACATTTAGTGTAATAGTTGCCAAGTTATAAAATTATGAATATTTTATATTTTTTAGATATTTAATTATTATTTTTATTAATTTATTATTGAACGATTTGATTAAACGGTTCAATCACAATTTAACCGGTTAGACCGATTGAACCATGGCCCGGAGGCCTCGCCGGTTCGACCTCCGGTCCAATTTTTAAAACATTGCCTAGGAGTTGTCAATGATGGGCTTGGTGTCTTGTTTAATTAAACGAGTTAATGCTTATTATTATTATTATTATTATTATTATTATTATTATTATTATTATTATTATTATTTTATTTTATTTTATTTGCAAAAATTAATCTCACGCTTCATTTCATGAATTAACTTTATAATGCGGTATGCAAGTCATATTATGATTATTAATTATATTATGATTAGTTTTAATTAATTAAATAAGTAGACTCTAATTGTTATATTTTGTGTCGTTGACTGGCTTATGAGTTGCCCATGGGCTTATTGCCTTGTTCGGTAAAACTAGCTTATGCTTAATTTTTTGGCAATTAAATTAATCCCAGCACCTCATTTCATATTTTATTATCAAATTATACTTGTATATTTAATAAATTTTAAGAATTGTTTAATAATGTAGTACCAACTCAAGAAAATAGTATAAATAGTATAAATAAGTATTATGGAACTGACAGTTCTCGGTTCTACTTCGGAGAATCGGAACCGAACCGCCTACCTCTTTGGTTTCGGTTCCAAACCGGAACCGGCGGTTTCGGTTCGGTTCTTCGGTTGCCGGTTCCAATTTGGAACTGAAGTTTTAATTATATGTATTTTTTTCATTTTTCTAACTTTTTCTTCTATAAATGTATATTTATGCATTCTAATAATAGTATATGGGTGATATAATATGAATTATGATATAAATATAAATATAAATAAAATAAAAAATATAGAGGAACCGTCGGTTCGGAACTGGAACCGAACCGAAACCGACGGTTCTCGGTTCCACGTTCTTGAAACCGGAACCGAACCGCCTCAACGACGGTTCTCGGTTCCAAAAAGGAACCGGCGGTCCGGTTCCAATTCTGGAACCGTCGGTTCCGATTCGGTTCCACCGGTTCCGGTTATTTTGGCCACCTACTATGCATGTCATATTATCATTATTAATTATATTATGATTAGTTTTAATTAATTAAATAAGTGGACTCTAATTGTTATATTTTGTGTCGTTGACTGGCCTATCAGAGTTGCCCATGGGCTTGTTGCCTTGTTCGGTTTAACTGGCTTATGCTTATTTTTTTGGCAATTAAATTAATCCCAGCACCTCATTTCATAATTTAACTTTGTATTGACGGCATGCATGTCAGATGATTAGTAATTAGCGAAAAATCCGTCGAAAATCGATGGGAAATTATAATTTAATAAAATAAAAAAAATAATATGAAATAACAAAAAAATTTGTTTATTAAGTATTTTATTTTATTTTAAAATTTTCAAAGAAAAAATTATTACAAGTAAATCCGATTAAAAAATAAATATAATTCACCCCTAATTTTATTAATTACTTTAAAATTTCTCTTAATTTTTTTCTCAAAATTAAGGTGGGACAAAAGCATATTTACTCTGAAAGATATTGCCTCACATTGATTTTGTATGAGAATTGTTATAGATTTTTTTCACATCAAATATCTCTTTGTCCTATATTGATTTAAAGAAATCTATGGGATGGAGGTGTTGCTAAATATCCTAGATGATGAAATTAACATAAATTTTAAAAAAGAAATTAGTTGGACTGTCAATTCGGAATTGACCCGTTTACCATTAGGGTTTCGGATCATAATCGTGTCATCATCGACCATTTCTATGAGCACCTCTAGTATAAATGATAAAAAGTAAAAAAAAAATATTCAAGTATAAGTACGAAATCGTATAATTTATACAACTCATTTAAATTTATAAATTATTTAAATAATCAAATATATGTAATGATAATTAGCTATTCATCTCAATAAAAACTCCAACATATGTCATTTTATTTAAGTTCTTTGAATGGTACTTTTATAAATAAAAGAAGAAAGAAAAACCTAAACCATGAATGAGTATTATTAAGAGTCAAATAGTGTTAGAAATATACATAATAATTTAGAAAATTTTATAAATTTTAATTCGGCGAACTAATAAATTTATTAAATTAGATTTTATAGTGCGGTATGCATGTCATATCATTACTAATTATATTATGATTAGTTTTAATAATTAAATAAGTGGAGTCTAGTTGTTATATTTTGGTGTCGTTGGCAGGCCGATGAGTTGCCCACTGGCTTATTGTCTTGTTCATGAAAACTGGCTTATGCTTATTTTTTTGGCAATTAAATTAATCTCAGCACCTCATTTCATAGTTTAACTTTGTATTGACGTCATGCGTGTGACATCATTAGTCCTGTAATTATATTATTATTAGTTTTATTAGAATGTTGAGAAAACACGGCACTTGAATTCCAACGATATTTAATTTTCTCAGCTTGACTTGTGTTTCCAAAGATGAGTAACACGCAGATCGAATCAATTAAATAATTCGGTCTATTAAGGCAAATAGAAAAATAATCACATTATGAGAAGTCACTCTCATGCACCAGGTCTCATGCAAAGATACCAGATCCGGGTTGATTCGACCCAATCAAACCTCGTCAAATCGTTGACTTTCAAAAAAAAATTAATTAAAAAAAATAGAATAAAATACTCCCTCCGTCCACGAAATGGTTGCCACTTTTGCTACTTAAGTTTGTCCACGAAATATTTGTCATTTTTGCTACTCCACTCACATTTATTGTGGTACCCTTACTCCACTCACAATAATATTCACTATAATTCACTACTAAGTACCATTTTCTTGAAATCCGTGTCGACCACAATATGACAATCATTTCGTGAAAGGAGGGAGTATAATTTATTTAAAAATAAATAGTAAGGAAGCTTTTGGCGCAAGGAAGAAAGAAACAATGTTAGAGATGTGAAAAAATTACCTTAATTGAGGATATGAGATAGTATTTATAAAGGGGGTTCATTTAAGGAGTAAGAGGGTCTCTTTTATGGGATTTCATGGGCTCTAGGCCATTTGGGCCTCATTGGGCCCTCTTTAATTGTGGGTTTGGGACTTTGGGGTAATTAATTCCAAGCCATACTCTATATATATATATATATATATGAAGAGTATTGCGTGAGAATGATATCTTATGTGAGAAATGAGAATAAATTTGGATTATTGATATTTCTAAATCAATAGTTCAGATTTAACGATGTATTAAATTATTGTAATTTATGCATTATGATGTTAATGTATTAAATTATTGCAATTTATGCATTTGATATGTATGCATTATATTTTTGGAATATATGCATTTCTGATGTGATAAAAATGCATTAAGATATATCATTCTCACATTCTCACATAAAATTTATTCTCACCAGATCTCAACCTTATATATATATATCCCCATTTCACAATGCAAGTTTTATACTCTCTCCGTCCCGTTCAAGTTGGCCAGTTTCTTTTAGGCACGGGGATTAAGAAGTGTAGTGAATAAAGTGATATAAATTATTTTTTAATTGATAAAGTGATGCTGAAGTGGCATAAAGTGGTGCTGAAGTGATATAAAGTAGTGCTGAAGTGATATAAACTGAATAAAGTGATTTCTTAATTTTTGTCAAAAAAGGAAAGTGGCCAATTTGAACGGAACACCCAAATAGAAAAGATGGCCAACTTAAACGGGACAGAGGGAGTATGTGTTAAATAGTCAAACGGTTGTTTTATGAGTATTGTGAACTCGAATTGAGGTAAATACTTTGATGAATGGCTTTATACGTTGTCCAAGAAATTAATTTGATGGTTATTTTGATGAGTCAATTTGAATGGGACATAGAAAGTATCTTATTTCGACAAAAGGCAACTTTTTGTTGAACTTGAGGTGGCATGGAGCTGTCTTGCAGAGCAAGAGAATTATGTCAAAAATGTGGGGGCTGGACTTGGATCTCTGTAGAAACTTTTAAGCTGCAAAATGTTGGTATTTGAGTGTCAATGATAGTGTGACCGTAGCTAATATATTCAGCATGAAAATGCATGTAGTGGAAACCTTTTAATTTACAGACGAAGCTGTATCATTTTTGTGTATACTGACAGCCCTATCTGTTTTATTTTTTATTAACAAGCCTAGGAGTTGTCCATGAGCATGGGCTAGTTGTCTTGATTAAACTAGCTATAATACGTGCATACAAAACATAAAAAATATGGGCTTAAATCATACTCCCTCCGTCCCGTTCAACATGTATTGTTTTTTTTCGGTGCAGAGATTAAGAAAAGAAGGATTAGATGTAAATTGTATGTTTAGTGTAGTAAATAAAGTGATATAAAGTATTTTTTAATTGATAAAGTGATATAAAGTGTTTTTGAAATGACATAAAGTGATATAAAGTGGTTTTGAAGTGATATAAAGTGAATAATCTGATTTTTTTAATTATTTTTTAAAAGGAAATAAGACATGTTGAATGAAACGCCCAAAAAAAAAGTAAGACATGTTAAACGGGACGGAGGAAATAGTATTTTATATTTTATTAACGGAATACAGATTTTCGAATATTAATTTACGATATATGTAGTGAAGGGAAACAAAGCTGATATCAAAATCTACCATCCGAACTGTGGTGGTGAGGATTTCAGCGTCGAGTTTGTCAATCACTGCATTTTGGATAATTTCCTTCACTGAATCATAATACCATTCTGTATGTAATAAAATTAGTGATTATTAAATTATTTAACGGAAAAAAAAAGGATAGTTAGAGAGAAAACTGCCGTGAACATCTCAGAGTTGGAATTGATGATCTTAATTTGAAAAAAATATATATATTGAAATAAATAAAAAAATATTCCCACTGCCCGTTCATAATGCAACATATTTCTTATTGGACTGTCTCATTCATCTTGCAACGTTTCCTTTTATAGAAATAATTAGAAAATCAATTTAACTACTTTATTCACTTTAAAACCATTTTATATCATATCAATAATACTTTATTCACTTTAAAATTACTTTATATCACATCAACAACACTTTATTTACTTTAAAAATATTTTATATCACTTTATTAATATACTAATAACTATTTTTACTCTTAATATTTGTTTTCTTAATACTCGTGCCGAAAAGTTTTATTACGTTATGAATGAGACGGATGGAGCATATGAAAGTGAATTTAATTAATTTATTATCTGAAGTTGAGTATTTTTGGAAAACATTCCCCCATTGTCTCTTTCTGTTTTCACCTATACTTGTACCCTAACTCGTGCGATGCGCGCCGCAATTTATACTCCAATCAATAAATAGGTTAATAATCATTTTGCACCGTTTTCCAACCAATTTTGATTAATTTTAATTTAAAGAGGTAGTGGGTTGTTTTAATATTTTTATTATTTTATTTAATTAAAAAATTTAGTGCGTGTGAATTCACCAAATCAAACAGTGGATTCATTTTTGTACTCTCTCTATTCACAAGTAAATGTCCAATTTGCTACAGTATACGTGTTCGTAAGGAAATATCCAGTTTATCTTTTCGTACAACACTACTTTTTTTACTTTACAGAAATTACTACTCTTTGTCATTTAGGACCCCACCTCACATCAACTTTATTTCTACTTTTTTATCATCTCAATAACTTTATTCTTAATTTTTGGTCAATATCACCTCTTTTTTGTCATTATCACTGTTTTTTTATCATTATCTCACTATCCCTACATCTTAACTGAGGATTGTATACGAAAGCAAGACTTTTGTTTATATAATTGATATTTATTTCACTATAATTCTCCTATCTGAAATGTTTATTACTGCATAATTATTATTTGTCCAATTATCTCAACATCACAGATTATATAGTGTGTTGTAGATCACAGAATATTATATAATCGGCATTTTATGAGATATAAACTAATATTCACAATTGAGACAACTTGGACGAATTGTTGGTTTAGATTGTAGCATAATAGTATTAAATAATTTATCTTGACTATTTATTTATGCTAGTACGTTAATCGTATTGAAAGGATCACAGTGAGATTAATTCTCTGTTCTGAATTATTGAGAATTAAAGATCTCGGTGACTTAAATAGTCTTAACCTTAATTGGGCTTATCAGTATGAATAAGTGTCTGACTATTGCTTTAATCTATTATAAATGAGAACTTAATAGTGGTTCGAAATTTCGTATTTTGGGCGGTAGTAGTTCTTATTTGATATTGATAGAGCTGCAATAAGGATCTGTGTCCTATGAACAATGGGATGATGATATCCTCTCGAGGAACTTAATAAATTTATCGTATTAAACCCTGCAGGTGGAATTAGTTCCGATACGATAATAAGTTTAAGTGGTAGCACTCGAAATAATTATTTATTAGTGAATAATTAATTGATTAATTAATTGCTGTCAGAAGTATTTAATTAATTAATGGATATTCGAGAATCTTAAACACGGAGATTAATTAAGTCTAATACTATCCCCGGCTCAATTAAATAAATAAGAGGGTAAGTCAGTATTAATTCTTTAGTGGAATGAATTAATATTTATATCTGATTTATATTTCTGGGCTGAATAGATTAAATCAGATATTATCGGGCCTATCTTATTTAAGCTAGTAGATCCCTGAACTGGCCCAATGGCCTGTGTTTCTAGTGGGCTAGGCGCCTATCTCCTACGGCCCGTGGGGGTTGTCTAGGTTCGATGAATGTGAGCAGTTATTTATCTATAAATACAAGGCTCATAAGACTCATTACTTACTTGCAATCTAAGTAATAAAAACCCTAGAGAGAGAGACAGTAGGCGCCGCCCCACAGCAAGAGAGAGAGTACGAGGTCGATCCCATCTATCGTCGTATTCTAGCCGGGAACAGTTCAGAAGGTCAACTCTGAAGTCGTTGTGCATCAAATTCGCAGGTATCATGAACAAACATCCTATGATTGCAATTAAATTCATAGGAGCATGCTAGGTATGGATTTTGTATGTGTTTGTTAGATATCCATAATTGATCCGTGGGTGAAAAACGAATTGGTTTTCAATAACCGGTTCCTACATTAACTTTCACTTTATCAGCTTTCTTAAACTTCCTGTCCAACACAAAGTGGACATTTACTTATGAACGGAAGGAGTATGTAAAAATCTCAAGTAGAATGAAGTGATGTGTTGTACGTAAATAAAAAATGATTGAATTCTTATACTTGTGAATTGTGGCGGTTTGGAGATGGTGAACATTGATGGTCCCGAAACGAGTTACTGGTGTATGGAGAGGGGGGGAATACACCAGTTAGGATTTAAAAACTTAAACCTGAAAAATCACTTCAACTGAGTAAAAGAGGACTCAGTTGGAATCTCACAGCTGAGTAAGCGACCTTAGCTGGAAGAGTGTGGCTGTGCGGAAAGTGGTGGAAAATTATACTCGTTAAAAACAACTCACGCAAAACAGCTCGGTTGGTCAAGAACCAAAACAGCTCGGTTGAAAAAGCGCAAATGAGGTTTGTATGTCGGTTAGATTGATCAGATAAAAAATGCAGATGCAACTGAATAAGAACAAACACGGACACACAGGATTTAACGTGGTTCGGAGATAACCCTCCTACGTCCACGGGGAGATGTGAATCCTCACACCTCAGTCCAAGTTCTTCTGGACAAAACCACTCAGCTTACGCGGGCTGAGCAACCGTTAAGGATAAGTTTGCGGGTACTTATCGACCTTACAGTTTAGTTTCCGGGCACTAAACAGCCTATGTCAAGTTTGCGGGTACTTGACGACCTGACTACTCAATTACAGGAAGAGTAAGGTCTTAGCACACTTTTTAGGGTGTGAGATAGGGTGGGATTTCCAACTACAGCTCGATCACGAATGAGAGCTGGATCTAAGGCTTGAATAAATAAAACTCAAACTAAGATATAAGACAGATTTTCACTCTATGAACCCTCAGCTACTAATGTTCTATCACTCTTGAACTCTCAGCTGCTAATGTTCTTAGAATAGGAGTTTAGCAGATTTTTCTTTCGCTTGGTTCTCTTGTGATTGCACTTTTCTCTCTTGCTTCAGTCTGTCTCTTCTATGTATGTCTCTCGAATGAGAGAATGCCTCTATTTATAGGCGGAGAGAATCAACTAGCCGTTGGAGGAGCAGTTGATCTCTGATCGGTTGATAGCGATAGCTTGTCTCTCATCTCTGCAGACTTTCCCGATATGGCATCTGTGCTCTTCTGCTTTCCATCTGAGACAGCCTTGTGTTGGGCCAAATGGGGTAATGACTGAACGGTCAAACCCTCATGTGACTTCCTTTTGAAATTCAAATCTTAACCTTTCTGACAGTCAACCTCGGTTCGTCGGTTGAAAGTCTTGATCTTCATCTGAGTGGTGTTCAGCTGATGTTCTGAACTGTTGGACTCTCAGCTGATTTTGAACTTCAAGCAGTTGATCTTCTTGTTCGAGTTCTACAACTGAGGTTTTGAAACTGAACACTCAGTTGTCTTCCTTGTATATACTCAGTTAGGTTTGAACCCTCAGATGACTTTCCTTTTCATCTGATGTTCTCTTCCTTTCTACTGTTTCTCATCTGATGAACGCTCAGTTGGTTTCCTTCACAACTGATGTTCTGAAGACTTCCCCTTGTTTGCATCTGAACATATGAACTCTCAGTTGTCTTTCTTCACAACTGATGTTCTGTCTGAGTGACGCCTTGTTGCCATCTTCAGCTGGAGACCTGTAAAGATAAAATCTTAACTTTGCTCAAACAGCGAGCCTAAATTCTAACATTAGGTTCTGGCAACATCTACTCGGTTGGGGTCAGTCGGTTTTGGAATTCATCAAAACTTATACTAATAAATTTCCCAACACTCTTCAAAAGTTATATTCCTTCTATCCCGTTCAATAAGTCTCATTTTGTCATTTTGGGTGTCCCACTCAATAAGTCTCATTTTCTTATTTGGCAAAATTAACACATTAAAACTCACTTTATGTCACACTCAGACGTGAACAGTGTTGTTTACTTAAGTGTACAGTATTTTTCCACTCACCATACTTTAACATCGACAATAAAATATTACCTTAATCACACTCTAACCCTCTTTTTCTTAATCTATGTGCATATCCCAAATAAAACTTGTTGAGTGAGACGGAAGGAGTAGGACCTACCAATTTTTATCTATTTACTCTTGTTTTTTAATATTCGTGCCCAAAAAAAGTAAACCTTATAATTGGGACGGAGAGAGTAATATTGATTAATTTTATAGAAAGAGTTTACCATTTTTACTTTAGACTACATTTGTCTATGTTATTCACGGATTGGCCGTGTCTTAAAAAGAGAAAATCAAAATGAAGAAAGAGGAAATGGAATAGATGGCAGAAAAAAAACGATGTCGTTAGCTGCAATCAGAAGAAATTATGAAATTTTCGTCCAATCACAATTTCATATTTGGCATTTTCTTATTGTTGCTCACTTATATTACAAAGGAATCAAATATTTGAATTCTCACTTTTCCTCCAAACCCATGTTTAAACATTATATATTCTTAAACCATAAAAAAGTTTAAAACATCCACGGACATATCTTTTATCCTTAAAAATTATACTCCCTCCGTCCAATTTGTATCTTCCTATTTAGGATGTGGTACGGATTTTAAGAAAAGTGATAAAATATTCATTGGTAAAATAAAATTATATTTGAGGGATAGTGAGATAATGACAAAAAATAGTGGTAATGACAAAAAAATGTGGTATTGACCAAAAAGTAGGAATAAAATTATTGGGATGATAAAAAAGTAGAAATAAAGTTGATGTGGGGTAGGGTCATCAATGACAAAAGGTAGTAAATAGGGAGAGAGAAGAGGATATATGTGTAAAAAAATAAAGTAGGAAGATTCAAATTGGACAAATTAGGAAGATACAAATTGGACGGAGGGAGTAGTCCTTTGTCCACTAAATGGTTGTCACTTTTATCATTTAAATCCGTCCACGAAATGATTGTCATTTCCATTTATAGTAGTAGGATCCAGATAATACATTATATTTAATCTTATACTCCCTCTATCTCTCGAAAGTTGTCTTGTTTTTCTTTTCGGGACGTCTCACGAAAGATGTCTTGTTTTCATATCAGAAATAATTATTTGCATTCACACTGCTTTTACATTCTTTATTATTTATTCACACTACTTTTACATTCTTTGTCAATGAAATACTCCACTAAATACATCCACCATCCCTTAATTCATTTATTTTTAATTTCTGTGCCGAAATGAAACAAGACAACTTTCGCAAGACGGATGACTACTATTTTTACTGATTCACTCACATTTATTGTGGGATTTTACTTCCTCAAAATAATACCCACTATTATTCACAATTATTTACTCCCTCCGTCCAAAAATCAAATATCTACTTATCCATATTTTGTTGTCCACAAATCAAATACATACTTACCTTTTTGTATAATCATATCCTCCTACTTTTCCTTTATTTACTTTCCATTGTCATTGATGACCCCACCTTTCAACAACTTTATTCCTACTTTTTTGTCATCACAACAACTTTATTCCTACTTTTTGGTCAATATCACCATTTTTTTGTCAATACCACTGTTATTTTATCATTATTCTACTACCTCTACATTCTAACTTTTACCTTATTAAAACAATTTTATCAATTTTCTTAAACTCTGTAACGGAACTTAAATAGGTATTTAATTTGTGAAAGAAAAAAATATTATTTTATTGAAATTCGTATCATTCATATTGTAACAATCATTTTATCCTGGGGGGTAAGAAGAAAAAAAAAGAATTGAGTAATGAGGTAGTGGAGCATGACCCGTGAAAGGAATAAATACGGGTAGGATCAAGCTCCCATACGTAATACCCATTGGCCTATTTGGATCCGGGTGGCCCACCCACCAACCAAATATTATTCAAATATTTCTCCTTTAGAGACTATGCGTTGCAGCTTCATATGTCTCGAGTTCGGTCTCGACTCTTTGAGATTGTCTTGTTCTTTTTTTTTCTTTTTTTTTGTTTTCTTTATATATATAAATATATATATTAATCTTATTATTATAATAAATACCACTATTTTTACCTTATTCTTCCTTTCTTATGAAAATAGATTTCAATAATCCATTTTTGTCGGCGTGGTTTCCCGACATGTCCGACGATGTTTATGTCTACACGCCGACGGGACTTAATTAGAGAAACAATATGCCATCGACATGAAAACTATCTAAAAGGGCGGTGATTGTTTTTAATTAGTGTATTTTAATTTATTTACAAATAGATGAATTAATTTAATAAATGGAAATGGAGAATTATTTAATATGATGCTGGAGACCCCTTGGTGCAAATTTGGACCTCTACCGGAATAGTCCAAATTTTAATTAATGTAGTAGTTTTTTTATTTCAATTAATGTAAATTTTTTTATTTGAATTAATGAAATATTTTTATATTATTTTTATTAATGAAATTTTATGAATTAAGTTAATGGAAATTGAGAATTATTTAATATGGTGCAGGAGACCTTTTAGAGACCGTTGGGTTAAAGGGGTAAAGGTCTCTAAGGGGTCTCTCAGAGTATTTAATATGGTGTTGGGGTCTCACGGGATATTAGCACTTCAGTGACTCGTTCATATTTTTAAAAATGACGAAAAGAGGAAATGGAATCAATAAATAGTACTCCCTCCGTTCGCGAAAACAAGTTTTATTGTGTGCTGGGCACAGAGATTAACAAAGTTGATAAAGTTGTTGTGAATGGAGTTAAGGTCCCACTTATTAAGAGTGGAAGAAGTGGATTGGAAGTTAAAATTGTTGTAAGTGAAATAAGGGTCCCACTTGTTGTGAGTGAAAAACATAAAATAGAGTTAAAATTATTACGAGTGGAATAAGGATCCCACATGTTATGAGTGGAAAAAGTTAAATGAGAGTGGAAGTTATTGTAGGTCCACTTAATATGAGTGGAAAAAGGTAAATAGAACTTTATTTCGTGAAAAAAAGAGAGGACAAGTCGAACTTGTTTTCGTGAACGGAAGAGTACTATTTGTTATGAAAATGGTGTTTGTGCATATATGTTGGTAGAAATAGAGTTTTCTTAACAATGTTTCAATGATTAGAAATATATTCTGATTTATAGATTTTCTTAAATTAGTACTACTTGGAATCCCTCCATAAAGTTATAAGATTGTAACCTTTATATTCGTTCCAACTTCTAACAATTATTACTAAACGGTCCTTTTCAAATTGGATCACGTGTTTTCTATATTATTTCATTCGTCGTATTTTTGATATTTAGTATTTAAAAATAATTATATAGTACCTTATTTGGGTGGAATAAATCATAATTAATGTCACATGTTATTTAATCAATAAAAGAAGTAGATAATGAAACACAAATTGGAGTAGGAAATCCGAATCGGTATTTTTGGGGTTTTTTTAGAATTAAAACTTTCATTTATAAATACAATTCATTTTAACTAGTTTTTTTTTTCCTTTTTTTTTCCTTTTTTTTTCCTTTTTCAACAAAAAAATTGTTACCGGATAACATTTACTTTTATCCAACTCCATCCACATCGCAAATCTTTGTATTTTCGAATTTATTATTTCATAAATTGATCAATCTTCTGTGGAGGGGATGGAGGATCCGCGGTGGTGGATCCTCCTAGGGTAAACGCTACTATATCCGACCATATACGACATCCCTTTTGGATTTTCGCCTAAAATGTAGTTAACTTGCTTCTGTGCTATCTGCCTTAGCATTGTAGGACTAATGCTGATTTCACCGCAGTTGACAGTTTGTGATGATCGCTCTAAGGAGTCCGCATAGACGAGCACAAAGGTGGTCTTGAGGGTGTTCTCGAGGTGCGACGCACCGGACATCATGAATTTAGGGGGCATCAAATTTTCAAAAAATATTTAGTATACATATATATATGATGTATAATTAAATATATATATATATATATATATATTTTTTTTTAAAAAATCAATCATGTTTTGATCCATTATTGATTAGTTTAGCCCATATTTAACAAAAAAGATAGGCCCATAAGTCCATAAAAAAAGCCCTATTATATTTATTCAAACGGCTATTTGAAATCCCTAATTTCATTATGAAAAGTAAAATCTGAAAAGAAGAAGCAAGCGTACAGATTGGGAGGCTCGACTAGAAGGAATCGTAAAAAGAAAATTGTAAAAATCTTCTGAAAAAGAATTTTGGGTTTTTATTTTCTTCTGAAAAATTGAATTTATTGTGAAAGAAAATTGTAAAAATCTTGAAAATGTTCTGAAGCATGGAGAGCTTAGTGATTTTGATGGTGAAGAGTTGTTTCTAAAGCTAAATACGTTGATATATCTTTTACCGAAATAATGTACACTTCTAGATATTTTGACTTATTTGAAAAGGTTGAACAATTGTCCTAATGCATATATTGTTTACGGGATTTTATTGAACATACCTGTTACGGTTGCATCTGTAGAGAGAAGTTTTTCAAAGTTGAAATTATTGAAGTCTTATTTGCGATCAACCATGTCACAAGAAAGATTGAATGGACTTGCTTTGATATCCATTGAACAAGAATTATTGGAAAATATTAACTTTGATAAAGTTATTAGTGATTTTGCTTCAAAAAATGCTAGAAGAAACATCTTTACATGATATTTTGTCTTTTGGTATTAAACATTATATTTATATGCACTTTTAATTTTTTTTCCTATTATATGGAGCATCATTTTTAGTGTTCGCACCGGGTCTTCAAAATCTCAGGGCCGGCCCTGGATGAGCAAAAGGAAGGAGATGGTCGTTGCGTGCTGTAGATTGCTCCCACCGGGCCGGTAGATGAGGCCACCGGAGGTGAACTCGATGTGGAAGGAGGTCGATTGCGGGATGAGTGTGCACATGAAGCTATCTGCTGAGGCTCTGTATGATTGAAGTGAGTACTTGCTGTTCTCCAAAACCTCCTGCAATAAAAAAAATCTTTGTGAATGTCTGAAGCATTTATTTATGTCCATAGAATTTTATGGGCCTCAAGATACTAATGTGACAAATATATTGGATTGATGAATCTAGAAGCCCAAAAAAAATTCCAAGAACTTGTGACTGTGCAAGATGCGGTGAGCTATGGAATTTTGTATACGTACAAAGTGATCCATTCAGCAAAAAAAAAAAATGTACAAAAAAAAAATTGTACAAAGTGATGAATATTTGGTTAGTCAAACTTCATCGGGCTAAATAATAAACTTTAGGCCCAATATAATAACGGGCTATTTATAAAACATAGCCCAATATTAATTTCTATATAGTAATAACGAAAGTTGGTCGAAAGTGTGTATTGTCACAAAATAGTGAAAGTTCATGGAAAAAATAAAAGTTAATTGAAAGTTCATGTAATGTTACAAAAAATTGAAAATTGGTAAGAAAAATGAAAGTTAATCCAAAGTTCGTGTATTTTCGTGATAATAACCCTTTACAAAAGTACCTTATAATCTTGGTTATCATTTTTTTCAACCTATAAATTGATATATAGATTAGGTAAGGAATTTTGCTATATCGACTTATACTTCTAACACAACCCAACACAACAAATGAGCCCTTGCGACACTGAGAATTTATCAAGATCCAATAATCAAACTTTTACGAATTGTTTAAACAATTTTTGTCTCACCTATTCTCTCAATTTCTTTTGTATTTCCTCGTACGATGAAAATATATCTCTAATATCGAGTTACTTGATAAATATATTTTTGAAAAGGCAGGTGCCAAGCATGTCGTAGTCGCGGATCTAAACCCGGCTCCAAACTTAACACTCAAGGCAGGTGTCGAGTCCTAAATTTATTTGTTTTTCGAATTTGCACCAATTTAGGCCTATTTATTGAGCCCGGATTGAAGGGATTTGCTATATTAAAGTTATTTGTTTTTCGAATTTGGTTTCATTTCTTAAATAAAGAGCCCAATAAAGTCTCCACATATGGCAAAAAGAGATTGGATTTAGATGATAAAGAGTGTGATTAAGGTAGTATTTTATTGTTGATGTTAAAGTGGAGTGGAAAACAATGTACAATAAAGTAAATAACACTATTCACGTTTAAGTGTGACATAAAGTGGGTTTTAGTGTATTAATCTTTGCCAAATAAGGAAATGAGACTTATTGAGTGGAACACCCGAAATGGCAAAATGAGACTTATTGAACGGAATAGAGAGAGTACTAAATTTAATAGTATGTACTACTCCCTCCGTATCTTTTCATTAAGCTCATTTTGTTTTATTTGGACGTATCATTTCATTAAGATCATTTCCTAAAATGGAAATGCATCATATGAAAATAGTCCATTAATTATAACTCATAAATTACCGCATATGTCATTAAAAAGCTACTAACTTCATTCTCTCTTCTATTTGATGACAAAAATACCCCAAAAAGTTACTTTATCTTTTCAATTTTATTATAAACAATTCATTTTCTTCACATGCGTACCCGACCAAATGGTCTTAATGAAAAGATACGGACGGAGTATTACACATGTCCCAAAGGATCTGAAGTCGTATATGAATGACACATCGAACACACTAGCACTTATTCCTTTCTCTATCACGACTTCATTCCATTGATCATGTAATAAGATTCTCTTCATATATAATATAAATTAATTTTATAGAAAGAGTTTATCATTTTCTACTTTAGATTACATTTGTCTACGTTATTCATGGATTGGCTGTATCTTAAAAAGAGAAAATCAAAAAGAAGAAAAAGGAAATGGAATAGTTGGTAGAAAAGAAACGATGTTGTTAGCTGCAATCAGAAGAAATTATGAAATGTTCGTCCAATCACAATTTCATATTTGGCATTTTCTTATTGTTGCTCACTTATATTATAAAGAAGTCAAATATTTGAATTCCCACCTTTCCTCCAAAGAGTCCAAACCCGTTTTTAAACTTTATATATTCTTAAACCATAAAAAAATAAAAAATAAAAAGTTTAAAACATCCACGACATATCCTTTATCCTTATAAATTGTAAGAAATATTATCTCCACAAAAAATATGTAAGAAAGAATAAAAAATGAATTGAGTAATGGGCTAGTGGAGCATGACCCGTGAAAGGAATAAATACGGGTAGGGTCAAGCTCCCATAGGTAATATACCCATTGGCCTATTTGGATCCGGGTGGCCCACCCACCAACCAAATATTATTCAAATATTTTCCCTTTCATAAGTTAGGGTAGTGCTATTTATTCACACTATAGTCGGTCACATAAGTTAAAAATAGTAATACTACCTCCGTCCCACATTATTTGGCTCATTTCCTCCGGGCACGGAGATTAAAAAAAAGAGATTAGATATAAAGGGTGTGGTTAGTGTAGTTAATAAAGTGATATAAAACATTTTTTGATTGATAAAGTGATATAAAATGGTGCTGATGTGATATAAAGTGATATAAAGTGGTGCTGAAGTGATATAAAGTAAATGAAGTGATTTCTTAATTATTTCCTTAAATGGAAAGTGAGACAAGTAGAGTGGAACGTCCAAAATAGAAAGTGAGACAAGTAATGTGGGACGGAGGGAGTATAAGTTTTGAAAGTGAAAATATATCCTAATTGGGTAACATAAACTCTAGTAGGAAATGTGATTATTTTCATTTTTACAGTCAACTTTTTTTTTTCTTATGCGTGTAGTTGGCCACCGTGTGACGGAATATCATTACCCAAACCATTAACCATAATGAAAAGTTATCACGT
This sequence comes from Schizonepeta tenuifolia, assembly GCA_029490685.1. NCBI lineage: Eukaryota > Viridiplantae > Streptophyta > Magnoliopsida > Lamiales > Lamiaceae > Schizonepeta > Schizonepeta tenuifolia. The sequence goes on along the minus strand of CM055960.1, from coordinate 93,608,306 downwards.
GATATTAGCACTTTAATGACACGTTTATTATTTTGTAAAGAGAAAGAAAGTGGAACCAATGCATTATGAAAGCCCAGCAGAAAAATAAAAGGCGTAGTTTTAAAAACAAAAAATATCGCCATTTCCATAAACACAAATACTTATTTCGTTCTTCCATTGATGTGCTAATATAAGTGTTTGTGTTCGAGAAAACGACGACGTTTTGTGTTTTTAAAACTACGTCGTTTGTTTTTTCGCTGGGCTTTGTCATTTAGACATTTCCCGATTCCATGGCAATGCTAATTTGGGAAAAAATGGTCAGATATATCGAATTACGAAAATTCAAAAGGTGGTGAATTTTTAACTTAATTTAAGAAATGGGGATATAAACGATGTAAATGTTGGAAATATATATCCAATTTAGCCTTTTCTTTAATAATGTTTTATAAGAAATATATTATGTTTTTCTACATTGTCATGTACTTAGAATCACTACATAAGTTATACTCCCTCCGTCCACGAAATGGTTGTCACTTTTGCTACTTCACTCACATTTATTGTGGGACCCTTACTCCACTTACAATAATATTCACTATAATTTACTACTAGCTACCATTTTCTTAAAATGCGTGTCGTCCACAATGTGGCAACTATTTCGTGGACGAAAGGGAGTAATAGTGTAACTAGTTATATTCTTTCTAACTTCTAGCAATTAACTATGTGGTCCCATTGGCAATTTTTAAAAAATCACAACTTTCATTGATATAGATTATAGAGTGAGTTTATACATAATTTTTACACACTTTAACTTCTAATTATTCATTTTTTTTCATTTTTCTTTAAAATAATAGTCAAATAATAATTTTTACTACTTTTTATCCGACTCCAACCCCAACCAAGTATTTGTGTTTAGAATTGAAAATCACTCTACTTATATTGGGCTGCAGTGACTACTAGTATTTTATATTTTGAAGACTATTAAAGTCATCCTTTGTTTTTCTGTATAATCCATACTTTATATTCGTACGTACAATAAATGGAAAAATTGACACATGATACAAAAATGGCACGAACTCAAACAATGAAACTCGAAATTGATCGATCATTGTAAAATATCTAGTATCAAATGGAAATTCATCACTGTTCTTCTCACAAATGACAAGTAAAATTGGAACTAAAATCCTATAACATTAGCCTCTTCCTCCTTGCTTCAAGCAAGATGAGAGACTTTCACATTTCCCTATCTTAGTCCAAAAACACTTTCTAAATTCTATGCACAATTTCTAAAAATCTCACCACCCTAATTAACTTATGTTAGGGTTGGCAACAAAATATGCAAGAACACCAACAAATGGAGCATTAATATAAGTTGTTGGCTCAGACTTCCTAAAATCAACTCTATCATCATCGTACTCGTCATCCTCACCCGGTCCACCCACCACGGCCCCGACCAGCGTGTTAGGGTTAGGGTCCGATGAGTTAAAAAAGACGGAACCATCCTTGCAACGGACCGCCTCAGGGTGGTCCCTTGTGGAGGGGATGGAGGATCCGCGGTGGTGGATCCTCCTAGGGTACACGCTACTATATCCGACCATATACGACATCCCTTTCGGATTTTCGCCTAAAATGTAGTTAACCTGCTTCTGTGCTATTTGCCTCAGCATTGTAGGACTAATGCTGATTTCACCGCAGTTGACAGTTTGCGATGATCGCTCTAAGGAGTCTGCGTAGACGAGCAAGAGGAAGGAGATGGTCGTTGCGTGTTGTAGATTGCTTCCACCGGGTCGGTAGATGAGGCCACCGGAGGTGAACTCGATGTGGAAGGAGGTCGATTGCGGGATGAGTGTGCACATGAAGCTATCTGCTGAGGCTCTGTATGATTGAAGTGAGTACTTGCTGTTCTCCAAAACCTCCTGCAATAAAAAAGGTTTTCAACACATGCAAATTTTCGACACACGACCAAACTTATTATGAGAAACCTCGACAAGTGGCAATTTTCGACGATCCATCAAAATTACAGTTATAAAAAAAGAAAATAAATTGGGGGAGCCGAAGCTCCCACGGCCCAGGCGTGTGCCCGCCACGGGATGTATTCAATTTCTTGACATTTTTTCAACAATAATATGATCAAATCAACCTAAACTTTGGCAAAAATTGTCATGGCATGACTTTCACTACTAGTGAATCACTATATCAAAGTCCGATCTCACAATTTTGATCTGGTGATCAAATTGTGAGATCGGAATTCTGACTTTGCACGTCGTAGTCCCACGTGTAAATCCACTTTTAAGATTGGAAACACATTTACACGTGTGACTCCGGCATGCCAATTCAGAAAACCAATGCTCGAACTTTTATCCAACGATATTATTGAAAAATATTGAAACGTCATAATTTGTCAGTAAATCTCGAAGATGATAATAGTTTTGAATAACGTGTCAAAGTTCAGATAGTAAGTTCATTATGACTCGATTCTCGACATTATACCTTGGAAACTAGCACGTTAAGACCGGCATGCTTGTTGTCCCAACCGAACTCGTTAATGTTGTCCTCGGCTCCCAATGTTTTACCATTGTTTTGCAAGTAATCGAGGTAAGAATCATCCTGCGACGCCCTTCTCAGCCAAGCTGCCCCCCACAACAATTCATCCTGTCCGTCCACAAAAAAGATCTCTACTTAATTACTACTCTTACACAAGTTTTAGTTGTCTAAGAGGGTGTTTGGCCGAACTTATAAGCTATTTAAAACAGCTTATATAAAATGTTTAAAACAGCTTATAAGATGTTTACAATCTTAGCCAAACACCCTCTAAAGAGGAAACATACCTGATATCCATCGAAATCGCAATAAAACGGGCACACCCCGTCTCGAATGTTAGCATTATCGCTATAAGCCCCACGGTAGCTATCCGCGTAGGTAAAAACTCTGGTGGCGGTCCGTAGCAGAGTCTCGGCATATCCGGGGTCGGACGCTCTAAATGCCATGGAGGAGGCAGCTAGGGCGGCCGCCGTCTCCCCGGCAACATCCGACGCCGGATTCGGGGCCTCGACGGAGTACACTGTCCTAGGAGTGTCCATATCCTCAGGCCTTTCCCAACAGTTGTGGTCAGCAATCGGATCCCCTACCTGAAAATGATTGAAATTGAATCTCATAAAGTCCAATTTACTTGCAAGTAAAATATCAAAATGATCAAAATTTAATCTTTACTTGTGAATTTCTCATTGGTTTTGTGTATAACTTTTTTGGCCTATTAGCAAAAATTAAAGATCTTCCATTTTTAGTAATATTTTTATAGCCTAATTGGTAAATTTAATGAATAAATTTATCTACTTCCTCTGATTTCAAATATAAGAAGTTTTAGATCAATTATGTTGCGTGCAACGTAGCAAAACGAACACATTATATTAAGAATAAAATCAAACTTTTCCAAATAAATATTTCCCGGCACTAGGATTTGTGGAAATGGATGACAAATAAACTCAGTATAAAGTCAACGATATATTCAAATTTTGTGATTAAAAATTCCTTTAATTATATACGCCATGAAATTTTCCATTAATAAACTTTCGGCTAACAAACACCCCACTTTCCTATATATTAATTTAAATTGGGATACAAATGGCGTAATACTCATGGAAAATTGAGCTAATTTATTTTATTTATAAAATATAACAATTTTTAAATGTAAGATATAAATGGCGTAATACTCATGGAAAATTGAGCTATTTTTATTTATTTATAACAATATATATTCGATGCATTAACGATGTTAAAGTTTCAAGCTCTTGTACAAGTGGGACCCAATACCAATAGGAGAGAAACCATTCAACTAAAAATAGCAATGTGTTATTCACGAAAAAAAAAAATTATATATAGTATATAGCAATGTGAGGATAGAAGTAAATGTTTTTTTTGAAAAAGAGGATAGAAGTAAATGTTATTGTGTGCGGGTTGTTATAGAGCATGTGTCCCACCAAACAAGTTATATAGGTACAAAATTGTTTGATTAATTTGATAAACATTACAAGACACGTTTAAGTAAATTTCTACATTTAATGTAGCATGATAAAGTGTTTAGAACAAATATAGCAACAAATCTTTTATCAGGGCCAAAAAAATTACTAGTAGAATAAATATATTATGATGTACTCTCTTCGTTTTCGAATAAGTATCCCGATTTAAAAAATCGTGATATTGAGAAAGTGTAATTCTTAAAATTCTATCCAAAAAATTACTAAATTTATCCTTGTCAGTGCCGTCGTTAACGTAATTTTATCTTTTTTTACTTTATCTGTTTTTGATACAATAATTATAGTTAAGAAGATAAAATTACTCACTTTCGACGCGTGTATTTGATGATAAAAAACACTTATTGTTGGACAAAATAAGCATTCGTCAGAGTTAGCAAAAGATTAGGATATTCCAGTTTGAACCGAATCCAACAGGTTTTGAGAAAAATTGGGCCGATTTGAGTCGAACCAAAATAGGCCAGACTAGACCCGACAATTATAGAGCAAACTTACGGATAAGTCGGATCCCATCGGGTTTTGGCTCGTCTTGGACAAGCCCGGTCCATGTGAAATTCCATCGAACCTATTGTATTGGAGCCCTGCCCTAACCGAACCGGTTTGCCCATCGGACCAGACTCATCTTACTTCTAGTATTCGTATATGGTCGGTCTTACCGTACGACACATTGGGTCTCACAAAGTCACGGGCCGTACATTTTAGCACCCCTGCCTATGTGGGAGCAGACACTTTTCTCTCTCAACCACACAGAACCTCTTCCCTCTTGACTCAGTGGGCCCGCTCATCTGTTAGTAGATTACCGATAATTTCGAGACTTTCAATTTTTCAACTGCCATCAAATACTTAATTTCCAACCACATCTTCTAATTTTTCCACTCCAATTTCACTATTGTTTTCCACCTTGATTATTTAAATACTCCCCAACTCTACTGATATTGTCATTTTTTTCTTATTTTAGTATTTCATCCATATTGTTCATTTTCAAATAAAGAAAGTTTTAGTTCTTTAAATTTTTTCAAAAGTGATGGACCCATTTGCGATCTTTTTATTCTTATTACTCTCTCCCTTCTGCCGAATACGGCCTAGTTCATATGGCACAGAGATTAAGAAAAAGGGTATTAAGTATAAAGAGGTGTTTAGTGTAATGTTAATGCAATATTTTATAATGTTCATCAAGTTATAGATGAGATAGTAGTGTATGTAGTGGGAGTAAGTTAATAGGTTTAAATGGGGTGGTGGGCCACGTACATACACTAATTGTTTTTTTTTAAGTAAACAAGTCAAATATACTGGGACGTCTCAAAATAGAACGTGGGACAGAGGGAGTATTAATCTTCATGACGAACAGTAACATGACAATATCAATGGGCCGATGAGAATATAAAGTTGTGAATCATCACCCATGACCTAAATCTCATGTTAACTTAAATGAAATAACAACTAATAATTTCATCATTGCACTATAACTAACTATTTTTTGATGAAATTATCAGCGAGTAATTCATGTGGTCCATAACCATAAATTATGATTATCAGTTATGGCGTTTCCAATTTCGAATTTATTACTATCATTTACTAAATGCGAATATGAACAAATAACTCATTATAATTTACACCAATTTTTTTTATAAAAAGAACATTGGAGTAATATTATCATCGCACTACTTCAATTTCGTTAGTAAATTAGCTAAATGTTTGGATTTATGGCACATGATCACGATTTCAGTTGTATATACCAATTCCAATTTCAGATTTATATTCAACTCAGCATTAAATTAAATCAAAATAATTTACTACACCACAGTAAAATCATTTCGTACCTGCACAAAAATGCGGTTAGGTTGCGCAACCGTCTTCAGCAAATAATCGGTGGACCACCTGATCGCCACCAGCGCGTTGCGGAGCTCCGGCGGCGGCATGCGGTCGCCGAACTCGACGACGCTCCACGCCAGCATTGTGGTGGTGAACGCCATCGGGAAATTGAACTTGACGTTGTCGCCGGCATCGTAGTAGCCGCCGGTGAGGTCGGCGCCGACGGTCCAGCCGTCGCCCAGGCCGGAGTGATCGCGCCACGTCAGCCGCTGGTCCGGCGGCAGGTAACCGGAGCGCTGCCCCTCGAAGAAGAGTATCGCCTTCGACAATGCGTCGGCGTAGTCGTGGTAGCTCGCCGCGAAGAATGCGGATTGCGAGAGGAGAATTAGGAGAATCGCGCAGTGTGATTTCATGTTTGGGGATTTTGATTTTGGTTTTTTGCTATTTTTGTGGTGAAGTATGGAGTGAGGTTGCTTCGGTTGAGGGGCGATGCTTTTTGGAGAGAGTGAGAGAGGAGAGAGAGAGTGGGGGTGTAAACCCCTACTAGGTGGAGATGGGGTGAGGAGTGAAGAAAATGTAGTGCGTGGTTTATGTTTTTATAAGTGTAGTGACATATGTTAAATTTAGTATAATATTAATTTTAGGGTTAATTGTAAAAGAAATTCCCACTATTTTCAAAATTCTTGTTTTAATTCTCACTTTTTAAATCTGTCTCTAAATTTTTAATTTTTTAATTTTATTTAATTTTTCCCACGGTGATATATTTCGGTAAGATTATTGTTGATATGTTAATATTATTTGCGGACGTGACCTAATATATTATGTGTGGCACTCGTTACATGACAACGAGAGAGAACTAGGGCTCAATTTTGAAAACGACGAGACAGAAAACTAGGGCTTTTCTTGGTATACTGAAGAGTCAAGCGTCTTTGATATATATACAAGGCAAAAAAATCATGTATAAAATGACGTCGTTTTGTTCTTGCCATGTAAATATATCACCGTGGGAAAAATTAGAAAAAATTAAAAAGGTTGAAAATTTAGAGGCAAATTTAGAAGGTGTGAATTAAAACGAGAATTTTGAAAAAGGTGGGGACTTTTTTGGCAATTAACCCTTAATTTTAAATGTAAAATAATGTTGGTGTATGTTTTCATTTTATGGTAGTTTTATTTAGACATATTATGTCTAGTCATGTGATGATAAAAATAGGGATTTCATGGAACTTTTAATTAATAATTTAATTTCATAATTTCGACATTTTGGTTATTAATAAACATACACTTTTTAAATTTTTAATATAAAGTTTTCTTCCAATTTAAATTCACAAGTTTAGAAGTTGGGTGTAGGTGAGATTAAAATTTGAGAGCGAGTGAGCATGACATCGATATTTCGGAAGAAGGGTCTGAGTAGGAAGGAAATTTTGAAGACAATCGGACAATTTTTTTTCTGCTTCAAACACGTGTGTCCAGATATCATGTGTACGAATAGAATTATTGTTTATTTTAATGGTCTGGTGATAGAGTGGGTTGTCTGAGACTTAGAGGTCTCAAGTTCAATCCCTACTAACGCCTGTATAAATCGAGCATGTCACAAATGTTCTTTGAATGTGTGGTTTACCTACTTTGTGTGGTATACGGGCTATTGTACAAAGACATAAGTTTACTCGGTGCACATCAAATATAGCAGTTACGGGTTACTACAAATTTAAAAAAAAAAGTTACTAGGTATCCTATGAATTGAAATTTCAAACATTAAAGCTCTCGCAATTCTGCCTCTTTACCCGGGAAGTGATAGTTGGGTAACTAAAATGGCGCAAGTGTATATAATTATGCATATAACATTATGTGACAATTACATAATAAATAAATGTATTAATTCAATCTAATATTGGACAGTGTAATGTTTGTATTATTCACTGACTGCCGAAATTGAGAATTCACGGGTTCTGGAATTAGAGTTTGGAGAAATTTGGACGCATACAAATTGAGGATGCACGCATACCTTAATTTGTGGTCGAATTCTATCAACTATATTCGTGCAGTGGCAGGCCTCCGAGGATCGGAGAGGTAAAATATGTAGAACAATTAGAAAATAAATATTTTGCTTTGATTTTATCTTTGGCATTAATTTTTTAAATATTTGGTGGGACAAAATTAATGTATTTTTGTAATGTTTAATTACTTTAAATGTAATTAAATGTGTTAGACTAAAATTAGCCCACCATTCTATAGTGTGGCTCCATCATTGTGTTCGTGTAACATCTCCTATTATATACTAAACTTTTCTTATGAATGTTTTAAATTATTGTTTATAAATATAAATATTACTTCCTCTGTCCACGAAATAAACTCTTACTTATTCAAAAAAAATTGTCCACCAAATAAACTCATACTTCACTTTTTCCAGTCACATCATGTGGGACTTTACTATATTTCTCATAACTTCCACTCCCATTTTATTTTTTCCATTCACAACAAGTGGAACCCTTATTCCACTCACAATAACTTTAACTCTATTTTATTTTTTCCACTCACAACAAGTGAGACCCTTATTCCACTCACAACAATTTTTAACTTCCATTTCACTTTTTTCACTATCAACAAGTGGGACCAACTCCACTCACAATATCTTTATCAATTTTCTTAGCTTCCGTGCCGAGCATGAAATGAGAGTTTATTTTATGAACGGAGGGAGTACTATTTTTATGCATTTAAATAAGGAAAATCTGGTAAATTTTTTAGTTTTCTTGACACATGGCAATCGTCGGTGGATGCAGGAGATATCACACGAACATGCAATAGAGGATCCAACTTGAATAACATATTCGTAGTATTTTTACGACTTAAACTCGAGTTACATACTTACATCAAATATATACGAGTTTATGCAGAATAAATAATTTTTCGGATTCATCAATTTTTTTAAATAATTTACATGTGTATTATTTTTTCTTTTTTTTGAGAAAAGACGAAAATGGAAGAAATTAGGCGCCGACACGGCGGGTGACGACAGTTAAAATTCACATGCAGCAAGAAATGTGAGTCTCATTACTGTAACCGCAAAGAGTAGGTTTTTGGCACTTTTTTAATTTTTATATGTAGGGTCCTCATTTTTCTTTTCATTTTAATTTGTTGTTGTAGCATTAAATTCCAATGCGTTAATTTTATTTTCTTTTTGGACTGCATTTAGTGAATACGACCCTTTAGAGGTTCGTCACTTTGATTTATAACGCCCCATTATTATTTATTATTTAGAGTAATAATATTCGGAAACACTGTGGCCACCCACATGCGTGAAAAAATAAAAATTGATTGTAAATATAAAATTAATCACATTTTCCCCCTAGAGTTTATGTTTCCCGATTAGGATATATTTCGATTTTTAAAACTTATATTACCATTTTTAGCGCGTGTGGCTAGTCACAGTGTGTCCGAATATTGTAGCCTTCATTAAATAAACCGCCATACAATTAAAATTTTAATTTAAATCTTAATTATCTTTTTCAAATCTCTAATTAGTTCTGATTAAGGGCGATCGTGCGGTCTCCGGCATTCAAATTTTTGTGTGTTTAATTTAATGTCTGAATTAATTTTTATAAATATTTGTCTACATTCATACGAACATTTAACTGAAAATTTTAAAGTTTATGTGTGCATGAGGGTCAGAAGGAAAATAATATTCTTTTCGTTTAATGCAAGGCAGATAAAAAGGGGCCCAATAATTTAATTTTGTTTTATGATAAATGGCTTCGTTATCATAAGATGGGAAATTTTGTTGGCCCCTTTAAGCAACTTCGAGAAATGTGAAGAGCATTTTTAGTTATCTTAACACATTTAATTCATAAATGAGCATGCAAGTAGATAAATAGCGGCAAACGAACAATTAATTCAAATTGTTGCAATTTTCAATTTTGTGGACTTAATTTACTACTTATTGTTAATCAATGTGTAAGAAATCATTCATGCACTACGTTATAATTTACTACTCCCTCCGGTTCCAAATAATATAAGATGTTTTGGCCCTTTTTACTTGTTTTTTTATAGGCCCTTTTTACAGGACGTTTTCAATTTTATTTACTTTTCAACTCATTATTAATGATGTGTTCATTTTTTCAATGTATGTTGAGTTCCTTTCATTAACTTCGACAATATATTACCATATCACATTATCATGAATTGCAAAAAGAAACTCAAAAGACAACAATACAATTCACCATATAAATTCCTTGCATTAAAGTTTAGAGTTAACTAATGTTTCTTAATCGTAGTGCAAAATGCCAAAACATCTTATATTTGAAACCGGAGGGAGTAAAAGATAACGAAAAAAAACTCAATGTAGTGCTTTTTAGAGCACCCACAATGGCGGTGAGCCATTGACGCTCGATGAGGGCTCAACCTTTTCTATAGCACTTCTATTGCACTGGCTCTCCAAAATGGCGCACTTCCGGGTTGCTAATTGGTCGTTGGCCATTTAAATAGTTACTTTTTTTTTTCTTTTTAAATTAATGAAGATGAAGAGCTTGAGGAGGCTTGTTGCTGGCGTTGTTGTGGTAATTTTGTAGTCCGCTAGTGTTCGAGCATTTTTCGATGGCGCCGTTATGGATGCTCTTAGAGCATCTGTAGTAGGGGGTGCGATCTCCGACTCTAGTCAGCTGGAGATCCCTCCGAACTGTATATTGGGTTTTTTTTTATGAGAGTAATTTGCATTGATAGACGTGCAATAAGTAAAGTTAATGCTCTTGTGCATGAGAGATAAATCACACTTGAAAAAAAATCTAGTGTGACAAACTCAAACTTAAAATGTTATGATGAACCAACTTGAGATAACTAATGGTCACAAGTTTATATCGAGATTTTAGATCTATATTTAGTTTACTTAATCAACCCTACTGAACTTTAACAAACTATTTGTCGAGATCCCATAAAATAAAGCTACAAGTTGAATCCTATTTTCAAATCACAATCACTTGATTTGTTTGGATAATACTGGAAATAGAGGCTCGACCAAACTTATAATATGTTAACGAAAATCAAATCCTAACAAACTCCCACGTTCCAACAATTAATCTCATGTGCAAAAAAAACCATTGCCCATTCCTCTTTTCGCACATACGTATGAAGAATATGGTTGGATTTGTTATGCTTGCATATAAATTATTTCCATGTCTCTTGCCCCAATGTTTAAAATAAATTAATATTATTTAGAAAAAAGTAGCAGGAGTTCCTTTTTAAATATTATTGGTACATAAGAAGGAAAAAAGAAAATGCAATGCACATGATCATATACGTGTATCAGGTTTGAGTATGAATATGATTCACATTCATACACTATAATTGGTATATCAGTATGTAGATATTAAATTAATATCTTTGACATACTCATATAGGAGTAGTACTAATTTTCGATTTTTTCATATACAAATTTTTAATGGGTGTCACTAATATCTCTCATTTTTCTAAAAACTCAAGACTGCCTCTTTTTTCTCCTCAATCTCAAACTCATACTCATATCTAATACAGTACATAATACCCATATTGATACCTGATATCTGATATATTAGTATATAAATATCAAATGGACCCTAAATACATTAGTAGTTTCATCTTTTCTTTTTCCAAAAAAATATAAGTTATCTCTTCAAGTTGATCCCTTTTTTTCTTGAAATTGGGCTACAAAACGTGACACGGTTCATAAGCATGGTCTGGGAATTTCCATTTCGTAAATCGTAATGACTACTCATAGAAAATAATTTTATTTTTCATTATATTCACGCAGAAATTTATGGTTGGTTTTGGTTTTTCTGACAAAGGTGATTAATAAGCTTTATATCTAAAAAGTGATCCCTCTTGGATAATGTAATTTTGGCAGAGAACAACTTCTTCCAACGGCAACCGCCGCATCCACTATCCCACTAGCACAATATCTTCATTTTCAACATTTATTTTTGCCAAAATATATAAAAATTAGAATTTACATTTCTTCTTTATTTGTTCATATTTTGGTCCAATAGTGGTTGGGTATAGAATCCATTTGGATTTAATCGAAAAATGGATTCCGACGAATTAAGTATCAAAATAAAGATTCATTAAAAGCATTATCTTTAAGAATAACAATCGATCAAAACTCATATTCAAAAGGATTACAAATATGATCTTGAATAAATGTCTGGATCAAATTGTTTGACTCATCTCACCCAAAATCAGAATTCCCATTCAAGAGGATTAGAAATATGATCTTGAATAAATGTCTGGATCAAGATGTTTGATTCATCTCACCCAAAACTTACCCAAATGAATGATATTCGGACACACTGTGACCAGCCACACGCGTTAAGAAAAGGAAAGTTGATTGTAAAAATAGAAATAATTATATTTCCCTCATAGTGTTTATGCTTCCCAATTAGAGTATATATCTATTTTCAAAACTTATATTATCATTTTTAGCGCGTGTGGCTGACCACAATTTATCTAAATATCAGTAATCAATATTTAAATACCAAGTTATTCTTGGAATTTCGTTACCATGTTATCCATTATCCATCTTGATTTATTTTCTTTGTTTTAATTAGTCATGATATCTTTTAATCCACCAACCACTATGGAAGTGGCGATTCCAGTTTAGAAATTAGGAATTATTATCGATCAGTTCTACTCCCTCATCCACCACCAATAATATATCTTTTTTTTTTTTTCCTTTTCGACCACAAATAATATATTCTTTCATATTTTAAAACATAACTCCACCACTCCCTTATATTTTATTCACAATTCAAATTGTGAGTTCACATTTAACTTGCTTTACTTAAAACTGTACTACAACTTAAACATATAATCCCTCCATCCATGATAATTATAAAGCATTTTTCTGATTTATGTAAATGTATCGAGTGAACTATTATACCCCACTTTTAGTATTAAAAAGTAGATAAAGTTTTGAGTGAAATAATAAAATTGTTGATCAGAAATTAGGAAAGTAAGACTGTGTAAAGCCATTTACTTCAATGAAAAAACCATAATTTTCGTGGACAAATCAAAATAAAAAAATGACGGGGGGGGGGGGGGGTGGGGAATCCAAGCTATTAGAAGAAACAATGAGGTTCCACAGACAAGTGCTAAAACAAGTCCAGGTAGTTTATAGGTAAGCTGCTCATAGCTGTTAAAAAGGCACTACATTTTAACCTGGTCTATTAAGATGAACAAATACATCAATCGAGTTAAAACGCAACGATTATCGAGTGCAACATCAACCTCGCTCAAAAACAAACAGGCAAAAAGTGCAAAAACAACTCAACGTAGTGTCCTAGTACCTTCTGGGAAAGCGATCCATGAACCTCCCAGACGGGCATTCGAATGCCAGATGCCCTCGACCACCGCAATTGTGGCAAATAGTCATCGCGATGCAATCTCTACTCATATGCCCCACCTGCTGGCAGTTGCGACAAACTATGTCCCTAAATCCACCACCGTCCCTAAATCCACCACCATCCCTAAATCCACCGTCTCTAAATCCACCACCTTCCCTAAATCCACCTCCACGAATCCCGCCGCTCCTCTCTTCCATCATATTGGACTTTGGGCAGTCTCTAGCCACATGCCCAGATATGTTGCATGTATTGCAGACGGGCTCGTTTTGACAATCACGTGCAAGATGACCCGTTTTCCTACAGTTCTTGCAGGCCCTGTCGTTGGTACAGTCAGCTGCCATGTGTCCTTGCTTGTAGCAATTATTGCACAGCCTCAAGTCACCAGGAGGCAACTGCGGCGCTGAGCAGTCTTTGGCACGGTGTCCTGCCTTCCCACAGGTGTGACAGATGCCCTCGTTAGGGCAACTTCCAGCCATATGACCAGGCTCCCGACAGTTCCAGCAGAGAGATTTTGTGGTGCATTCTGATGCAATGTGCCTGATACGAGTTTCACAGCGAAAACATTAAAATTCGAACCAGGGGGATGCTTCTCCACCCAAAGGCTAGATAAGTCTCACAAAGCATGTACTGAAAAACAATTAATGTGTACTATTAAGGGACCTACAAAAGTTATAAGCTTAATATGGAAGAGAAGTATATATTCAAGGACAGATACAAAAATATGAATACATATTGGCACTCTGAGGATTGACATACAACTCTGGATGGGCGAATTACTAGTTTATTGTGAAATACGAATAAACAAACTTCAAATGACAAACCACAATGTCACAACATGACCAAACACAACTAAGACGTCGACGGAATGCTACATACACTACATAATGATTACCAATATTTTATATTCTACAAAATAGAATGAGCTCAGACATATTGGTTTAACATTTAGCATTTTAGTGAAATCTATGCAGCAACTCAGTTGGGCTAATATGCTACAAAAATATCGGTCGTTTATGGTCTGAATACTTTGTTGTGCGAACAACTTAACATCCATGTTGAAGATACTCACCCAGGAAGACCACAGTTGTGACAAATGGCCACATTCGGGCACTCTCTAGCAAAGTGGCCAGGCCTTTTGCAGTTTTTGCACAAACTGTTCTGGCTGCAAAAGAACAACACCAAAACATTTTAGCATGTAAGCTATAAGCATCTTCCAACATTGATCAAGAGAAAAGAGATTAAAAGAAAAAGATGAGCAACTTAAAGTTAAAATAGTTCACTTAGATAAGTTCAATCAAGAATTAATTAGACACACATAAGCAACTAAAAACAGCATCACGCCCGCTTTCCTTTCACATGATCTCTTACATCGACTACCTCTTCCTTCCCGAACCAAATATTAGTTGTGATGGAAAGTCACAAGCATACAAAGAATGAAGACCAAATAACCTGAAGCCCCGTCTTGTTTCTCGTCTATATGGTGCATCACGATAGGAATAGCGTTGAGTTCGCATCTTACGATCCATCGGACTCCTGCTTCTGCTCCTGCTCCTGCTTCGGCTCCTGTTGTCTAAGCTCATTTTTCAAAACTATCCGAGTCAACAAACCAACACCTACAAGCAAAATATCACCACCACCACAGCTGCTGCCTCCTCCCTGTCCACCACAACCACACACCAAGACCAAGTCAATGACCCCCATAAATTCTTTACTCAATCCTTCATGATTCAAACACCAGATTCCACACTACAAGTACATTTCTCAACAAGCAATGCCACCATACATCAATTACAGCCAGCACCGGCTACATTCTAAATATAAACATACTGTCTCGTCCTCTAATCACGAGCGTCGGTAACTAACACATCACCACAAGATAGAAGCTCAATGCATCATCCTCACTTCAAGACATATCAGCCAACAATTTTAATTAGATGTTCCACCTGATTCACCCTTTCTAATCTGTCACATTACTTCACAATAACCCTACATCGGGCAGTAATCAAGGATAAGAATAGTAGAAGAAGGGAGGGAGGAATAAATCAAAATGAGGGAATGGCAAATAAGATCCCACAAGCAATTCATTTTTAAAAGGATGAATACGACAAGATGTCAAACTCCTCCTCCATTCATCGTTTAAATACAATAGACAACTTTTACTTTCTATTCTTCCATTTTTCACCATCTTGCCTAAGCCGCAGAAAAGCTGTGAATTTCACTCAGCAATTCAAAGGTGGGAATGGATCTAGTAACATCAGGTGATGATGGACATTAGGCAATAATGTGAAGTCTTGAACGTCACGTTAACACCTTCAACAACACCCATGCACATCACAAACTTAAGATTAAAGTAGCAAAAGTTAACATAATCATAGGGACAACAAGGGGTTGAAAGACGAATCAACTGAACCAGTATTTTTCGTATCAAAATCTGATGCAAAGATTGCAAATTGATTTTCGATCTATTACTGGTTTTCACGTCAAAATTTAGGTGCGAGTTCCTGGTTAGTTTGTCTCAATAATGTGCTACAAGTAAACCATTTCAAATCTAAAGGCAATACTTTCCCACAATCTTTTGACCTATCAGTAACTCTCTAATCCACTGAGCAGAACCCTAGGGTAACAAACAGAACACAAAAAAATTCAAATAATCAAAACATGAAACCAGCAAACTAGACCTAACACTATCAAATCTGAAAAACCCTAACTGTCCGAAGATGCCTCTCAGAACAGGATCCGATAATTAGATAGAATCAATAGTAAATCCGAAACCCTAACTCTGAATTCGAGGAGCAATTAATCATCAATAACGACAATAAATACATCGATAACGACATGAACAACGGAAATCATACCGTTTAGATAACGAACACCAGAAAAAAAATAAAAATAAAAAAATAAAAAAAAAAATCGCATTAAAGACAACATTGCCATCACAACGAAATCTGTAAATTCAGATCGAAGATGGTTTAAATTAACGGTATATCTATGTCATGAAGAAAGAGACAAACCTGATGACCGTCGATTTGCAGCAGCAAAAGCAAAAAGAGCTCGAGAAAATCCAGCTGAAAGCCTGAAAGAGGAATTTAGATTTATGACGACGGTAACCTTATTTTATGTACTTTTATTTTGAAATTATATCTATTTTCACCGCTAGTGCAAATAGCCTTATCTTTAAAATATTAACCTATTGAATTATTTGTAACACGTGCTACAGACATAACTCTTTTTTTGTACTAATTCAAAATCAAATTTAATGCTTTTTGTTTTATGTATATCGCGAAAAACCTTCTCCATTCGATTTTTTTTTTTAAATACAATGGAATATCCATGTTTGGTAGCCTAGATATACCATGATTAATTTATTTATTTAGACTTATCGGATATTTGGTAGTTAGATAAATAAACTCATAGGTCCAATACAAAGAGCAAGTCCGATGCTATTGTTTAATTAACTTCTCTCAACAATGATATCTCGATGGTCACTTCTACCCTTTTTTCTGAAATCAAATTCTTATAGAAGAGGCTCTCCTCTCGTTTTGTCATTTGTTTCTTCTCCATCTTTCTCCTTTATTTTTTCACTTCGGCGGTGAAAATCCTGCAGAAGAAGACGACGCTATACTTCCCCTTTATTTATCTAATAAAACACTGCATTATCATATAAGAGCATTTACCACGGTGAAGAGATAGACCCCGAGTTTATCGTGTGTAATTTTGGTAGGGTTCTAATGATTGAATAAATCCCGGTTGAAAATTTTGAAATGGGGTTGACATAGACCCTAGGTCTATAATCATTAGCAATAATTGAATGAATTTTTTTTTATTTTTTTTATTTGTAATAAATAATATTAAAAATACTTAATTAAAATGGAAATATGACAATTTTATTGAATTAAAAATTTAAAACATACAATAATTAAGAAAAAAATGCAAGAATTGAGGAAAAAATACAATAATTAAGGAAAAAAAAAGTAACTACTCCCAGCCATATTTTATGGCGAATTTCGCACAAACTTTTCGGTGCGCCTCCAAAACAGACTCCATCATACCAATCGTGTCTCGAGTAAAAATATCATAGCGAACTTCATCGCACTAACTTCGTTCGCCGTCTGCATAGCATCGGCTACAGTAGTTAATTCTATTGGCCGTCTTCTTCCCCTTTCTTTTCCTCCCCTTTTTGAGAGCTTTCACTCCTTCCGGACGAATTTGTAAGGTGTTTGCATCGCTCGCAGATGTCGTGGATGTGTTGCCGCTAGCAGACGAAGTATAGTCGCCAGCTTCATTTATCCTCGTCCGCTTCGAAGCTGTTTCCGTCGTCAGGTTGCAAAAACTCGGGATATTCTTCAAGAGCTCTCATGCCTTCCTATAGGTGAAATCTTTCTCGTACATGACGGAGTAATTATCTTCGGCTATCGTGTACAAAGTCGAGATCGTTCTGCCAGCTTGCATTTTCATCCTGGAGCGGGATGTAACAAGCATTGAATAGCATAATCTCTTTTTTGGCGCCACCAAACGCCGACTTTATCGAACCTTTCTGGCACGGCGAGGCGGGAGCTATGTGCTCATTGAAGCATGAGGCAATTTTGTCCCAGAAATAATTCTAGGTTTGGTAGTTGGCGGTCACCCCGTCCAGCCCAAAATCAATGTAGCACTTCGCGAGGAAGAATATATCGTCGGATGTATAGTTAGGACCTCGCAGCGCCCCAGATGCAGTGTTTGATGTTGTTTTCTCTTTGCCTTGCAGCTCGCCTTCCCCTTCACCTAGGTCGGAGAAGTGGTCGTGCTTGATTCGGTGGGAGCTTTCCCCTTACGGCGTGGCGATGTTGCCTCGCGTTCCTCCGATTCCTCTCGATGAATTTCTTCACCCTCATCTTTCTCCACCTCAACATCATCGCAGTCGTCGTTGAGGTTGATACGTCTCATTCGAGTTGTTTCAGCTGGCGGCGTGTCAAAGGCACAATATCCACCGGGTGGAATGGAGAATTGGGACTTTGATTCGGTGGATTTGAACTCATATAACTCTAGTACCACGCATTGAACTGACTCTCGTTGTCACTTATTTTTTTGCACAAAAAATGAAGAATTGAAGATTGAAATTGAAGAAGAAAGAAATTGGGATGAAGAGTGGATTTCGGTGTGAAGAATGAATGTATTGAAGGGGTATTTATAGGGAATTTTGGGTGTATAGCCGTTGGTATTGTAATTATTATTATTTTAAGTATTTTTTTATTATAAGAAAGAAAAAAAAAGTTTGAACCAATAGAGACATACCACGTGTCCCCAAAGTGCTGTGTCATGGGATCGAAGCCGGTGTCTAAATATCGACACCAACAATGACACCGATCTTTGACCCACCGCTGTCCAGTCCACCATATGGCACTCGACCCTCCGGTGTCGAGGGGGTGGGGTCAAACTGGGATCGACACTGACTTCGACACCGCCGTTCGATCCCCGTAGTTGATGCTCTAAATGAAATCTCTACATAGCATGTGGAGGGATCACTACACGGTGCATGCGGGATCATTACACTACCACACAAGATGGAAAATTGGAAATATACTTTACTCCACAGAGACGAGATTAAATATATGTCTTTCGCTAAGGAAATACTTGTGTGAGCTACTCCTCACAGCCTGCTCCTTTCGAAAATTTAACTTTATTATTTCCTATGTGTTGATTTAAATCGATTAATTCACGGAATGTGTTTTTATATAAGAAATATTACTAATAATTGGTTAAATTCGCTTTTTAACAAATTTAGTAATAGAAATTTAAAAATTAGATCAAAAGTCATAATCATTAAAATTAAGAGATGTGACCATCCAACGGGCGCGTGCACCACACGCGCGCGTCTTCACGCGCCCATTAATTTTATTTTATTTTCCAGGTTTTTTTCCATATTTTTATTTTTCAAATTATTTTGCGGCTCTGTCTTCGCTCCAATTCGCTCCGATTACTAATATAAGAATAATCATCGGACAATAATTTGGATTTCATCGGCTCGATTCGAGGCCTTCGGCTCCCCTCGCATGAATCTTGACCAAAGAAGAAGCGGCAAACAAATAACGAAGAGGCAAACAAAAAAAGACGAAAAAAATTAAAAATTTTAAAAAAAACTGGAAAAAGAAAAAGAAAAAAATCTGTAAAATAAAAAACAAAATAACAAAAAAATTGGAAAATAAAAAAGGAAAAGAAATCTAAAAAAAAGAAAATAGAAAAAAATAGAAAAAAAATCTTGAAAAAAAAGAAAATAAAAACTGGAAAATAAAAAAAAAAAACAGAAAAAAAGAAGAAGAAAACTTGGAAATTAAAAAAAAAAAAACAGAAAAAAGAACAAAAAAAGAAAAAACACTAAAGGTAAAATACATTAAAGATAAAAAGTAGGTGTATGGTATACAAATGTTGTATAAAAACAAGTGTAAAATTAAATAGTTGTACATGCAGTCGAAGTATCAAATAAGTTCATTGATGGAGCACATGATGCTCTTGGCATTAGGAGATTGACAGTGGAAATTTATAATATGAGTAATTGTAACACTAGTCTTTTGAATTATACAACGTTGTACATGAACCCAACTACTTGTGCATTATTTGAAACTCAATTCAATAAAAATTCGTGCGAGCTTTAGCTGAACAAGCCAATCTCGAGCTTCATCATATTAGCTCGTTAGCAAGTTTATTGAATAATTTAGCTTTAACATATAAATTATGCAACTAGATTCAACTTTTATTTTCATAGGATCATTAGATATAACTAGTAATAATTGTACTTAGTCACCACCTAACATTATGCTATGGTGAATAAAAATAGTCTATTTATAGAAGAAACTAATATTTTGTACGTATTTCTAAATTTAGAAAGAGAGTTTGAGTTTGAGTTAACTGCATATTGGCCAAATAGCCCATAAATTACTCAACTTTTCCCAAATTCCGGTTTACCAACTGTAAGTTCAATTTTGTCCAATTAAATACCATACCTTTAATTTATTTCAATGTGCAATCGAAATAGGGTCCCGGCAACGTCAAAACAGGGGATTTTTCCACCGTGGCAAAAAATGACCAGGCTGGCGATTATGTGGCATCCCTCTGGACAAATAAAGTAAAGGGTTATTGGACTGTAAATTACCAATTTTTTTTCAAATTTCCGAAATGCAACCGACAGATTAATTTTGTCCAATTAAATACCATACTTTCAATTTGTTTCAATGTGCAACCGAAATAGGATTCCGGCGATGTCAAATTGAGAATTTTTCCACCGTGACAATTCGGAAAACGGTGACGAAGCAGACACAGACAAATGGGTTGCAAAATCAAGAGACCTTTTGCGAATTTCACAACTTAAAAATCATTAAATCACGTTGCAACCACAGACTTGTTGAAAACCGCCGCCTTTTACTCTCATGAGGTCGTCGTTTGGTGGAGGTGGCTTTGACTATCGCTGGTTCACCACTGCTGATTAATTGATTTTATCGTCTTATTTTGGCTTTGTTGAGAGATTACGATATTTTGTGAAAATTAAGATTTATTTTCTTGAGTTGAATTATATTTGTTTTTGTACAAACTGTACATTGCCTTGACTTGTGCTATTTGGTTTGGTTTAGCGTCAAAATTGAAGCTCGAGTTAGATCTTCTAATTAATGAGGGCATTATGTTAATAGGTTTCCACGCATTGCTCTGAGTTTTGACTCAATTGCTTAGAATTGGACAGGAACATCGCCTCCCGCAGCCGACGAAGAATTGAGAAACACCAAGTAAAGGCTGAAGCAAGGATGAAGCAACAACGACTGCCAGGAAAAATCAAACTTCAAAGTCGATTCAGGCATGTGGATAAGTGGATGTCAGCCGAATGGAATGAGGACTGGGAATCATTCAAGCAGGAATTTGTGAATGATTTTTATTATAGGTAGGTGTACTCAACTGAGGATGGAAGGAGAGCGTTCAAGGAAGTCCTAACCGAGCTACACTCTGGGGATCCGGGCATGTTCAGCCAGTTCAGATGTGCAATGATAGATGCAAAACTTGATATGAACACCGTCCCCATCCCTCAGAAAGTCGCATACCTTCCTCCATTTCTCCCAGACTCAAGAAATCCCAACCGACAGAAAATAGCAGCTGAAGCAAGAGGAGTTTGCCAAGAACATGGAGTTGACATCTCGAAGGAATCGCATGCGAAGAGAGAAATTTTTGTTAGAATTTTTGGGAAGTATGGGCTAAAGTATTAGCTAAGTTAAAGTTTTTGAGCAACTGATGTATTTTTGACTTTTTGTGCATTTTGTTGTAACCATCAGTTGTAATGAAAACTTTCATCAGTTATACGATTCACCTTGACGTACAATCTCTAGTTGTCCAAGCTCTGAATCGCAAAGTTATTTCAATACCATGTTATAACTGTGCTAACTCTTTGATGTTTTAATCTTTTAGACTGTCTAGAATTTCAGTTGAGATTTTAGATAGGTTAGTAGGGTTTAAATCAGTTTGATTAGTAAGGGTTTTGGCATCATCAAAAAGGGGAAAATTGTTGGGAAATTTAAGTAAAGTTTTGATTGATTCCAAAACCAACTGACCCCAACCGAGTAGATGTTGTCATATCCTAATGTTAGCTTTTAGGCTCGTTGTTTGAGCAATGTTGAGATTTTATCTTTACAGGTCTCCAGCTGAAGACGACAACATGGCTTCACTCGGATAGAACATCAGATGTAAGAAAGACAAACTGAGAGTTCAAAGGGGAAGATGTAAGAAAGATAACTGAGTGTTCAAGAGATAGAACATCAGTTACAAGAAATACAACTGAGCGTTCAAGAGATAGAACATCAGTTTCAAGAAAGACAACTGAGCGTTCAAGAAAGACAACTGAGTGTTCAAGATACAGAACATCAGATGTGAAAGACAACAGAGCGTTCAAGATACAGAACATCAGTTGAAGGACTCGAACCGATAAGATCAAGAACATGAAGTTCAAGACAGCTGAGAGTTCAACTGTTCATATTCAGACAGAAGGTCAGATAAAGATATCGATCAGATGGAACATCAGCTGAATACCACTCGGATGAAGACTAAAACTTCTCAACCGACTAAACAAGGTTGAAAGATTAAGGTTGAAGATTTGAAATTCAAAAAGGAAGTCACGTGAAGGTTTGACGATCTGTCATTACCTCATTTGGCCCAACACAAGGTTGTCTCAGATGGAAAGCAGAAGTTCACAGTTGCCAAATCCGGAAAGTCTGCAGAGATGAGAGACAAGTCATCGCTTTCACAAGAACAGAGATCAACGGCTCTTCCAACGGCTAGTTGATTCTCTCCGTCTATAAATAGAGGCATTCATTCATTCACCAAGACTACTACACCAGAGAAGACAGACAAGAGCAAAGAGTTAGACGAGCGAACATTACCAGTTTAGAGTTCATATCGCAAACGAGCAAAACTGAAATCAATCTCTAAGAACATCACTAGTTGAGAGTTCATAGAGTGTTAGATTCTGTCTTGGTGTTTTTAGATCTTAGTTTGAGTCTCCATTTGTTCAAGCTTAGATCCTAGCTCACTTCTTGTTCGAGCTAGTAGTTGGAAAAACATACCCTCACACACACCCCTAAAAAGGTTGTTAGGATCCTACTCTTCCCGTAATTGAGTAGATAGGTTGATAAGTACCCGTAAACTTATCTGTAACGTTGATAAGTACCCGTAAATTTATCTTAACGGTTGCAAAGCCCGCGTAAGCTTTGTGGTTGAAGTCCTAAAGAAATTAGACTGAGTTGTGTGGACTCACAACTCCCCGTGGACGTAGGAGTTCTCTCCGAACCACGTAAATCTTTGTGTGTTTGTGTTTTCTGTTCAGTTATTTATTGCATATCCAACTGACCAACTAACCAGCACTCAAACTACATTTTTACATTCTCAACTGACTTGATTATTGACCAACCTTGCATCAAAGCGTGAGTTATTTTATACGAGTTGTTATTTCCACCACATTCTGCACAGCACTACACTTCCAGCTGAGTATCCTTGCTCAGTTGTGATTCCAGCTGAGTCGTATTACTCAGTTGTGATATTTTCAGGGGGTTATTTTTAAAATTCCTAACTGGTGTATTTCCCCCATACACCATAACTCGTATCGGGACCATCAATCTCAATATATGTACCTTTTATAATTAATACACATATTTGATAATTTAACATTAGAACACAATGCACTATATTATTTATTTCTTTTCTAATATCCATACCTTATATTATATGGATAGAAATAAAATATGAAAATATCACAATTGGATCTTATACTATGTTGGGTGTATTGAGCTAAAATAATAATAGCAATTAAATGAAATATATATATTAATAATATATATATTAAAAAAAATTAACGATTGAACAACTAAAATTCCCAATTAGATATTATGTCTATCTATACATTCTGATATTGCTAACATTGATATGTATGTTTACAAGGACCGACATAAAACATTATTTTGAGAAATGTTGAAAAAGATAAGAAACAAATCAAAGCATCGCCTCGTCCGCCTTGATGCGATGATAGATCTCAGTCATTTGGTCGCTGTTGTAGTAGAGGCCGAAAGAGAGAAAGTCAAAATGTTGAAGAGCATATTCTCTATCTCTTTTACCATTGTATTCTAAAGCCCATCTCACATGTTTGCCTAATGCATCATTAAAGCTTGAGGGATCCATCAAAGTCTAACTCCGTTGAGATATCTTGTTTGGCAAATATCTCTCAATTATTCCGTAAGATTCTGAAACATATCTTGGCATAGACTAATGGTGTCTCTTATACATGCTAATATGCAGTTTCCAACTCTTAAACTCCAGGTTTGTAAACCTTTTGCATTGCTTCATATTGACATACCGTGACAAATGCAAACTATAAGTGTAAAATACGACCTATGACTGTAGAATGGGTAAATGGCACATTTAAGCTTGATGTGGAACGTCAAACTGGGTTGGGTTACATTAGGGGTTGTTGTTAGCACCGGTATACTCATTCAAATCTTTAAAAAATTCATCTAATAAAGCATTATATACAGCTTGGCTATTTGGACTAATTTTATGATCTAATGGTCACTCATATATCAAATTGGGCAAAAAATTAAGGAAATATGACTTTGGTTACAAAAAAAAAAAAAAACATTAAACAACTATGATTCCGAAATATTGACAACAACGACGATATCAAGTATTTTTTCCTTCCAAATTTTGAGAAAACAAGAGAAATCTACGAACAATCAAAGCATTTATTTACAAATAATTTTGAACAATTCAGCTTAAATGGTGATCCCCCTATCTATCTCTCTTCTTACTTTCTCAACACCCTCCTTCTCTCTTCGCTTTCTCTTCCTGCTAAAACATTCAGCTTAAGAGTTGTTTTCCTGCATTGAAGATTCTCCATAATAGAATTTTATGAGAGACATTTTCGTTTATATAATAATATTAGATTACGTCTAATTATGTAATTCCTTCGTCTCAGATTAGTATGATTACTTTTCTTTTTTAGCCGTCCTAACTTAGTAGGGTGTTTTCTTTTTAGGACATGTTTTTACCCTTAAAAGTTTAATATATTTACTGCTATAAAGTTTTTGCATTTACTGATAAATTAACAATACATCATAAATGAGTCTCGTCCTCCACTTAAAATATTCTAACCAAATTTTATCTATTTTTTCTTAAAGCTTGTGCACGACCCCACACCATATTAAGTGGGGACGGAGAGAGTATTATTTTCTCAATCCACTTAGTATGATGCGAGATCTTCACATATATTTTAAGAAAATAGATAAATATTTGGTAGAGATTTTTTAGTGCGGAATGGATCTATTTAAGATGTATTGTTAATTTCTTAGTCTGTCCTAGCGAGCTCATGTACCACGCTCGCAAGCTATTGCCGAGCACGGAGCTCGCGAGCTCATGCTCTTAGCATTAGGATACTAACATTATGCTATGGTGAATAAAATAGTTTACTTATAGAAGAAACTAATATTTTGTATGTATTTCTAAATATAGAAAGATAGTTTGAGTTCAACTAAATATTCGATAAAAAATGTGATTCAATTTTTTGTATGAAATAATTCGGCTCACTTGGGGGACATTAAGGCCATCTGCAGCGGCGATCGCGCGAGTGCGCTCGCATCCCTAGCGAGCGTGTTCGCACTGCGCACGCACCACTGGCGAGCGCTCGCTCGCTCTGCCGATCGCCTAAACATTGCCCTCGCTACTAGTCTCGGCATACGTGGCGATCGCACAACGATCGCCACGCGACCGTTGGTGATCGCAACGGTTAATTTTTTTTTTTTTTTAATTCTACATTTTACCCTATAAATACCCCCTTTCCCACCCTCAAACATCACACCTCTCTCATTCTCCCCTCTCTCAAATTTTTTCTTTCGGCAATCTCCGGCGATCATCCGACGATGGTTCCTCATTCCTACACCGATGGCGAAACCCTGGAATTGACACGGGCGTGGTTGTACGTCCGCAATGGCGGCAGCGGCAACGACGCCATGTGGACTAGAATCGAGATTCGTTACAACGAGAATCGCCCACAGCACTCGGCAGCACGCAATTCGATGCAGTTGCGCCACCACTGGCACTGAGTGAAGACCAGTTGCGGGCTCTTCAACGCGATGTACCGACAAACCCGCAATCAAGCTCCAGCAGGCGTCACTGAAGAGACGGTGCTAAACTCGGCGCTCAATGAATGGGCAGCCATGAACGTCGAGGCGTTTAGGCATTTGGCGGTTTGGCAACTCGTGAAGGATGTGCCCGGTTTTTTTAGTGAGTAGGGTTTTTTTTTTATATGTCATTGTATTAGGGTGTTTTTTTTAATTATGTCATTGTATTAGGGTGTTTTTTTTAATTATGTCATTGTATTAGGGTTTTTTTTTATAATTAATGTTATGTTTGTTTTAATTTATTTATTAAATTATTATAATTTAATCTGCAAAAAAAATTAGAAATTAAAAAAAAAATTATTACGGCGAGCTCGCCGCTGCAACCGTTGCGTGCGCGCGAGCTCGCACTGACGTGGCATGTGAGCGCGCGTGATCTTGGCGATCGCCGCTGCTCACAGCCTAACAAGGGGGGCAGAGCCACATCGTAGAGTTGGTGGAACTATTGTCCCGCTTCAATTTAATTGAATTACTCTCTTTCTCTCCATTTAGTATGACACGGGATTTTGGCACAATTTTTTTTAAAAAAGTAGGTAAATATTTTGTAAGGGTATTTTTAGTAGATGAAGGGGCTCATTTAAAATGTGTTGTTAAATTTTTAGTGGAGGAAAGAACTTTATAGGAGTAAATAAATATATTGAACTTCTAAGGGTACAAAGATAAAAAGTATTTTTCTAAAAAGAATACATGCTAACTTGGGACAGTTAAAACTAAAAGAGATCATACCGATCCGGGAAGGAGAGAGTACTATATTATGTCCTCAAATAATGTTTATCTTTATTTATGGAGCAGTCCCAAATAATTGTCTATAAATTTTTGTCACATCTACATAAATAAAATATTGTTTCATTACTTTTACTGTATTTTCACTCACAACTAACTCAATGATATTTTTCTTAATTCCCGTGTCATTCCCTCATATGAAGTACTCCCACTGACACATTTATATTGTCATATGTTATTGTTCAGTACGGAGATTAAGTATAAGGATAAAATGATAGAAAGTAGGTAGGTCCTATTACTTTTGAAATTTTTTGAAAGGTTAAAACATTTCTTATTTGAAAGATGACAATGAGTGAGACACTTAAATAACGAAAAGATGACAATATATGAATGATCACAGGGAGTAGTATTTATGGATCGGAGATAAAATTATTATTTTTTGGAAATATTTTTATGTATGTATATTTTCTTTATAATACTACTCCTAAATTTCAAAATGTTTAGTCTCCCTAATTATACCCAAGGTTCCATTACTATTATTACATATTCTTTACGTTCGACTCATTTTGTCTACTTACTTTTACTGTATGATTAGAATATTAAAGATTAAGAGAAAAAAGATAGAAAATAAATAAGTAAATTTCTAAAAGATTAATTCCTTCTTTATTGAAATGTAGATAAATTAAGTGAACCATTCATTTAGAAAAATATACAATAAACGAGCAAAAGGGATGGAGTAATAAAATAAATGATTAAAGAGTGGCCTCTTTTGTTTGTTTTAAAAGTGGCTCGGAAGTATGTGTAGTCTACTGGTAGTGCAGTTAATGCCGGAGTCAAAGATAATGAGTTCGAATCTACCGTCACACTTTCCAAATATAGATATGGTATAGAGACGTAGTATGAGATTTGAACATGAAACCTTTTAATTTCAAACGCCACTTTTATTACTAGACCATCCGCAAAGGGACTCACACGTTATTTAAGTTTACATGTAATGTTGTTCAAAATAGTGGCTTAGAAAATATGCCCATTTGCTATTGACTGATGATAGTAAAACACAACTAAAGCCCAGAATTGAGAGCCCAAATGAAATGGCCCAATTTTCCATTAACAACCCTCTTTCTTTTCCTTCCTTCTCCATAAAGAAGCAAAAATCACTTAATTCTCAATTTTAAAATAAAAAAAATACAGAGAAAAATATCGAAAACTGAAATACGTCGAGCTCCCGTTTCCAAAACCCTCGCTGAAGATTTGAGGAATCTTGTAGAGTTGAAGAACTCTCTCTCTCACGGCGTTCTGCCCCAAGAAAAATTAGGGTTAGGGTTTTTGAAGGAAAGGGAAAACGGTAAAATCAGTTGCCCCACTGTGGATGATGAAGAACAATTTTCAGACTTGAACGAACAATTTAAACCGAAAATGGATGAGGAAAAATTGGGAGCTTCGGCGATTGATGGCGCCGGCGAATGCGGCTCGATTCCGGAATTGGGTGATTCGAGTGTGACTGTCGGCGGGGAGAGAGAAGAGACGGCGTTGCTGGGGGATGAGACGGTGTCGGTCGGAGGGAGGATGGATGGTGGCCGGCAGAATCATGAGGCGGAATTTGTCGGAGAGGCCGAGCCGGAGATGGTGAAAACTCCGGCGGAGGACGGCGGGAGTGAAGTGATTGGTTCAGAAGATGGGGATAGGATTACTGCACCGGAGGAGGAAGGAGTTAACCGGGTGGATTATGCTGAGAAGGAGGCGGTAGTTGCCGACGGAGCGACTGCCCCCGTTTCTGATGAATCACTGGTGAATAAGGAAGGTGAAAAACTGGTAATTGATTCTGAACTTGAAATGAAAACTGAGGAAATGGTTTTACCAGTTAATGATGCCAAGTTGGAGACGGATGTTATTGATTTGGAGCTGCAAATGGAAGCTGGAGGGAATGAGATTCCGGTGAATACGCAATTTGAAATGAAAGTTGAAAATGAATTGGTGGAGAAGATGGAGGTGGTTGATACTGATGCAGGCGATGAGCAGCAGTTGTCTGAGCTGCAAACTGATGTGGGAGGGGGTGAATTGAATCCATTGAAAGAGGAAACTGAGGCGATGAATGAAGAGCTTGCTGAAGCATTGGGAGGAGTGGAGAATGAGTCAGTGGAGAGAGTGGTGGTAGAAAATTATGCAGAGACGGCTGCAAAGAGTGATGGCGTTGTTGAGGAGAAGAGCGATTTCATTGTAAATGATTCGGAATTTGAGCAAGCTGAGAAGTCAACTGAAGTTGAAGAGAGAGCTGAAAGATCAGCTGAAGTTGAAGAGGAAAAAGTCGACCCTGAGGTTATGGCGGATGTACCAGCCGCTGAAGTTAAAACAGATGGCGGCGTGCATCTTGATAATGTATGTGAAGAAGAGCAGGTCCACGAATCAAGGGATGGTATGGCAGATGTTAGCGGTCATGAAATAAACGAGCATGCTGAGGAGAATCGGATATCTGAAACTAATATGGTGGATGATGAGAACGTTAGTATGAAGGTGTCCAGTGATGCCATGTTAGACGAGCATTTGAATGAGGTAGAAGATGAGGGGGATGCGTTAGTAAAAGAAGACCTCCCGGCAAGAGAAATTACACTAGAAGAAGAGTCGAGGGAAGAAACTGAGATGACAAGGAATTCTGAGGTGGATCATCTGTCTGAAGATGCTGAAGTCGAAACTGAAACAGGGACCAACTCAATTGACTTAAAAACCCCAGAAGATGATGGAAAATTGGAGACAGAGGATACAATGAGTGATGTGGATGAGACTGCTCAAGACATGTATGATTCACCCAGTGCGCTACAAGATGAGGAAGATGAAACTATTGTTGCAGAGGAGGATGAGGAGGAGGAGACGGGGACGCAAGACACTGAAATGGAGAATGAAACAGATATGGCAGAATCAGGGAAAACATCAGGAGGGAAACGGAAGAGAGCGAAGTTATCAAAAAGTCCATCAATAACTAAAGCCACGGGTAAAGGTTCATCAAGGAAAACTGTGGGGGAGGATGTCTGTTTCATCTGTTTTGATGGTGGGGAACTTGTGCTATGTGATCGTAGGTAAGGTCTCTGATATGTGGAAAGTGAACATTCCTAATTTCCCAATGTTATTCCTTTTTTCTTCAAACTACTTTTTGTAGCCATACATGCTCTCTTGTTTTTTCATTAGTTTGAATTTTTATTATGTGTTTACAGAGGTTGCCCCAAGGCCTATCATCCTTCTTGTGTAAATCGAGATGAAGCATTTTTCAAATCTAAGGGCCGTTGGAATTGTGGTACGTGTTTCTCTGTATCTTGAAATTGTACACACATTTCTGATGTTATCCTTTAGCTATCTTACATATGAACTATTACAGCAGCTTGCGGAAACATGAATGATAACCTTTTTTTCCGTTTGTTTTTCATTTCAATGATGTAATGTTGATTTTAATATGCACCTTATGATGATTCCTTGAAGCATTTTTTCATTCTAAAGAACTTGTGATGTCTTCCTTGTTTTCAGGTTGGCATTTATGTAGCATTTGTGAGAAGAATGCGCGCTATATGTGCTATACATGTACTTTCTCCTTGTGCAGAAGCTGCACTAAAGATAACGCTATCTTATGTGTTCGAGGAAATAAAGGTTTTTGCGAGACCTGCATGAGAACTGTTATGCTAATTGAGAACAGTGAACAGGGAGACAATGATGTATGTGCTTCTATGATCTCTCTTGCTCCCTATCCTCATTAATTTGTGTTTCTGGCTTGGTTTGTGCGATGTATCAACTTTTAATATATGATTGCTGCTGTTGATGACACCACCATTTTTTGGGTTTGACATAAGATTGTGTTTGACATAAGATGATTAGGGATTTCCTTGATGAACTATTTATAAAGTTTAGACCATGATTGTTGCTGTTTATTGGCTTTCAACTTAGCTTCTAAAGGTGCAGTCAGGCTCAGGCTTTGTTAAATAATTCTTTAACATGGCTTTCAAGCTTTAGATGCACAATTGAAGGACTGTCAATGAACATAGTGTGGTATCCTAAGAGTCAAGATTTTCGAATTGTGCATCATACGTATTCAATGTACTAGATGTTAATACTATAAATCCTAACAAATCAATACCATCTCCTTACTTATCATCATTGCCCTTATATCTCTTTCCCTAAAACAACCAAGTATACAGAAAATCAGTTGATTCTGTTGTTATTTGCTTCTGCAACTTATGCTCCAAGTTCATTGATGATTTCTGTTTCTGCTTCTTTTGGCACATATCATGCCTTGTGCTCAATCTGAGGAAACTATGAGCATGGATTTGTGTTTGATTGCAATTTACTTTAATGGCTAAGCAGTATTATTAGTTTTCCCAGCCATTTGTTATTTGTCTTTTTAGCGACTACTCTAATTATTTTCTTGCTGCTATTAATGAGAGGTGCAGGATCAAATAGACTTCGACGATAGAAGTAGCTGGGAGTATCTCTTCAAGGATTATTACATAGAGTTAAAAGCTAAGCTATCATTGTCCTCAGTTGATATTGCGGAGGCCAAAAACCCATGGAAGGGAGCAGACACATCTGGTACCAGCAAAACAGAGTCACTTGAAGTGCAGGCTGATGCAAATGAGGGAGGTTCTGGGTCAGATGATTCCATGGAGAACTCTGAAATTATCAGGTCTAAAAGAAGAAAGACAAGGAGACAATCAAAAACCCATTCAAAAAAAGAACTCGTTGATACCGGTGTTGCATCTAGGGATAAAGGCGTTTCTTCATCTGAAAACTCTGAGTGGGCATCAAAGGAGCTACTTGAATTTGTGTCACACATGAAAAATGGTGACACATCTTTGCTGTCTCAGTTTGATGTACAAGCACTTCTGCTTGAGTATATTAAAAGACAGAAGCTGCGGGATCCTCGTCGCAAAAGTCATATTATGTGTGATGCAAGACTTCAAAGTTTATTTGGGAAAGCTCGAGTTGGGCATTTTGAAATGCTAAAGCTTCTTGAATCTCATTTTCTCGTAAGAGATGAGCAAAATGATGATGTTCAGGGGAGTGTTGTTGATACTGAGAATGACCAGTTAGAAATTGATGCCAGTCCTGAAACCCTAACCAAGGGTGGGAAAGATAAGAAACGGAAATCACGCAAGAAAGGGGATAATCGGGAACGTCAGTCTAATCTTGATGATTTCGCAGCTATTGACATGCACAATATTGGTCTCATTTATCTGCGAAGGAAGTTGATGGAGGACCTACTTGAAGATACTGAAACATTTCATGAGAAAGTTATTGGAACATTTGTACGGATAAGGATATCTGGTAGTAACCAAAAGCAGGATTTGTATAGATTAGTTCAAGTTGTAGGTAAGAAAGTTCTATAGTGTTTTTCTTCCTTGAGTGCTTTTAAAATAAACACTTATATTTTGGAGTTAGCTTAACCTTACTATTGCAATTCTGCTATCTCCATAGTTTAAAAAATTATAGCTGATATTGCTTTTCCTTTGTGTTGTGTTTGCAGGCACTAGCAAAGCAGAAGAGCCATACACAGTTGGCAAAAGAACTACTGACACTATGGTTGAGATTCTAAATCTAGACAAGACTGAGATTATATCAATTGATACAATCTCAAACCAAGAGTTCACAGAGGTAACTGAATTTTACCAACAGAGAATACCTTTGACCTTATATGCAGGTTCTTTGTGATGTCATCTAACTCTCATGACTATCAGTCTGTCATTACTTCTCCTAAAGAAAAGGTTGTGTGCATTTCATGCGACTGGAAAATCCAAAATAATGGTAAAAAATAAAGTTACACCTTGTTTTTGAGTCAAGAAACTTCGCTCAAGTTGCTCAAACTAATTGTATTTAACATCATTTTACCAATCTTACCTTTCACTTGAACTTGCTGATGGATATGATTGGGCATTTGACGTTTATAGTTTCATAATACAGTTGATCATTTTGAATTGCAATTGTTTGTTTTTCTTTTCTGATATTCGTGATGACAATGATAGATATTGCTTTTGGAGCCAATATTGTTTTACACTTTTCTTGCTTTGATTTGTTTTACCTACAATAATGGTATTATTTCTTCATGTTTTCAACTTTGACTGACAGGATGAATGCAAACGTCTCCGCCAGAGTATCAAGTGCGAACTCATTCATCCGCTGACTGTGGTAAAGATATACACAATTCTGTACTAGTGGAATAGCCTAATTTGTCAATATTCAATAAAAAGTAAGAGGTCTTTTGTGGTTTGTAGGGTGGGATCCTTGACAAGACAATGGAAATACAGGTGGCTAGAGTTAACGATGTATGTATATCTTCTCAACTTAATTATTGGAAACTGTTACGTCCTGTTTTGAACTTGTGCTTGATGTGAATTATATTATTCTTACTGTTCAACTCTAGTTTTATCAACTGAAGACAAATGAATTTTCTTAAAGTTCTTTGTGCCTAAAGAAATTGTTACTTATCTGATTTATATAGCTCATCTTATTTTTCCTGTTATGATAAATGTCTTGTCTAATTGCATAACATATGTTCTTTCCCCCAGAAGTACATAATTGTGAAATATTTAAGAAGCTTGTTAAATCTCTTTGTAATATTTTCCTAGTTATGTTCATGCTCATTTTATTCTTGAAGTATTTTCTTGAGGTGATGACTACTATAGGTACCTTGGTTATTATAAACTTTGCTAACTTAGAGAGCTGATAATATGCTGCTTAAAGAGAAGTATTTTCTTGCGTGAAGTGTCTTTAGTGGCTAAGCTAGATTGCCAGGACAAGCAAACACTTCATAAAACTGGGATATTTATATAATTTTCTTATCATGCTCCCTCCTTGTTTAGAACTTTTACATCAATGTAGGCAGTTTATTGAAGCCACCTACTTGTACTAGCTCAGATTACATTTCAAGTGCAATAGCCATGAGTGATAAGTTTATGATGATTATGATGCTCCAGTGTGTTAAGGATATTCAATTGTAATTTGTAATGCTGCTCAACCTTAAGGGAGGCCTCCTCTCTGTCTTTATCAGGTTTATTTTCGTGGCTACAACTTGCAAGAGATTGTGTTAGGAATCTAATCTTTATTGTTTGATTGTTCCGATTATGTGATCTAATTATTTCTTTCTATTGTAAATGTGTTTATTAGTTTCAAATACTATTTTATTAGGATTAATTAGTATAAATTACTTCATAGTTGAGGTGGTGAGTAGGTGCCGTAGAAGCATGTTTTTATTTGGGATAATGTTGAAGGCCTTCTCTTAGCCATTTGTTATTAACTAAGACCTTGTTCAGTCTGTTTGACTTCAAGAATATTTTGTACACCAAGAACGATTATAATCACTCCTGCCAAATAAGGGGCATACAACATAGGAAAATATGGTTTTGTTAGGAAAAGCAAGAAAGAGGCATGCATGATGCAACACATACAATAAACTGTGGATTTCTGTATCTTATTCACGATGTGGTCTTATGTTATAGTATTCCGTTTACATTATTAGATTGTGTTAATTCTTCTATGATGCTACGCAGTGGCTGGAATCAGAGACCTTACGGCTCAGTCATCTTCGTGATCGAGCAAGTGATTTAGGCCGTCGAAAAGAATATCCTTTTCTACCTTTGGATTATTAAGCATATCAATTTGTCTTGCATCCTATTTATTTATCAGGTCTTAAGTCTTCTCCCGAAGGGAATGTGAATATTGGATTAAGTTTGAACCGTCGTGTTGTAACAGCCTATATTGAAACCCTCTTAAATGTATTGGTTTAAATAAACACAAACCTGACTTTCTTTCTGCATAACAACTGTATGTATATATGCAGGAGCTTTATCATAAATTGTTGTGTTTTACTCATCACTGTGGTGGAACTCTAGAAAAATCATAACATAATTAACCTTCGAGGCATTATTTATACAACAAAGCACACAACTCCAATATATACTATTTTGCTGATTTCCTGCCGCAACACTTCATTTATAAAGTGTCGTATATAGTCTCATGTTGATCGTGCACTTTATGATTGTGGTATGTTCATCACGATTAATTTTAGAATATATAGTATGTGCTTAGTTTTCGCTGAAATTCAGTAGTTCATCCTTGACTGATATTCACTCTTAGAGAATGTGTGGAGAAGTTACAGCTTTTGAAGACCCCTGAAGAGCGTCGGCGCAGACTAGAGGAAATACCGGAAATCCATGCAGATCCAAAGATGAATCCAAGCTATGTATCGGAAGATAATGACAGTGATCATGATGAAGAAGCT
The DNA here is from genome assembly GCA_029490685.1 of Schizonepeta tenuifolia. NCBI lineage: Eukaryota > Viridiplantae > Streptophyta > Magnoliopsida > Lamiales > Lamiaceae > Schizonepeta > Schizonepeta tenuifolia. Next base: position 93,573,475 of record CM055960.1, on the reverse strand, counting down.
AGACGAGGTATCTTTCATATCATTTTACTTGCTTAATATTTGTCACCATCCTCTTAACCCTAATTTTGAGATATTTTGTTATATATAGATGCTTTCATGAGATCTAGAGGTTCTAATTTTAGTAAAAGAGGGAGAGGACCGATCTCCCCTGCAACGGATAATTATGCAAAAGATTCTTGGAGCGGTGCAGGAAAATCTACGCCAAGCAGGAACCTGTCTGGCAATAACTTTTCAGCCATTACTGCTCATACTGGTGAAATAGTAAATGATCATTCTTGGAATTTAGAAAGAGATAAGCCGACACAAGAATCGAACAATTTTGACAGGCCGAATTCTGCTACTAAGTCTGAATCTGCTGAATGGGCTCTGCGTACTGCATCCCGACCTGAAATTGCTTCTGGTGTTACATCACTCCCCTCGCAAGGATCTTACTCAGCCGTTGTTGCAGAACCTACTGTCAAGATAAACGAATCGGAGAAGATATGGCAGTATCAAGATCCTTCTGGAAAAGTCCAAGGGCCCTTTTCTATGGTGCAATTGCGCAAATGGAACAACACCGGTTACTTCCCTGCTAATCTGAAAATATGGAGAGCGACAGAGAAGCAAGAAAACTCCGTGCTTCTCGTTGACGCGCTGGCAGGGAAATTTCCAAAGGAGTTGCCAGCTGTGACCACGCTCCCAGCAATGAATACCTTGAGCGTTTCACGTACATTGGCCGCTCATTCTGGTAAGACATCTGGAGCGTCCTCGCACCAAGAAATCGAGAGATCAAAACTGAGTCAAAGTTCTGCTCCTCTCTCGAATGATAAGTGGTCTGGGAATGATACAACGAATCTACCATCTCCGACTCCAAAACAGAGCAACACAGGTTGGTCTGGCGGAGGAGAAGCGAGTCATCTCACTGTTACAGTTCAATCACCTTCTGTTAATGGAGTTCTTCCATCTCCTACTGCAGTTGTACCTAATCTGGCAACTCATTCTTCTAATCCGGCATCAGTTTTGAATTCCGTTGTACAGAATACCAATTTTAGCCCAACACCCAACTCTCAACACGGGATCATGGCGAGTTCTGCAGTTCCTCTGCATAATCAGACGACGAGCTCGATGAGTGAACAACATGCAGCTCAGATGCATGGCCATCCAGCAGGGGCGGTCTCTGTCCAGCCGGTTCAGGCTGTTATTAGTCAGAATCTTCCAACTGATACTCAGGTTTGGGGTAGTGGTCCACAGTCGGGGCAGGCACAGGGTTACGGCTGGGCCCCTTCGAACGTTCAGAGTTCTTCCGGAAGTTTCCTGAACCCAGGCCCCGGGGCTGGGATTCAGCCTGATGTCTGGAGACCACCTACTCAGACTAGCCAACCAAACATGCATTCCCCTACTACACCAAATGCGTCGTGGGGCGTGGGACCGGCTGAGAACAATACTCCTATGGTGGTGAGACCTCAAAATCCTAATGTCGGCTGGAGTCCGATGCAGGCTAATCCAAGCATGGGTTGGGTGAATCCCGCAGCAGCAGCAACTACGAACGTAAACTGGGTCCCACCTATGCAAGGGCCGCCGCCCTCTGGGAATACTCCCGGTTGGGTCCCGCCTCCCGTAGGTAACATGCAAGGGATGGTTCCTGGCAACATGAATCCTGGTTGGCCGGCAACTCAAGGTTGGGGTGCTCCGCCAGTTACTGGCCCGACACCTGGAAATGGGTGGAGTGGAAATGTAGGGACGCCTCCGGCTGTTCAAGGGCCAGGGCAAGGTAATCCGAACCAAGGCTGGGCTCCATGGGGTGGTGAACCGAGCCACCCTGGTGGGGGTCAGTTTGCAGGTCCACGGGGAGGCGGAGGACGAGAGTCTGGGTTTGGTGGGGCCCGGCCTTGGAACAGGCAGCCGTCATTCGGTGGCGGTGGCAATGGCGGCGGCGGTGGTGGTGGTGGCGGTCGTCGGAAGGGGGACACATTGTGTCCGTTTAATGCGAATGGGCGATGTAGAAAAGGGGCACGTTGTGATTATCTGCATAATTGATGTAGAAAGTTTGTAGCTCTTTCGTCCTTAGCTGATGCATGCCTTTTCATTTTCCCATTTTATCTTATTTGGAATTAACTTATTTACATCGTAGGTATTTACAAATTATAAACTTTCTGCAGTGCAGATGGCTGCTTTTAAGTTTTAGCTATAAATGCAATTTTGCTCAATACGTAGCAATTTCATCTTTTTCAACTTTTAAAGCTTTCCTCTTGCGACATGTGCAATTTTGATCGATCATTGTCTTCGTGTTTTTTTTTTTAACAATATTACACAAAATTTTAAAGACCGTGTGACAGTGTACTTGAATATAAGATTAATTTTGATATACTATTTTTTCAAATGTTAATATGAAGTACTTCCTCCATCCACCAAATAAATTCTCAATATGAATAAGGATCCCACCGATTATAAGTGGAAAAATAAAATGAGAGTGGAAGTAGTTGTGAATATAGTAATGTCTCACTTGATTTGATAGTAAAAAGGTAAAAAAAGGTGAAATAAAGTTAAAATTGTTGTGAGTGGAATAAGGGTCCCACCGATTATGAGTGGAAAAAATAAAATGAGAGTAAAAAGTAGTTGTGAATATAGTAATGTCCCACTTGATTTGATAGTAAAAAGGTAAGTAGAGATTTATTTTGTGGACAAATATTTTGGAGTAAGTAGGGATTTATTTCGTGGACGGAGGGAGTAGCTTACTGGCATTTGGTTTACTTGATTATAAGTAATTGATAATATAATCACATTTTGTTGGGAAATTTATTAGTAAAAGTTTTGATAAATTCCAAAACCGACTGACCCCAACCGAGTAGATGTTGCCAGAACCTAATGATTAGAATTTAGGCTCGCTGTTTGAGCAAAGTTAAGATTTTATCTTTACAGGTCTCCAGCTGAAGATGTCAACAAGGCATCACTCAGACAGAACATCAGTTGTCACAAGATACAACTGAGAGCTCATTGTTCCGATGCAAAAAGGGGGAAGTCTTCACAACATCAGTTGTGAAGGAAACCAACTGAGGGTTCATCAGATGAGAAGCAGTAGAAAGGAAGAGAACATCAGATGAAAAGGAAGTCATCTGAAGGTTCAAACCCAACTGAGTAAATACAATGAAGACAACTGAGTGTTCAGTTTCAAAACCTCAGTTGTAGAACTCGAACAAGAAGATCAACTGCTTGAAGTTCAAAGTCAGCTGAGAGTTCAACAGATCAGAACATCAGCTGAAGACCACTCAGATGAAGATCAAGACTTTCAACCGACTAACTAAGGTTGACTGTCAGAAAGGTTAAGATTTGAATTTCAAAAGGAAGTCACATGAGGGTTTGACCGTTCAGTCATTACCCCATCTGGCCCAACACAAGGCTGTCTCAGAAGGAAAGCAGAAGAACTCAGATGCCATATCGGGAAAGTCTGCAGAGATGAGAGACAAGCCATCGCTTTCAACGATCAGAGATCAACAGCTCCTCCAACGGCTAGTTGATTCTCTCCGCCTATATATAGAGGCATTCTCTCATTCGAGAGATATACGACACATACGGAAGCGAGACAGAGAAGTGCAATCACAAGAGAATCAAGCAAAAGAAAAATCTGCAAAAATCCTATTCTAAGAACATCAGCAGTTGAGAGTTCAAGAGTGATAGAACATTAGTAGCTGAGGGTTCATAGAGTGAAATTCTGTCTTAGATCTTAGTTTGAGTGTTTATTCGTTCAAGCCTTAGATCCAGCTCTCATTCGTGATCGAGTTGTAGTTGGAAAATCCACCCACACACACACCTTAAAAAGTGTCTGTTAGAGCTTACTTTTCCTGTAATTGAGTAGTTAGGTTGCCAAGTACCCGCAAACTTGACATAGGTTGTTAAGTACCTGTAAACTGAACTGTTAAGGTTGATAAGTACCCGTAAACTTATTGCAACGGTTGCACAGCCCGGGTAAGCTGTGTGGAACTGTCCAGAAGAACTTGGACTGAGGTGTGAGGATTCACATCTCCCCGTGGACGTAGGAGGGTTTTCTCCGAACCACGTTAAATTCCGTGTGTCTGTGTTTGTGTTTATTTGTATTCAGTTGCTTATTGCATTCTTATCTATCAATCTAACCGACATACAAATTGCATATCTGCGCATTCTCAACAGTTTTGGTTGTTGACCAACCCTGCACTAAAAGCATGAGTTGTTTATAACGAGTTTAATTTTCCACCACATTCCGCACAGCCTTACTCTTCCAGCTGAGGTTGCTTACTCAGCTGTGAGATTCCAACTGAGTCCGTTTTACTCAGTTGAAGTAATTTTAAGGGTTAATTTTTAAAATCCCAACTGGTGTAATACACCAGTAACTCGTTTCGGGACTATCAAGTGGTATCAGAGCAGTGGTTCAAAAGACTGCTGACTCTGTTTCACAAGGTGTGAATTCGAGAAATTTTCTTCAGTGGTCAACTGAACAGATCTTTTCACGCTAGTGCATACTTGCTCGCATTTTTGTCCTGTTTTTGTTTGTGCAGATGGACGTCAAGGACAAGATCGTCGTCATGTTCTCAGTAGTCAATTATACATCATGGAGAATTCGAATGAAGAAGATCCTTCTGTCAAAGCATCACAGGATGCAACAAGTTCTCTCTTCCGGACCAATAGTCATTAAAGAAAGAATAGCTCGCACTCCCACAAATCCTAACGATGGAGATACAGTGGTGGAGTATGTGGAGAAACAGCCAGAAGACTACTCTCCAGAGGAGGCCAAGGTGAGCCAGCTGGATATCTGGGCTCAGAGCACAATAATGTTCACGATTGGACAAGATTATCTGTCCTGGATAGAGGAGTGTGAGACTGCGAAAGAGATGTGGGACGTCCTGGCATCGCTAAGTGAAGGAAGCGACGAGACGAAGGAAAACAAGTTCTCACATGCATGTCAAGATTTCGACAACTTCAGTCTGCGACCTGATGAGACTATCGATCAGCTAGAGCTCCGGTTTATGGACATCATCAGAAGAATCTAGTCCATCCGGAGAGGAAAATACACACTAAGAGAAATCAACCTCAAAGTGTTACAAGCTCTACCGGCTGAGTGGGATACTTTCACAAATATCCACGAGAGCCGAGCTGACCTTGGTGAAATGGGAATTGAAAGATTGTTCTCAATCTTGAAAGGAAATGAGTATAAGGTCAACAGAAGGAGATCGCAGCCCTCAGGTCAGACAAGTAGAATTGAGGATGTTGGCTCAGCCTCAAAGTCAGTTGCTCTCCAAGCTGATTACTCAAAATCGAGATCATCAAGGCCAACCAGATCAGCTGACACGACTGCAAAGGAGCCAAGCAGAGAGGAACTGCAATAGGAAATTGCAGCTTTGTCAAAGAAGCTAGCCGAAATGGACACTCGGTTCGGCAAATATAAACGTTTCTATAAATCAAACCGAACTCGAGACAGTTCAATGCTAGTCACCAATGGTTGCTTTAAATGCGGAAAGGAAGGTCATTTCAAGGCTGACTGCCCAGATCTATCGAAGAAAGAGAGAGATGCTCTAAGGGCCAAACAAGCTGGAAAGAATAAGGCTATGGTTGCAGAAGAAGCAGCTGACGATATAGATATCTTCACTGACACCGAAGATGAAGATGAGCTGACTTCTACCAACAACGTCACCAGTCAGGACCAATGCCTCATGGCACTTGGAACCAACCAAGATGATATTGAGGTACAATCTAATCCTGCTCAGTTAAACTCTTTCAATACTTCTAACATGCAGGAATCTCTGAACGATGAGTTGGAACCCTCCTGGAGTGATTTTCAAGAACTCAGTGAGGAGCTGCATCACCAATCGGTTGAGTTTAAGAGTCTTCAAGCTCAGTTCGCCAAACTTGAAGATTCCTTAACCGAAAAGGACGATCTGATCAAAAGCCAAACCGAGGAGATTGAGAATCTCAAGAGTCAACTGATCGAGGCTAAGGCTCCAGCTGATGAGGAGTTGACAAAGCAGAATAAGGAACAGCTAGATCAGTTGAAAAGTCAAGATACTCAGATCGACCAGCTGATAAGGGAGTCAGATGGTAAAACCGAGCAGATAACTGTCCTCCTCAAACAGTTGCAAACTGAGAAGGACAATCTAATCAAGCTGTATCAGTCATCCAAGATCATCGAAAACCTTTTAAGTTACAGCAGACAGATGGATGGCGTGTCAGGACTCGGTTATGATATTGTCAAGGATACTGGTATTCCACCAGCTACCTTCATCAAGGCAGTAGAAGTCACAGCTGTCGAGCCTAACACAGCTGAGTCTCCAGAAGCCAATTCAACCTCCACCTCTCAGCAAGTTCAACCGACCAATAGAATCACAACTGAGAAGGGAAAAGGAGTAGCTGATGTAGGACAGAATGTTCCATCGGTTGAGGCATCAATCGAGGGGGAATGTTCCAAAAGTCAGAAGAGGAATCAGAGGCGTCGAAGGCACAACCGCAACCGATCTCAGAATCAGAACCGACCTCTGCATCAACCTCAAAGTCAACGTCAGAAGGAATGAAACCGACCTCAGAACAGACATGGGTTCAATCATCTGAATCAACAGCGGTTCCAACATCAGTTCGACCAAAGGTTCCAACCGAGTCAACCAATGAGGAACTGGTCAAACAACTGGAGATATTCATGCCATAATATGAATCATCAACAGGGCATGAACAGCTAGAGACAACCCTCAGGAAAATGGAATCATAATCAGCCACAAAGATTCCAACATGGCGTCCGACCTCACAGACAAACTCAACAGGATAAGAATCGCCATCAAAACAGGGGGAAAGCCTCACCTCCTAAAGCTCATCATGGGAGAAATCCAACTCCTCCCAAGAAACAGAACATCACTACTAACAACAAGCCTAAGGATAACCGAGGTGTTGTTATAGTTGATGATGAAGGAAAAGTAATCTGGAATGATAAATCCATCCGAGTTTACAGGGAAAAGCGACGCACAGTTCCAGCGGGAACTGGTTCTAACCCTCCAGGACCCAACTGAAATTGAGGACCTAAGCGAGTTTCTCTTTGCAGGTGCAGGAGAAACAGCTGAGGAAAAAGAAGGCGTCTGCTACAATGTGGGTGATGGATAGTGGATGCTCGAAACACATGACAAATCTGAAGGATTTTCTTGGAAGTTTCGTGGAGAAAGAAGGTCCATCAGTTACTTTTGGTGATAACTCAAAAGGTTATACCAGAGGTTACGGTACCCTTGAAACCAATCATGTTTCAATTTCTAATGTCTCTTATGTTGATGGAATGAAGCATAACCTGTTTTCCATCAGCCAATTCTGTGATAATGGTTTCTCTGTCAAGTTTGATGCACATGGTTGCAGAGTTAAAGATGTCGGATCAAAGCAGGTGATATTGTTGGGAAATCGATCTCCAACAGGGAATGTTTACTACGCTGACTGGAACAGCAGCCTCCCTGACACTTGTCTGTTATCAAAGAGCAGTTCGGATGTGAGCTGGCTGTGGCACAAAAGGCTCAACCATCTGAACTTCAAGACGATGAACCGACTCGCCAGACAAGAACATGCAAGAGGCATACCTAACCGAGTGTTTTCAACAACACACATCTGCAGTGCATGCCAGCTGGGAAAGCTCGCTAGATCCTCCTTCCGGTTGAAGTCAACTCCTTCAACTGATCGAGTGTTACAGCTGATCCATATGGATCTCTTCGGGCCAGTTACACCAAAAAACATAAATGGCAACGAATATACATTGGTTGTAACTGATGATTACTCGAGGTACACGTGAACCATTTTCATGCGTCACAAGAGTGAAACCCGAGATGAGCTGCCCAAGCTGATGGATCGGATATCGAACCAACAAGAGATGAAGATCATTTCTATCCGATCAAATCGTGGAACTGAGTTTCTAAATGAAACCATCATCGAGTATTGCGAGAAGAATGGAATAACTCATCAGACATCAGCCGCGCGTACTCCGCAACAGAATGGCGTAGCTGAGCGAAGAAACAGAACGCTGAAGGATGCTGCCACATCCATGTTAGAAAGCTCAGCTCTGCCAAAGAGATTTTGGGCTGAAGCGATCAACACAGCATGCTACACTCAGAATCGATCTCTTCTCACCAAGCGGTTGGGAAAGACACCCTACGAGCTGTGGAGACGCAGAAAGCCAGATATTTCTTATTTTCGCGTTTTTGGTTCTAAGTGTTATATTCACAACAATGGGAAGACTCAGTTAAAAACTTTTGATGCCAAAGCTTCGAAGGGCATATTTCTTGGATATGCAGCTCGGATCAAGGCATATAGAATTTTCAACAACAGCTCTCGTGTTGTGGAAATAACACCTCATGTTAGTTTTGATGAATCTACCTTTGAGTGCAGGGAACAAGTTAAAGAACAACACGCGGATCCAGCTGTTCTACCAGTTCTCACCAAATCGCAAGCACTTAGGGAAAAGAATCGAGCTGAACCACTGGTGTGGGCAACTGAGGATGAGGATCCATACTCCTTTGAAGATGAATGCGAAGACCTCAGCTCATCCCAAAGGGGAACTTCTGCTGATGCTCCTCCAACTGCATCAGCATCTGAAGCAGAACCAAACTCAGCTCGAACCATTGTCAATGTTGAGGATCCAAACTCAACAGCTGATCAATCACCAGCTCTAAAGACTCCAACTCAGATTTCAGAACAGCCACAGTTGGAAGAAGAAGGAAGACGCAACCGAAGATGGTATGAAGTTCATTCCACCGACGACATCATTGGAGATCCAACCGAGGGTGTGCGTACACGGAGCAAAGTTGCAAATCCTGAATCAACCGAGGAAGACTCCAACACTTATGCCCAATATGCTGAGGTATTGGCAGTTCTAGAAGAGTTTGAGCAAGCTGGAGATGTTGCCATGATTTCTTGCTTTGTAGCTGATGTATCAGAACCGAAGAATGTTGGGGAAGCTCTCAATTGTGTCCACTGGACAACAGCCATGCAAGAAGAACTGAATGAGTTTCTACGCAACTGTGTATGGGAGTTGGTAGAAAGACCAAATGGTGTCAAGGTGATTGGATTGAAGTGGATTTTCAAAAACAAGAGAGACGCCATTGGATTCATTGTGAGGAACAAAGCAAGGTTGGTAGCTCAAGGATACTGCCAACAAGAAGGAATTGACTTTGAAGATTCCTTCGCACCAGTTGCAAGGCTGGAAGCCATCCGGATCTTTCTAGCTTATGCCGCACATCACAAGTTCAAAGTGTATCAGATGGATGTGAAATGTGCATTCCTAAATGGAGATATCAAAGAAGATGTATATGTTGAACAGCCTCCTGGTTTTGAAACTGGAGATGGAAGAGTGTACAAGCTGAAGAAAGCTATCTATGGTCTAAAGCAAGCGCCAAGGGCATGATATGATACTCTTTGTGGATTTTTTCTGAACTCGGGGTTCAAACGAGGTTCAGTTGATAAAACTCTGTTCACCATCAAAGTTGGAGAAGATATACTTGTTGTGCAAATCTACGTGGATGACATCATTTTCGGCTCCAAGTCGGAGGAGCTGTGCAAGAAATTCTCAGATCTCATGAAGGAGAAGTTCGAGATGTCAATGATGGGCGAGATGAATTATTTCCTTGGATTACAAGTGAAGCAGTCACCTGAAGGGATTTTCATCAACCAGTCCAAATATACAAAGGAGCTCATCACCAAGTTCGGATTGCAAACAAGAAAGACCACGAGGATCCCAATGAATACTAACTGGAAGATCGAACCCGGAGCTGAGGAAAAGCTCGTTGATGCTGACCAGTATAGAGGGAACATCGGTTCGCTGCTCTACCTAACTGCCAGCCGACCAGATATATCATATGCAGTTGGAGTGTGTGCTCGATTTCAAGTCCAACCAAGAGAAGCACATATGTTGGCAGCAAAGAACATCATTAAGTATCTGAAGGGAACTGTCAATGTTGGGTTGTGGTACCCAACTGATAACAATATCCAGCTAACTGGATACTCAAATGAGAACCTAGCAGGAGATCGGTTGGACATGAAGTCTACCTCGGGACACTGTCAGTTTATGGGAAGCAAGCTGGTTTCATGGTTCTCCAAGAAACAAGCATGTGTTGCCACTTCTACAACCGAGTCAGAATATATGGCTGGAAGCTATTGCATGCAAGTGTTGTGGCTGAAGCAACAGCTGAGAGATTATGAAGTTGCAACTGGACAGGTTCCCATTCATTGTGATAGCTCGAGTGCCATAACTATCTCTCTAAACCCTGTTCACCACTCTCGGACTAAGCATATCGACATTCGTCATCATTTCATCCGAGATCATATTGAGAAGAAGGATGTGTCCATGGAGAAGATCCCAACTGAGATTCAGAGAGCTGACATCTTCACCAAGCCTCTTCCTGAAGCCCGGTTCAAGATGCTGTGTGATCTTCTAGGACTCTTGGATCCGAGCTGAAGAGTCATCCGAGCTGATAAAGAGTCATCCGAGCAGAAGAGTCATCCGAGCTGACGAGGATCCATCCGAGCTGAAGAGTCAGATATCAATCTGAGGGGGAAGCTCAGATGAAGGGGGAATCTCAGATATGAATTGCCAACTGAAGACCTCAAACATCAGCTGAACAGACGAACTCGAGTCAGCTGATGGTATGCGGCAACTGAGGAACTCGACTGAGGTATACAATTGATCTCGACATCAGCTGGCAAGTATCATTTATGACTGAAGGTGTTATGATATTAAATGAGAATGTTTGAAATAAATTCAAGCATTCCTGAACATGTCAGCTAGACTAAACAAGCCATCATATCGCATTTAATGTAAAGTCTGGCTGAACTCCTATAGCCTTACTTTATAGTGCGACTGAGCTGACACCCTAAACTATTCACCTTCTCACTCGCGCGCGTGGAGTATCAGTCAAAATTACCCCCAACAGTCGCGTAATCTCAGCCGTTGATGGATTTGCGCCATTTAACCCCAGCCGTTGATTTATCCGAGTCAAAAATTATATAATACGGCAAATCAGGAAGTGATCCTTACCTTCTTATTTCGTGCATATCTTTACTTACTATTCATCATCCTCTCCAAATCTGTTTCACCATTTTCAGTAAAGATTTTTCCTTCTTCTTTGCATATATATTGATTTGAAATGGCACCCAAATCTAAAGCTTCGAAGAAGATGGTTTCCTTAGAGCCTGCTACCTTCCAAGAATCTTTCGACATGGTGATGTCGAAGATTCATTTTGAACAGATTCTTTCCACAGCAGCTCTCACCTCGCCGGAACTTGCCCCCGTCGCCGCCATTCTCTCCGACCACCATCTGCTCGACTGGGCAACCCTCTCTCCATCCCAATTGCTCAGGAAGCAGGTCGTGCACTTCTACAGGAATCTGCATCGGGTTGCAGAAGATGGGCTTGTCACGATCATCTCGTGCAAGCAACGACACAAAACCTCCCGGACAGTAGAAGACACCGTCGTGGAGATAAAAGTATCCAAGGAGCTGGAGAAGCTCATCCCCAGAAATCGCGAAGCCATAGATGTATTGGGGAACTTCACTGACAAGGAAGCTGATGCCTTCCTTCAAACCATCCTTCTTGTTCCCGAACCATTGAAGGGGAGCATGCAAAGGACGAAGCTGAAGCCGGCGCACCGACTTCTCTTCGACGTAATCTCCAAGTGCGCCTTCGCATATGGTGGAGCTTTCGGTGACATTAGCCGACCTAAGCTCAAGCAGCAGAAGGCACTGGAAGAGTTGCACCAGGTCGACTGGCTGGGCTATCTTGAAGGCCAGTTGATGATGGAGAAGCAGAAATCTCCGAGACGACAGCTGAGTCTGGAGAACTGCTGTTGAGTGTTAAGGGGACACTCAACTTCGGGACAAAAATCTCTGCCCTCATCCTCCAAGCCACAAAGGGTTTGCCGCTGACATGGGAAGGGAGTGAGGACACACCATTCAGCAAGCTGACGCTGTTCCCCACAGCCAAGAAGGCCAGGGACGTTGTGGAGGCTGTTTACACTCCCAAGGGTGCCCCCAAGCCAGCTGTGGAGTCAGCAGCTCGCCGCCCATCGAGGTCCAAGCCAGCGAAGCGCCAGCTGGAGGAGGTGGCTGAGGAAGACGAAGACGAAGAAGAAGAAGAAGAGGAACCTCTGCAGAAGAGGCCAAGGATTCGCATCGTCCAACCAGCGGCTCAACCACCTACAACAAGTCCAGTGGTGGCAAAGCCAGCTGAGGAGAAGGAGTCAACCGAATCCAGCCAATCGGTTGACCCAGCTAGGTTTATTCTTCAACCACGTCAGGAGGAAGCGGCTGAAGACGTGGAAATCCAAGTGGAGGATTCCAGCTCCTCCTCAGATGACTCTTCTTCATCTGAGGAGTCCCACGACATTCAAACTAGAGCTGATGCCAGCCAGGTAATCCCACCTGTTTCTGAAGAAACCATTGAGCCAGCCGACTCACCATCCAAAGAGGATCCAGTTCTCTCAACTGGTCCTCAGTCAGATATTCCGAGCCTCTCGCTCAATGCCAACGTTGTGACCATTCATTTGGCCAACGTTGATGAAACCATCGAACCCGTTACCTTCGATATCGACTCCCCTCCAATTGACGAAGAAGCCAACCGCCAGGCGATCCTGGCTGAATATGAAGGAAGACTCAGCTACTGCTTCCGCAAGCTGATTGGAATGTTCCCCGAGGCAGCCTCAATGCCCGTATTTGCCGTACTCGGGACGGAACTGCTCTACCAGTTCAGCGTCATATTCAGCTATTGGTATGTAAAGAAGGAAACCCTCAGGATCCATGGTTGTGACAGGTTGAAGGTCGAAGAGTCCAACCTGAGGGAATACTTCGACTACCAAAACCTGGAGGTGGCTTACAACCAGAAGGTGGATGTGCTACGACGACGTCTGGACAAGAGCATCCAAGAAGGGACAGACACCAGGGAACTGTGCAACAATCCTGGAGCTGTTCAGTTTCTTGACGAGATGCTGGTCAAGAATGCCTCATGCATGGAGGACGTCGACGCAGCTGATGAGGCGGCCAAGAGGGAAGAAGACAAGCTCAAGGCCTACCTCGCCAGCCGATCTGCCCTGGTTGTCATGGAGCCAACTACACAGCCACAACAACAACACCTGTCTGGACCCCTCCGATCAGCCAAATCTCTCAACCGATGCTATCTGTGAGCTGATCTCGGAGAGGGTCAACCAGCTGAGGCAGGAAATGTTGTCCAAGCTACAGCACAGCAAGGAGGAGGAAGCTGACAGGATGCAGCTGCTGATGGCAGAGAATGCCAGCTTGAAGACTCAGCTGGAACACCTTTCCTCCTCTCTGCAGCAGAAGTTCGAAGATCTCTCCACTTCTTCCAGCTCGGAGATCTCAGCTCTAAGGAAGGTCGTTCAGGGTCTCAGCTCGGATTTCAACGTTTTTAAGACCGTTGCTGAATCTGACCTGGCGAAGTCTCAGCAGACCCAAGACCAGGAGTGGATGTCTCAGTTCGCATCCTTCCGAGCTGAGTTCGTCGCTCTCTACAAAGAGGTCTCTGCGACCTTTGCAGCCGTGCAACGAGCTGAGCAGGAGCGCCAAGACCTGGAGTTGGCCAAGAAGGTGGAAGAGAAGGACGCTGTTGACGAGCTGTTTTTCCGCGTTCAACAAGCTGAGGCCAAGCTGACCTCCCTGGATGGCACCGTTGCCACCCTTTTGGATGATGCCAAAAAGGGGGAAGACAAGGAGCCAGCAGCTGTTGCTGGACGAGGGAAAGCTGTTCTCCAGCAAGCTGAAGGAGCTCAGCAGGGGGAAGGAGTGCCAGCTGAAGGAGCTGAAGCTGAAGCTGAAGGATCGCAGCAAGAACTGGACCACGACCTCGTAGCCGAGCTTACGGCCGAGCTCGATGCAGAACTTGACGGGATATCTGTTGAAGACTGCATCAAAGCTGCCAAAGTTATGGGGGAGTCCAAGGAGAAGTACTTGAATCCCTCCTGGATCAAGAAGTTCGCTGCCGATCAGGCCAAGAAGGTGGCCAAGTTCGAGAAGGAACTCGCCAAGGTGGAGAAGAACGTCGACAGAAATAAAGCCAGCCGGAGTGTGCGAAGAATCAACAAGCACCAGATGAAGGCTGAGGCTAGGAAGTCGACGCATCAGTTGCAGAAGAACGCTCCGCTTCCGTCTCGGTACCCACATGTTGACAAGTGGATGAATGCTGAGTGGAACGATGACTGGGAGCAGTTCAAGCATGAATTCATCAATGACTTCTATTACAGGAAAGTCTACTCGACTGAAGACCCAAGGCAAGCCTTCAAGGAAGCCCTGTGGGAACTCAGATCTGGAGACCCTGGAATGTTTAATCAGTTCAAGCGAGCCATGCTGAATGCTCAGCTCGATCCCAACACCATTCCAGTTCCGAAGATGTGCAGGTACCGCCCTCGGATGATCAAAGGCACGAGCACGCCAAACAGAAATGCGATCATGGCTGAGGCGAGGCAAGTCTGCAAGGAACATGGTGTCAACACTGGGATTGAGTCGAATGCGAAGAAGAAAATCTTTGACCGTATCTTCAGCAAGTACGGTCAACAGTATTTTTGAGCTGATGTAATGTTTTTTTTTGTCTTTTGAAGCTGTTGTAGCTTTTGGTGCAATTGTTGTATTTTTTGTTGTTTTGTGCTTGTAATCGTCAGTTGTAACAAAATCTGCAAGTATATATAAAGATTCACCTTGATGAACAATTCCTCATTGTCCAAGCTCTGAATCACAAAGTCTTTCAATATCATGTTATAACTGTGCTAACCCTTTGATGTTTTTATCTTATAGACTGTCTAGAATTTCAGCTAAGATTTTAGATAAGTTAGTGAGTTTTAGATCAATAGTGGTTTAAAGTTGTAAGTGGTTTTGGCATCATCAAAAAGGGGGAAATTGTTGGAAAATTTATTAGTAAAAGTTTTGATGAATTCCAAAACCGACTGACCCCAACTGAGTAGATGTTGCCAGAACCTAATGATTAGAATTTAGGCTCGTTGTTTGAGCAAAGTTAAGATTTTATCTTTACAGATCTCCAGCTGAAGATGGCAACAAGGCATCACTCAGACAGAACATCAGTTGTCACAAGATACAGCTGAGTGCTCATTGTTCCGATGCAAAAAGGGGGAAGTCTTCAGAACATCAGTTGTGAAGGAAATCAACTGAGGGTTCATCAGATGAGAAGCAGTAGAAAGGAAGAGAACATTAGATGAAAAGGAAGTCATCTGAAGGTTCAAATCCAACTGAGTAAATACAATGAAGACAACTGAGTGTTCAGTTTCAGAATCTCAGTTGTAGAACTCGAACAAGTAGATCAACTGCTTGAAGTTCAAAGTCAGCTGAGAGTTCAACAGATCAGAACATCAGCTGAAGACCACTCAGATGAAGATCAAGACTTTCAACCGACTAACCAAGGTTGACTGTCAGAAAGATTAAGATTTGAATTTCAAAAGGAAGTCACATGAGGGTTTGACCGTTCAGTCATTACCCCATCTGGCCCAACACAAGGCTGTCTCAGAAGGAAAGCAGAAGAACTCAGATGCCATATCGGGAAAGTCTGCAGAGATGAGAGACAAGCCATCGCTTTCAACGATCAGAGATCAACAGCTCCTCCAACGGCTAGTTGATTCTCTCCGCCTATATATAGAGGCATTCTCTCATTCGAGAGATATACAACACATACAGAGGCGAGACAGAGAAGTGCAATCACAAGAGAATCAAGCAAAAGAAAAATCTGCAAAAATACTATTCTAAGAACATCAGCAAGTGAGAGTTCAAGAGTGATAGAACATTAGTAGCTGAGGGTTCATAGAGTGAAATTCTGTCTTAGATCTTAGTTTGAGTGTTTATTCGTTCAAGCCTTAGATCCAGCTCTCAATCGTGATCGAGCTGTAGTTGGAAAATCCACCCACATACACACCTTAAAAAGTGTCTGTTAGGAGCTTACTCTTCCTGTAATTGAGTAGTTAGGTTGTCAAGTACCCGCAAACTTGACATAGGTTGTTAAGTACCCGTAAACTTAACTGTTAAGGTTGATAAGTACCCGTAAACTTATTGCAACGGTTGCACAGCCCGGGTAAGCTGTGTGGAACTGTCCAGAAGAACTTGGACTGAGGTGTGAGGATTCACATCTCCCCGTGAACGTAGGAGGGTTTTCTCCGAACCACGTTAAATTCCGTGTGTCTGTGTTTATTTTTATTCAGTTGCTTATTGCATTCTTATCTGATCAATCTAACCGACATACAAATTACATATCTGCGCATTCTCAACAGTTTTGGTTGTTGACCAACCCTGCACTAAAAGCGTGAGTTGTTTATAACGAGTTTAATTTTCCACCACATTCCGCACAGCCTCACTCTTCCAGCTGAGGTTGCTTACTCAGCTGTGAGATTCCAACTGAGTCCGTTTTACTCAGTTGAAGTAATTTTAAGGGTTAATTTTTAAAATCCCAACTAGTGTATTTCCCCCCCCCCATACACCAGTAACTCGTTTCGGGACCATCACATTTAATCATATATTCCCTCCGTCCAATTTATGTCTACCTACTTACCACAAAAAATTTGTCAATTTTATGTCTACTTAGTTTAAGAATTTTACACATATACCTTCATCTCTTTGCCATTAATGACCCCACCTCACATCAATTTTATTTCTACTTTTTTATCATCCCAACAACTTTATTCCTACTTTTTGGTCAATATCACCTCTTTTTTATTATTACCACTATTTTTTTGTCATTATCTCACTAACCCTCAAATACATCTTTATTCCACCAACTACCACTTTATCAGTTATCTTAAAACACGTACCACACTTCAAATGGGTAGACATAAATTGAACGGAGGGAGTATTTGGTTAAAATGATGAAATCCGTGATAGATGATTAGGCCCGTGCTCTAATCACTCGAGTGAGTGATTAGTGATTACTTATCAAACCAAATTTGGATTGATTATATCCTCGTCTAATTCTTGATGTAAAATTTCAAAAATAACCTCATAAAAACACACCCACACCACACACCAACACGTTCACACTGCACATAATAGCGCGCACACATAATCCTTCAATTATCATACACTACAATCAAACAATTCATACACAAAACTAATCATCTAAATAATCACATCCTGCACTATCCTATCAACATTATTTATCTCGTCCATCAAACCAAACACCCCATGAATATATCTAACTTGTTATAAATTAGAGAAATTTGCTTAATTTTTCTCGACGCAAAACTAAAAACAATTGTTTATATTATAGCTTTGTTATATTGTTATACTCCATTCCCAATAATACTCACTATAATTCAATACTATTTACCATTTTCTTAAAACTCTTGTCGTCCAGGATCTGACAACCTTTTTTGTGGACGGAGAGAGTATTAACTCTTTAATTAAATTATACTGTATCTGTTCCTAAAAAAAAAAAATCTACTGTATTTATTTATAGCACAAATAATGTTTTCTTGTTGAAAAAGGAAAAGCCTATTACCAATGCCAACAAAAAACCCTCGTAGTCGTCGATGAACCTCAACAGTAACACAACAGTAGAATCGATAAACCCTGAACTTATTTTTTCAATTTTTTTTTTTTTTTTTTCGATTCTTCCATCGCCGTTAGTTTGTCGTTCAATTTCGTATAATTTTTTAAGAGAATCGATGGGTTCCTATCTTCGCATAATTCAATCTGGAATCCGGTTGTCGAAATCACGAGGCATCAATTCTGCTTCTACGGTGAAATCGACCTTCTCCTACCGCTCCTTTTCGTCGAATTCACCTAATCGAACCCCAATTTATCTCGTCGACACTCTTGCTCTGGTATCTTTCTCTCTCTCTGTCTCTCTCGGCTGAATTCATTAATGTGGCTTGAATTGCGCTGAGACTTAGAGAGGTGAATTTGACCTTTGAAGCTGGCGGATTTTTTTATTTTAATAATTTTCGTTGTTTACTTCAATATTATTATCAACATTATCAGGCATATGATAATCATGTGTTTGAATGTGTGTATTTGTGTTAAAGTCTATTTCTGACTTACTGGATGTAATGTTTGCAATATTACTATTGAAATTCTATATAATGTTTTTCTGTCGATTATGATGTATCGTATGTGTGTGTGTGTGTGTGTGTGTGTGTGTGTGTGTGTGTGTGTGTGTGTGTGTGTGTGTGTTAGAGTCTTGTTCCGACTTAGTTTGGAATATTATTGTTGAAATTCTATATAATGTTTTTATATCGATTATGATATATCATGTGTGTGTGTGTGTGTGTGTGTGTGTGTGTTAGAGTCTTGTTCTGACTTAGTTTGGAATATTATTGTTGAAATTCTATATAATGTTTTTATGTCGATTATGATAGATCATGTGTGTGTGTGTGTGTTAGGAGCCTTGTTCTGACTTAGTTTGGAATATTATTGTTGAAATTCTCTATAATGTATTTGTGGCGATTATGATTGATGTTGAAACAATGTGTTTATATTAGAGAAATTCTATGTATTTGATATTCTCTCTCTCTATCTCTCTCTCTCTCTCTCTCTCTCTCTCTCTCTCTCTCTCTCTCTCTAAATGTGGACAGATTAGGAGCTTAGAAGCACAGGGCATCAATACAAAGCAGGCAGAAGCTATAACATCTCAAATGACTGTGCTTCTGAATGCCAGTATGGAATACATTTTGCAAAATGTCGTCTCAAAACATGAGATGCAGAAAGTAAGAATTGATTCTAGAATCAAATTAATGAGAATTGTATTGTTGAGATGATGAATGATATTAGGATTTAGTTTGTTTTAATGTGCTTGTTATTTGCAGGTTGTGACGGCAACTGATACAAATCTTGTAAAGTTGAAGTCCGAAGTGCAAAGTCGTCTGGTAATAAATTGTTAAATCTCAACCTTTCGACATTGTGACAAATTAGACCAAATTTTAAAATATGCTGATTGAATTCCAATTTTTCGATTCATAGTTAAGTAGTCTATTGCAAATACGAACCCATTTTGGCATGTCATTCTTTAGGTCGCAGGAAAAAATTTGGGGAGATGAATGTGATGAGCATGTCGTAAGAGTTGAGTCGAATTTGCACGAGGATGAAAAGTTGAAATTTAATTAGGAGTTAACCACAACTTGTTAGGATTGGTGGTTTGGCATTTTTTTACTAAGTATATCTTGCAATTGATATAAAAGCAATATTAGCTAATGTATATTTATAATGTAGGACAACAATTCTTCGTCCATGCAACGTGAGGATGGAAAGCTCCGAAATGATATTGATAAATTACATGGTGAACTAAGGTTCGTCACTAATTTGAACTTTGTTTCTTGTGTAAGAGGTTTGGTATTGACTCGTCAATGAGTTAAATATCCGGATTCAAATTTATATTCAATTGCATATTTGTGAATCTATTTGTGTTCATACATGTCTTCTGGATCTTGACCTATTAGATGGACACAAGACTTCCTTTTTAGCCGAGGGAGTGTAATTTTTTGAACAAGTTGTAGTGTTGTTTGTACTAAGTTTATTGGCATTTTTTTCAATTAGGCACGAGATCGACAAAATTACTTCTGCACAACGTTTGGATTTGAATCTTGAAAGAAGGTACAAATTCCTAATTCCATTTTTTCTTCTTTCCTTCCATCATGAAGTGTATATTACTCTCTCTCTCTCTCTCATGCAATTTGATCAAACTAGGCGAATCGATGGGGAGCTTATCGACATGAGGACTAGAGCCACTGATCTCTCCAACAAGCTCGACAATGTGAGGTTCTAGAATACGTATCTCTTAAGTCACATTGTTTTACCAAATAAACAACATAGCTCTAATCAACATGTTAATTTGCAGGTCATGATGGGAAGTGAAACAAATATTGTGAAGTTGAAGTCTGAAGTATTAAGTTCCCTCGTAAGAAACTGATCTACATAATTGTTCATGCATTTTTCTATATTTCATTTTTACCAGATAACTTATAAGAGTAATTTTTCTAAGTATATAATATCCTTTTTTTAATTAATTTTTCTTTGTGAAACAACTAGGACTGAATAAGTCAAGATATAGAGTGATTTTCTAGTTGCTGGTACCAAGTAACAAAATTAATGCAATACAGTAATCAAATATTTGAACAACCTAATTGAGCATATCGCTTACAGCATTTAGGTAGAGTGTATTTTTGTATCGTTGATCTGTTATTTAAAAATAACAATGGTTTCCCTTTCTCGTGCAGGATCAAAAGTTTTCGCCATTGCAAAGCAAGTGTGAAAAGCTTCAAAGTGATATTGAGAAATTAAGTGGTGAACTAAAGTTTGTTTTCTAATTTGATTCAACTTTTATTTTGTATTTTCACCCTGTTATTTCCACCCAAGTTTATTCAGTTAATGGCCGATTTTTCCTAATAGGTATGAGATTGAAAAGCTTTCTGCAGCTCAACGTTTGGATTTGAATCTTGAGAAAAGGTAAGAATCCAAATTAAGTTTTTAGTTTGAATTGTTTGGTTCATTATATGATGGGCTAATAGTATATATTGTCCTATTTTTTTTCTGGATAGTTATATTTAGGGCAAATACCATCTATTGTCACATCGTTTGGCCGATTTTGCAATAATGTCATACTCCCTCCATCCATGACAATGTGCCCTATTGTGTGCTCGTGTGTGCTCAGCTAATAGTATATATTGTTCTTTCTTTTTTCTGGATAATTATATTTTGGGCAAATACCATCTATTGTCACATCGTTTGGCCAATTTTGCAATAATGTCATACTCCCTCCGTCCATGATAATGTGCCCCATTGTGTGCTCGGCGGATTTTAAGAAAAGCTGCTAAAGCTGTTGTGAATGGGATAAATGGTAAAACTTGGTAGATAATAGAAAGAATGAAGGGTGGTACATAAGTGGTGCATGGATAAAAAAAGAGGTAAGTATGACACATTTTCGTGGACGAGGGGTAACATTTACAATTTGACAAATTTATGCATATAATATTTCGGCTTCATTTGATTCCTTGCCCATAGAAACAAAGGGCTTCAATATTTTTGCAATATTGTCTTGAAGTTCAAAAATGCATTCATTTCTCATCAATTTATGATAAGAAGGGTGTTGATATGAGTTCCTTGGGATTGGCACGGTGTGGATCACAATCACATAACTGAAATGTAGAATATCCGATATCTAAATTTGGATTTCATTAAATTTTATTGCAAAAAGTGATCTCTTCTGTGTCAATTTACTAAATTTTAAATGTTATCATATTATTGCAAAATTGTTCGATTGTCGTGATAATATATAGTACTCCTTCCGTTCCAATGTAAGGTGTAGCTTTTCTTTTAGGGGTGTCCCAATAGCAAGGTCTCATTCCAAAAATGGAAACAATTAACTCTTCAAAAGCTATAGGACCCACCACTTTTCATCAATTTACTCTTGTTTCTTAATACTCGTGCCCGAAGAAGTGAGACCATGCTATTGGGACGGAGGAAGTATTTGCTAATTTGTATATAAATCTCAGGCGCGTTGATGACAAGTTTTCCGAGCTGAGAGCTGAAATTACTGATCTGTCCAACAAGATTACTGAAACGAGGACTTACATGACCAATGATTCCAACAAACTTGACGCCAAACTTGACGCCAAACTTGAACTTGTAAGTGCTTTTTGTTAATTTTCTTCCGAAATGAAAGAGAAAGTTCTCTTTTTTTTTTTATGACAGTAGAAAATAAAATTCAAATATTCAAATATTTGCATATTTTCTTCTGTTGCTAGCAGGAAAATTAAAAAAACGATCAACATGACAGGAGTTTTGTCAAATACTTAAGATTCAACAGAAAAAACTTGTGACTCATATTATAACAAACTACTCCCTCCGTCCTTTTCTACTTGTCTCATTTGAGACGGGCACTGAAATTAAGAAAAAATGGATTAGATATAAAAGATGTATTTAGTCTAGTGAATGATATAAAATATTTTTTTAATTAATAAAATATTTTTTTAATTACTCCTTAAATAGAAAGTGAGACGAGTAGAGTGGGACACTTAAAATAGAAAGTGAGACAAATAGACCGGGACACAGGGAGTACTTTATTTTACGAAGTTTTTGTTACTTATTTGAAACATTGAGAAGCTTATAATCGTTGTATTTATTTCTTAATTTTGCATTATTTATTTTTTCATATGCTTTCTTTCTTTGCCTAAATGAAATATTATTTCTTATTGTTTTATTAACTAACTTTTCTTTTGGTAACAGGCAACTCAAAAAATGATGACTGATATAGAAAAAAACAAGAGCGATATCACCAAATATTTTCTTGGGGCAATTTTCTCTACATCTGCTTTTTGCATTGGAATATTATATCGTCTACTTTCCACCAGTCACTAAGGTAATGATCTAGTACTCCATTAACGAGTGTTTTATTTTTTATTTTTTGCCTATATTATTAAAAATGATTTTTTTAATATAATTTCATATGTGCAGGTGGGCCCGTAGCCGCTTTCTGATTCGAATCAGTAAAATGAAAATTCTACCAATTTGAGGAATCCTTTGTTTGAAAGCGATATTACAGAACAATCTCAATTTTTTTGAATGAGCTAGTCAGCATATTGTTTGTACTCGTAAAGTTACTAGAAAATACATAACATCACGTAACATTTAGAATTTAATCTCTCTTTTTTCACTTTGTTACCCCCAAATTTTCCTAGTTTGGGAATTCGAACTAAGCGTTTCCCTTTACTATGTGGAGGCTGGAGTTGTCGACGTCCGACCCGAGTCCATTGGACCAATGCAAAATTTTCGGCCCGTTTGCGGGCTGAATATTTTTTCACATTAACTACTCGATACGTTCTACTCGCTCATTGTGTCTATGTAATGTTGTATATGGAGATTAAGAGATAGATAAGAAGATAGAAAATTGGTAGGTTCTATCAATTTTAAAGCATTTTGAAAGGTTCATTCTTTCCTTATTTGGACATAGACAAGATGAGTCGGTGGTTTATTTAAGGGAAAATTATACATAAAAGTTATTCCATCCGTCTCACCAGGTTTGATATGTTTCTTAGCACGGAGTTTAAGGAGAAAAAAATAAAGAGTAGAAAGTTTGGCATGTTTCTTTTGAGCACGGAGTTTAAGGAGAAAACAATCAAGAGTAGAAAATATGTTTAGTGGAATTTTCAATAAAAAATAAAATGGGTAGAGAGTGTGAATAGTGAAATATAGTGGTAAAGTAAAATAAAGTTAATAGAGAGATAGAGTGAATAGTAAAATAAAAAGTGAGTAGAGAGAGAAGAAAAATAGTGAATGTCACAAAAAATGAGGTGAAAAAGTATGATGAAAAGATGTAAAGTGAATTGTTTAACAAATTCATTATCTCCTAATTATTTTCAAAAGGAAAATAGGACAAGAATAACGGGACAATTCGAAAGGAAAACAAGCTAAGAATAACGGAACAAAGGGAGTATAACATAATTAATGAGCCAGGAGAGAGTATTTTATAGCACACTCTAACCTAAAACATCATATTATAATGAAATTTTATCAGCTTGACTTGAAAATCCATTTTATATGGCCCAGCCTGAAACCCAAATGGACTTAGTTTTGCAGGCTAATACACTTAGCGGTATATTTTTCATGAAAATGATTACTTCTTTAAAAATTGTGGATTCGTACCGTTTTAATTTATTTATACCTCTATATTAGTATAAAATAATGGGTGATGCTATTTGGACATCGGAAATATAAGTTAAAAAATGGTAATATAGGTTTTGAAAATGAAAATATACTTTAATTGGGGAAGTATAAATCCTAGATTCCTAGGAGAAATTTGATTATTTTTATTTTTACAGTTAACTTTCCTTTTTTTTCGCGTATGACTGACCACCATGTGACCGAATAATTTTATTGAAAGATAATAAAGCACATATTTTAATTTATTAACTTGTGTCAGTTCTGTATTTAATAATTTATTCGTACACTAACCATGCTAGTGTTCAATGAAGTAAAATTGATATTTTTTTTTATTTTTATTTATTTATTTTTGCCTTTCTGAGAGGAATGTAGAATCATTATTGTCAGATGCGTATATTAGGTGTATTTTACACCAATTATATGTCATGTCCAATTAAAAAAAAATGCTCAAAACCGGAAGTTAAGAGTGTGATTTAGTCAAAATATGAATGGCGTATATAAATTAATAGTACATGCTTATATTAACATAAATATATCATAAATAAGTTAGCATCGCAATATTGTTTCGCTGCTTAAACTATCCGCAGTGGTAGTGTTTTTATGATGTGTTTCAATAGGGTGTGATGGAGATAGAGACAGTCAGCCTGCAGTGGAACTATCTCTGTAGGGTGTTTACACTTAATTAGGTTATTAATTTTTGAATATAAATTTTACATTAATTTTAATCATAAATTCACTATTTTTATTAATTAAAATACAAATAAAAAATTATATTAATCCGAAAATAAAAATTATTACTTTTTTAAACATATTAAAATGAAAACTAAAAAGTGAAAAAAAGAAAGAAAAGAAAGAAAAACTGATGAAGAAGAAAAATCAAAAAAGAAAAAAATTAAAAAATGAAAGAAAAAAGATTGAAGAAGGAAAAAACTGAAAAATGAAAAAAAAAAGGATCGACACTGTTTCTATGGGGACGAAACTGTCTCGAGACAGTGGTTGTTGTACTGGACATTCTTCATGGATTGACACCTATAAAGACAGCCACAACAGATAATCTAATACTAACTTTTGATGAGCCGCGCACAAGTTTCGCATTGACAAATTAAACTTTTTCGTAAAAAGATCGATTATTTATAGATTTAATTGTACTTATTAATTTATTCGGAACATCCCAATTCTACAATTCGATTATTGAATTGTAATTTTCCCAAATAAATATCGAGTTAACATGTACCGTAATGATTCCTAACCACTCCCACATGACATGCCTTATTCCAACTTTATGCAACATCAATAATTCATTAATTTCCCTTTTTGCAAAAAAATAATAATTCATTAAATTCTCGTGCAGGGCCACTTGGATAAATTCTTGCCTCTCTGTTCCATTCAAATTTTGCCACTAACACATGAAAACACCTAGTCCCAACGCTTCTTCACATTATTTCATATTTTACGTGATGCAGAAAAATATCACTTACGTGATGCACAAAATATTGTATGTTAATGTACAAATTATACTAATTTATTGCATAAATTATTTAACACATTTTTAATGCACAAACAACAGTAATTTAATACATTAATTAATCTGGACCGTAGATTAAAAAAAGAAATTAATGGTCCAAATTAATTCCTATTCCCTAACTAAAGATGAGTTATTATATATCAACTATGATTAAATTTGTTATCTGCATTTGAGGTATATATTCGATTGAATGTCCCAATTTTCCACCGTTACACTTTAGGAGTGGCCATCATAGCTTGAAAATAAAAAGGAAAAAATATATATTCCGTTGTCAAATTACTCAATCAATAATGACAAACGCACAACTGTTGTCCGGACAACTACCGGTTTTAAGCTTGAAAATCGATCAAATTAATATTATTTAAAATCGCCTGAAAACCGGTCAAACCAATTCCGTACACCCATCATTTTATTTTTTGTAAATAATTTTATTAATTGATTATAAATTATATTTTAATCGATTTTAGCATAACCTTTCGTTCGAGCTTAATTAAGGGATACTAAACAAGAAAATAAAAAATAAAAAAACCAGCAGTTTTAAATAATATTGATTGAACCGATTTTTAAGCTTAAAACCGATTAATTATCCGGACAACAGTTGTCCGTTTATCATTACCCTACAATTATGAAATTTTGATGGGATATAATCAGAAAACTAGCCTAGTTGACCGCCCATTAGAAGATACGCAAATAGAGTTGACTCGTAATATTATTGTTAATTAAATTTCGATCCGGATCATTTGTCTCAATATTTTTATCTCATATCCTCATTCACGTCTTGCTATTTAATTCATTTAATATAATAATTTTATTAGGGGTAAAATGTCAAATAGTTAAAATGGAGCATAAATATTTTTATCTCATATCCTCATTCACGTCTTGCTATTTAATTCATTTAATATAATAATTTTATTAGGGGTAAAATGTCAAATAGTTAAAATGGAGCATAAAAATTAAATTCTGTTAGGCTACTTAATTTTTATAGATTATGTCATGCAGTACAAAATGTACGTATTCGAACCATGAGTACCACGGTTATCAACAAATAAATTAAATTAACACTTGTGAGATTGATACGATTTGTACCAATAAGATATATACTCCTAGTGGTACGATTGGTACAAATATGCATATTCGTACCAACATATCATTAACTGTGGTACTCATGGTATGAATACGTACATTTCGTACTAAGAGTATATATTCTATTGGTACAAATCGTATCAATCTCACCAGTGTTAATTTAATTTACTGTGGTACTCATGGTACAATTATGTAGATTTCGTACTACAGATGACAGAATTTATAAAAACTAAGTGGTTTGACAGAATTTAATTTTTACTCCCCATATTGACTATTTGACCACCCCATTTTCTCATTTTATTAATGGTTATTAGTAATTTGAAGTCCAAACTTTATATATACCTTAATTATGAAATATTCAATTATTAATTACTAAAAAAAGAGAAATACTATTATTGAATTATTCAACCTCAATTAACAATTCCAAAATTAAAACACTACAATAATTAAAATTGAAAAAAATAAAGCTTTAGATAATAAAAAAAAAAGGCACATAAATGATACCATAAAAAGGGGGGTGGGACAATGAATTTCAATTGATAAATTTTTGTGGTCAATTAACAAGTGATTGAGGGAATAGGGATAGTGGCCATTATATTTATATGCTCGTTTTAACATTGGGCTCTTTTTATTGCAAAATGGCATTTCGTAGGTAGTACAATATTTTAGTAAAAGCGATAATGTTTTACGTGTTTGTGAGTAGATACAGATAGTAGTGCTACTAAACTACGTAGGGGAATAATTATCATTTGTAAGATAAAAATAAAATTACAAACTTTGGGTAATAATTTTCTTGAATTGTCAATTTATACGGTGAAAGCTGGTAGGCTGTCCCAAGGAAGGCCTTTCAAGTTTCAACATTCACATCAAACATTAAGTTATGACTTATGAGAATGTACCTAAAAATGAATAAAATAAATGGGGACATGAAATGCTGATATAAATGGCATATGTAATTACATAAAAGAAGATATTCAATTAATTGTATCATGTTGAAAAAACAGAAAGACAAAAAAAAAGAAAAAAAAGATATTGATGATTGTAATGCAATGTTCCCTCCGACCATAAAATATATGGCACTAACGTTATTTTCATTTGTCCACGAAATATATAGTACACCCATTTTTTATATTTTACATTTCGCAACAATTCAGAAGTAGTAGTTCCCCTCTCATACTCAATAAATATCTACCATATATTTCATAAAATACGAGTTACTAAAGTTGTGCTTTATATTTTATGAACGAAAGGAGTATTAGTTATGAAATTCTAATTCTTTATTAGTATTGGCCTCATAAATTTTGAACAATTCTAAATATTATGTAGCTCTAACTTATCGAGCAACTTGGTTAGACAAACGATTAAATCTCAAATACTCCTTCCGATCCATTGAAATGATCATGTTACTATTCGCTAAATTAAGAATAAAGGTGAAAAGATAGAAAGTGAGTGAACCTCATCACTTTTGAATGAATTTTGAAGAGTTAGAACTTTCCTTATTTGAAATATGACAACATAAGCGAGACACTTAAATAAAGAAAAAATGATAATATGAGTGTGACGGGAAAGGAGCAACATAATGACAGAATTCGGATGCTTGAGTCTAAAATAAAACCCGATTACCTAAGCGTTTTATGTATATATTATATGTTATATTTCATTTTAGAAAATAAGCTTTAATGAAATAATATGTCAAAATAAGAAAGAAAAAAAAAAAGAGCTTAATAAAATGATTAGGAGAGTTTATCACACTATTATTGCAAAATTTAGGAAGTTTGGTCGATAATATTTGCTATTTGATAATTTAAATTTTTAAATTTCAACCACGTGAAGTTGAGTAAAGTTCAATATTTGTATTGGACATTGCAAAGGGCAACAGCAAAATGGCAAAAGGCCAAACAACAAACTGTGGGGCCCAGGCCCACCTAATTACGTAAATGCGAAATGGGGGCCCACTCCCATCCATAAAATATTTGTTGAAACCCAATCAACGAATTTCATATGGGGTAAAAAGGTAAATTCACTCACTCCCGCGCTGATGTATTATTTTGTGCCTTTTCAAAGGCAAATTTGCCTGAAACCGCTCAACCGCTTTGAATTCTTCAACCTCACTACTTTCCTAGTGAGGATGACTTTGCGGAAATAAATTCTATTGGATTTACATTCTTACCCCTAATAATTCATTTGTAAGATTTTGAGGTGGGAAATTTGTCATTGTCAAGATAATCACCATTATGCCCCTCCATAACTAATGATAAGACTTCTTTTTAAAAAAAAAAAAACTAATGATAAGACTACTTAATATTTATAGGAAAAAGATGGATCCCTTTTTATACACCCTAATTTGCTTGAATCACTTTGTACTATTTCCTAATTTTGACTTTAGCGCTCTAATTCATTTATATTTTTCTTTTATCTAATTGATACTGTAATGGAGTAGTACATTATTGTGACATTTATGGATTCATGAATTATTTATATTTTG
This sequence comes from Schizonepeta tenuifolia, assembly GCA_029490685.1. NCBI lineage: Eukaryota > Viridiplantae > Streptophyta > Magnoliopsida > Lamiales > Lamiaceae > Schizonepeta > Schizonepeta tenuifolia. The sequence goes on along the minus strand of CM055960.1, from coordinate 93,544,770 downwards.
GATAATGATATTCAGACACACTGTATCCGACCACACAAACTAAAAATAGTAATATAAGTTTTGAAAATAGAAATATATCCTAATTAGGAAGCATAAATCCTAAAGGGGAAATGTAATTATTTTTATTTTTACAATCAACTTTCCTTTTTTTTACGTGTTTGGCTAGCCACATTGTAGTCGAATGTCATTACCCTTATAGTTTGTAGTCCAAAATTTTAATGTTTTTTATATGTGGTTTGAATTTAAAATCTTCTAAAATGATATTGTACTTTATGAATTTTTCCTATAATGGTCCGGTCCTATTTTCCGGCACCGAAATGATGAACTATCTTATCGGATATATGAGTTGGCGCCACTTCACACAATACTAGTACATTGTTTTATATTAAAAGAAAAAACTCACATTTATTTGCTCTTTTCCATCTCTCCACGTCTCGTGTATTTCTTTGTTTTGGGCTCATCACTATTATCGTTTCTTCTTTCCTACTGAAACAGAGAACGAATGATAAGCAATGGCTCTGATACACGAGCTTCGGCAGAAGAACAAAACCGTAGATGCCCTCCATGATGGGAACCAAACCCGCAGAAGAAAATAAATGTGTTTTTTTTTAATACAGAATGACGTAATTTTGTGTAAGGTAATACCAACTCATATATCCGGTGAGATCATTCATCATTCCGTAGAAGATAGGGGCCCTTCTTTTATGGAAAAAAAAAACTAAAAGTACGTATAAGATTTCTTTGAAAGATTTTAAAGTTCAGGCCACAATCTAAAAATATTTAGAATTAGGACTACAAACTACAATTAACCCTTGATTCATTTACATTGACTTGTATACTCAAGTAGTATCCTCTTTTTCTTTTTGGATATTGTGAGAGTCTGTAACCAGTATTTTTTATACTACATGATAAGTAAATATAAATTTTTAACATAATACCTTGTAAACCATATAGATGAAGTAAATCAAATTTCTATTCGTATGCAATAACTTGCACATCATATACATGAGATAAATTGTTAAAAAATGACACTGTAAAACCAGATATGACATGTACAAACAAGTAGTACAATTATTTTGAATAGAAAGTTGAATAGTTTGAAATTCATAATTTAGAGAAAATAATCAAATTAAACTCAATAAAATTGAAATTAGAATGTACTCATTTAGACATAATTTAACTTTCTTGTTAATTACTCTTTTTTTCTACTTATTTGTTATAAAATAATGATATTCGGACATACTGCGACCAACTACACGCGCTAAAAATGGTAATATAGGTTTTGAAAATATAAATATACCTTAATTGGAAAGAATAAACTTAGGATGTAATTATTTCCATTTTTACAGTTAGCTTTCCTTTTCTTTACGCGTGTGACTGACTGTGTCCGAATATCATTAATCTTTTGTTATATAAGCCTATTATTGACAATGTGATACAAGCAAAAAAGGGATTGATTTGTAAAATTGAAAATCCTTAAACCGCGCAACGCAAAATCTTTAAAGACAAAAATGTTTGCGAAATTTTCTTAATTTTGTAAAACTAAATTAAAGTATCATTAAATTAGTCTAGACACTGCAAAAAAGATGAATTACATTAAAGAAAAAAAGAAAAGAAAAAAACTAAATTCATAACCTCTCTATTCTACGGTTCACCACCAAAATTGCACATATCAGCCGCAGCCACCGGTTCTACAACTACCCTAAACCTACTGACTCTGAACCGCTGGGGTCGACTCCGGTTCGACCGCGACGACCACCTCCTTCTTCTGCCGCATCTCCAAGACTTTCCGGTGACTATTCGAATGCAACTCTTTCGAGTAAGTCGGGCTGAAAGCCGGTCTATACTCGGGAAAAAGCCGGCCCGACTTGAACCGGACGCCGCAAGCATTGCACAATGTTTTCGGACCCAACGGCCCGGTTCGCCACTGCGGGGTTTTCTGCACCTGACAGTGCGTGCACCTACGCCCGGAAACCGGACCGGTTTCGGCATCGGTTTTCCGCTTCTGCTTCTTAACCGGCGGTTTTTCCACGCTGGAAACCCACTCGGTGTCATGAACCGGGTTCGGTAACACAAACGGCGGTAGAACGGAGGAGCCGTTAGACGACGTCGTTGATGATGAGTCGACGGAGCTCAACGGCGGCGACGCCAGATACCACGGCCGTCCGTTAGACCTCTGCCGCTTGCTCCTCGCCTTAACCGGAACCGGCACCGGGAAATTCGTAGCCGGAGGCGGCCGGTGAACCGGCTGAGACCGGTTCGCTGAAAATGCTCCGGTTTGCGCTATGAAACTCACGGCGGGGCACAATAGCGAAACCTCCGACGTGGAATCATCCACAAATTGCGACAGCCATTCCAAATTCTCCATATCTTCAACCTATAATCCGAAAATAGATAAAAAAAAATAAAAATTTTTGAAATAATTCCGAATTTTTTTGCATGTTATAAAAAGCAAAATTAACAATTATAAAATTAAATAATTACCGGAACGGCAAGTTCGGCGGCGGAGAGGCTGTCGAAGTCATCGGAGCCGGAAAAAGTGGAGGAAGAAGAAGAGGAACGAATCGAATTCCCTTTCTGCGACGAGGAGGCGTCTTCATCTTCCTGAGAGAAGCACAATTCCTGAAAATCCTTCTCGGGGAGATCGAGGTTGAGCAGGTCTTCGACGGGGAAATCGTCGGGAACAACGCTGTTAACTCCGGTCAAACACCAAACGTCGTCGTTGTAATAGACCTGAGAATTCGTTTTCATGGCCATTTGTGACAGGAAACTCGGTTTCAGAGCTCGCGCCTCAATGCACTCCATAATTCCCAAAACTGAAAACCGAAATTCGCCAAAAATTATCAATAATTCCAATTAATTATTCAAAAACGAAATTCGTCATGCATATGTAGATATAGATTTATTACCTGGATAAAAAGAGTAGGTTAGAGAGAGAGAGAGGAGAGAGAGAAGAAAGAGATGAGCACAGAAATGAAGGCTGGTTCGTGGGCGAAACTGGTGGGGAGTGTTAACGGTTTTTTTCCTTTTCCTTTTTGTATTTATATTTATTTAATTTATAAAAAAAATGATGTTGAAAAGATTGTGTATGGTATAACGGTGAGTTGTAACGCACTGTATAATTAAGAGAAAAGCGACACTTCCATTGGAGATGGTCTACTGGTAAAAGTAGGCGTTTGAGTCTGAAAGGTCTCAGGTTTAAACCTATGACACGCTTTTATAGATCGAGTCTGTTATACCTAGTAGTAAAAGTGGGTATTTGATACTACTGCACAAGGGATGGAGATTTATCCAGTGCACACCGAAGATAATTCCGACGATATATAAAAAGAAAAAAGCGAGATGGTTTGCAAACTACTGCACAAGGAATGAGCGTTTATTTTATCTGCTACACATGTACTTGAAAAGTATAGTTTATCTGTCATGTGTGATTTGCAGACTTTTGGACATGGGATGAGGGTTTATTCAGTGCGCACCGAAAATAGTTCCGACGATATAAAAAAAAAGAGAGAGAAAAGCAAAATGATTTGCAAATTACTGTACAAAGAATAGGGATTTACCCAGTACGTACTGAAAATAGTTTCGAAGATATAAAAAAAAAATGGAAAAAAGAGAAAAGCTAGATTTTTAATGAATGAATGGCTGACTAATATTCATACTTCTTTTTTTTGCATGGAATTGGACAAGGGAAAAAGGTTGGATTCTTCGGCTTCGGACCGAATCTACAGTTTCCATACGATTTTTCATTGACTATTATTTTCTCCAATTTAAGAAAAGTCAAGAATAAAATGGGGTTATTTCCAATGAGGTCAACAATGAAACAGATAAAATTACAAGAAAAATAAAACGGAAATTTAGAATAATTCTAGAATGTGACAGCTTGTATTTATTGTGTATTAAGTTGGAGTATTATTTTACTTAACCGTGTTAGTATTGTAGGAAATTTGAATAAAATGGGTTATTTCCAATAAGGTCAACAATGAAACAGATAAAATTACAAGAAAAATACAGCGGGAATTTATAATAATTCTAGAATGACAGCTTGTATTTATTTATTTATTTATTTTCTTCAATAGCTTCTATAATTATGTATTAGAAGTAGGAGTATTATTACTTAACCGTGTTATAACTTATTGTAGGAAATATGAATAAAATGGGTTATTCCAATAAGGTCAACAAATTGAACAGATAAAATTACAAGAAAAATAAAACGGGAATTTAAAATAATTCCAGAATGGCAGCTTGTATTTATTTATTTTCTAGAATAGTTTCAATTTATTATGTATTAATTATTAAACAGGAGTATTACTTAACCGTATTACAACTAATTGTAGGAAATATGAATAAAATGGGTTATTTCCAATAAGGTCAACAATGAAACGGATAAAATTACAAGAAAAATACAGCGGAAATTTAGAATAATTCTAGAATGAAAGCTTGTATTTATTTATATATTTTATATGAAGTAGGAGTATAACTTAACCGTGTTATATAACTTATTGTAGGAAATATGAAAATTATGATTCGTGGATTTTACTTAAATGAGTGCAAAGATAAAAGATTATTTCTCATGTGGATTAATACATTTTGTGCATTACTTTGATGTACCTAAATAGTGAGATTTATATGTATGCATAGTGTGGATACAAATTGAAGATATTACAAGAAAAATAAATTGGAAATTTATGATAATTCAAGAATGACAGCTTGTATTTATTTTCTAGAATAGCTTCTATTACTATTATTTATTAAGTAAGAGTATTACTTAACCGTGTTGTATAACTTATTGTAGGAAATATGAAAATTATGATTCGTGGACTCTACCTAAAATGAATGGCAAAGATTATTTCTCATATGTGGTTAATATGTTTTGTGGATTACTTTGATTACCTAAATAGCGAGATTTTTTTTTAATACTGAATATACAGTAAAATTGATGCATTGTATTCTTAAAATGAATAATGTATTAATATACATTTACTACTTACTATATGCACTGGTTAATTTGAATCAAGGATGTCTATAAAGATCAATGTCTAAATCTAATCGAATTTCAATTTTTTTTAGAAATTGATAGTTACAATTTCCTCCCGCCAGGCTAGGCAATATGATAGTCCAAACATTCAAACTTACAAAGGTTTACTTTTATTTGATCACTATTCTCTACATATAAGCAATTAAACTATAATGTTGAAACAAATTAAAATAATCCAAAGTAGAGACGTACGAGGGGCTACTATTAGGTTAATAATATTATTTGTTTTAGTTGAGGAAAATAAATGTTCGTTGGTTGCATTTATGTTGAGCCATTGAGGCTGAAGTATTTTTTTATTTTTCTTTTTTCTGTCGAAGATGAAATTAGAACTTAGAGTTATATATATTATATATGAGAAGGACTTGGGTGTATAAATCTGCACCCATTGCACATAACCCGACCAGCCCTGACCCGCCATGCGTCATTCCGACTCGGCGCGTGAGATCCACGCGCCCACTTCTTTTTTTTTAGATTATTTTTCCGGCGGAGCCTTCGGCTCCGATTTTACGGCTCGCCTTCGCTCCGATTACTGAAATAAGAATAATCGGCGGATAACAATTTGGACTTTTTCGGCTCGCTCTGAGGCCTTCGGCTCCCCTCGCTAGAATCCTGACCCTAGAAAAAGTGGCAAACAATAAAAAAAATGAAAAAAAAAAACTAAAAAAAATTATAAAAAAAACTGGTCAAAAGGGAGTTTAACCCGGGTCAAACTGATCGAGTCGGGTCAAACGGACGGGTGTTCTACGGTGCAACAGTTGCACCAGAGTTTTTGCCATTATATATTTACGCAATGTTTTTTTTTTCTTCTTTTAAATTATGTAGAACATGCTAGCATACATGATATCATACACGTTATTTAATTATTCAGCATGTGCATTATACATTGTACATTATACTTTAAAGTAAATGTTAATGTTTTGTTAGTATCTTTAAAACAATACATTGTAATTGATATTCGATATTTTTTGTAATTGTAACATTAAATTTTAATTAAAGGCTTGTTACGGCGGATTTAAACCTACTTTTTTGGTTTCGGAATATTAATTATCACTAGGCCAATACAGTTAAAATACTAACACTGTAATGATCGTTAAGTTCTAAGGTACGCTCTTAAAAAAGCAATTTTAAGGTTCGTTGGTATATAAGAATATCGTTACAATTTTTAAAGATGTGTTATTGCGAAATGCAGTATTAATAGTGCTATTCTGATATACTATGGTTAACTACACTAGTTAAAAAAAGATAATATAAGATTTAGAAAAGGAAATATGTATTAATTGAGGAATCATAAATCATAAGGGAAAATTAAACTATTTTTATTTTTACAATAAACTTTCATTTTCTTATGGAGTGAGGTTCTGAAGTGTGTTATTTATGGCAACCAACTGATGCGACATATAAAAATCAATACAATAAGAATTTTAATTTAATTAATAAAAGAAGTAATTGAGATGTAGTTTAATACCCCATCCAAAATCAATGCTGAAAGTTATGTTTTTCTTTTGAATTAATGCATAAATTAAATTTAAACTTATCAATTCACATTAAATTTGAAACATGCATCATATTTTGATTTTGGTATATTGGGTTATATCCATGTACGTAAGCATACGTGTATTTGTATATCTTCCTAAACTCGATCGTCAATTGATTATAACAATGACAAAACATACAATTTGTCTAGAGCTTAATTATAAATATAGATACATGTCAAATCAGTTAAATTACATGTAATATTTTATAAAATATTGTTCATTTCCACTCAAGTAATGATCGAACAAAATCCAAAATGAAAATTCATTAAGATGAGAGAAAAAAAAAATACGATATACGTCTAGTGACGAAGCCAACAAGGATGGGATGGCTTAAGCCCCTACAAATGAATTCTTTTACTCCCAAAAATTGTTAAATTATTGGCATTTTGTGTATATTACAGTATAGAGAGTTGATATGTTAGTCACCTTCAGTGAGCACCGTTCGTAGGCACCACCCTCGATTTGCATATATTAACATTATTTTATTTAATTTTTGATATTGCATTTTAATCTAATACCTTAAAAAGTGTTATTGAAATCATTAAATCGAAAAGTTACGTAAAAATCAATGCTTGATTTGTTATTTTCTCCTTTAACTTCAAAGAAATAAATAAATTAATTAATTAAGCATTGATCTTTATGTAATTTTTCGATTTAACGATTCCAATAACATTTTTAAGGTAGTAGATTAAAATGCAATATCAAAAATTAAATAAAATAATATTAATATATGCAAATTGAGGGTGGTACCTACGAACGGTGCTCATAGGAGGTGACTAGCATATCGGCTCTCTTATAGTATAAAACCAAATCAATTTATTTTAAGCCCAAAAATTGTTAAATTATTGACATTTGATGCATGGAGTAATGATATTCTGACACACTGTGGCCAACCACAGGCACTAAAAATGGTAATATAGGTTTTGAAATGGAAATATACCCTAATTGGGAAGCATAAACCCTAGGGAGGGATGTGAGTATTTTCATTTTTACAATCAACTTTTCTTTTTTTTCACGGGTATGACTGACCATAGTGTGTCCCAATATCATTACTCTTCTTACGTGGATATTACAATATAAAATTTTTCCTTTGCTAAATCGAATTTAAAGAATTGCCACTTTGAAATTCCGAACTACTAAAATTTACAACATTCACTCTCTACTTGATTATAATTATTTTTTTTTTTTTTTGCTTCGACCCCACTTAAATACGGAAACTGGCAATGGTAATTGCGCTTATAGTATTTGAAATTTGATAGTTCAAAGTGAGAGGAGTCCTTTTTTCTTTCATTTGAATTATTTGTTTGTTTTAACTTTATATGTGATTGATTGAAAGTTTAGACTACCTTAAAAACTCGGTAATAAGTAAGAAAAGTAGGCAGCTTTAATTGCCGCGTTCATCGCGCCGTCCATTTTGGTCTTTTCCCCGCCAATATAACAGCTATTTATTTGAAATTTGGACTTAATACTAATTCCGTTACAAATGTCAACCACCTTCGTTTGATACTATATTTAGAAAAAGGATAATTGTCTGTAAATCCTCAACCTTTCCTTAAATTTGGAAATTGTATATGACTTTTTAATTTTCGCACATATAACCTTAACCTGCCTTTTTTTTCTTCTGATTTTGCACTTCCGATCGATTTTTTCCAATTTATTTCTGACGCGGCTTATCGGAACTCCACGCTGGACACACCGGCCGACGGCCCGCGTGATCTTGCGAGTGACGAAGTTCTCGCCGCGGCGGGGGACTCGTGGTTGAAGAGGATGCCGTTGCAGGAGAAGATGCCGTAGGCCTCGCAGTAGTTGACGGTATACCAGTGGGCGGCGCACTTGGCGGCGGCGTAGGGGGAGCGCGGGTGGAAGGGGGTGGTCTCCGACTGCGGCGGCGGCGTGGATCCGAACATCTCGGAGGAGCCGGCCTGGTAGTATATGGGAGCGGTCGGAGGCGGCGATGTGGGAGCGGACGGCCTCGAGGAGGCGGAGGGCGCGGATGGCGGCGACGTCGGCGGTGTAGTCGGGGATCTCGAAGAGACGGCATGGTGTTGGTGGTGGCGGAGGTCAGAAATAGGTTGGGAGAGAGGCGGTGCGATGGTTACAGAAATGGGAGGAAGAAAGGAGGACGTGAGAGAGAGAGATATGTGAGAGAGTATTTTTAATTTTTTAATTTTTTAATTTTTTTATTGTTAAAGATGATGTGGATTATGTAGTGTTATTTTCATTTTTATTTTAAATTTTAATTTTATAAAACGACGTCGTATTACTTATTCCGGCGTCCAACATGTCATTTCCGGTCTCCACGTCAGATTCAAATTGGGGGAAATCGACCGGAAGTGCAAAATCAGAAAATAAAAGGCAGGTGATGGTTTTTAGTGCGAAAATGAAAAAGTCATGTACAATTTCCAAATTTGAGGAAAGGTTGAGGATTTACACACAATTATCCCTTTAGAAAACTAAGGGCATCTCTAACTGTGGGCGAGAGCGCGGGCGTTCCGCCGTTCGCTCGGCTCTCGCCCGACCGGGACACAGTTGATCGCCGTTGGAGATGTTGAGCGGTCAATCGGCCGTTCTCTCTGGCGCCCGAGCAAATGAAGGCAGACGAAAGCTTATGAGGGACACGCGACTGGCAGTGGTTTTTTGGATTGATTTTTATTTCTTTTTTAGTTTTTGTAAATTAAATATAAAATAATCATTGGATCACTCTAGGGCTAGGGCTCTACCATTGTAGAATTTTTACTTTAGGACTATCAATCATTACTTCATTGGGATTCCACCAAAATACAATTAAATAGTTACACACTAACAATAACATCCTTTCAAATTCATCACATTCGAAAGTGGGCAACAATATTTCAAATAACATCCTCTCAAATTCATCACATTCGAAAGTGGCAGCAATCTTTCAAATTCATCATTTGAGGTATTTTTTCGACCTTGTAATTTTCCTCTAAGGTCCACTTAATTTTGATTGTACGTGATAAATTAGAAAATGAGACTCTTTAATATTCAAAACTCAGAAATTTATATGAATGCTGTATAGATTACATAGCAAGTGGATTTTATCATTTCCCGCTTGAAATTTAAATTTCCCGCTTGTGAGTTTTAATCGCGCTCGAGCGGGATTTAGGTATGCCGAGAGGGATTTTGTATATTAGGACTCAAAAAAAATTTAGAATTTTGATTTTAGCATATCTGGCTCGAAATATCAATATCCCGCTCGAGAAATGTAATCCCGCTCGAACAGAAAATTGATGTGTTTGGCGAGCGAGATTTGATATTTTTGTGTTATTTTTATTAATTGTTACGTGTTTGTACTTCTGTGTAGATGAATCACTATTTTATTATCAAATACGGAGGAACATGATCAGGTTGTACGTACTCGGGCGGATATGAAATCACATGTCATGTGGCTGGCCCCATTGAACCGAAATCTGACGGGACAATACGTGATGCACGCTCATACCGCACTTCTGCCCCGGCTATTAGTAAGTAAAGTGGCCAAAACAACCTTCAAACCACCTCTTCAAAAGATCGTGTCCCTTAACTTGCATCAATGTAGACGCAACGTCTTCTAAAACGATGTGCCTGTAGGACGTACTAACCGTAGACTTCCGGTCAATAGTCTCGGGCCTCTTGAAAATAATCTACACGAATAAAAATTTAAATTAAAAATAAATATTAAAATCAAACTATACACAGTATTTAACACGTAAGAAAACAATTTCCCGCTCCTATTAACAAATTCCGCTCGAGCGGGATATCAAGCAAAATATCACCACATCGAGCGGGAAATGATGCACAAAGCATAAAAATAATTTTCTGCAATTCAGCTAAAAATATCCCGCTCGGGCAACCTATATCCCGCCAGAGCGGGATTTAAGCCAACAACAGTTAGTCGAGCGGGATTTAGTATAATAAACATGTGAAAATTAAGGGAATAATTATGAGCAAATTACACATTCAAAAAATTTAACAGTCTTCGGAATAAAAATTATTAGTATACATTCAACATCAAACAATTGAAATATCAACAATTTAGCAAATTAGGTATCTAGTGCAGATTTTACACTATTACTATTAATTAAATACGAGAGTAAATAATTTCCCGCTCGGTTATGGAATATCACGCTCGAGTGGGATATAGTTAAAACTAGAGCTTATCGAGCGGGAATTGCATAAATAGCACGAAGAAAGTTTTTGGAACTAACAGATATAATCTCACATTAAAATTCGAAGACATGAAATTTATCTTATGGAATTCGTATAAAATAAGAATAATAGTCACTAAAAAAAATAATAACAACATTTATAAAATTAACTTGTCCATTATTTGCCATGTTGTGAGGAATAAGAAACCGCCGCCGGAAATTATTTTGTGACGGTGGAATTGCTGTGGAGCAGGATTTGTGGGGAATTGCTAGGGAGATGAAGGAGATGGAGCGGGATCTGAGAAGAGTTGGGGGTAATTTATGTTGACATGATGGGGGGGGGGGGGGTAGGTTGTAGGTCAAAAGTTAATTCATGAAATTTTTGGCGAATATAGAGTAGTAAAATAGACAAAATAAAACAAAACAAAACACAAGTCAAGTGATTTGATGTGCACTCAGCCAACAATGTAAGCTTTGGGAGACAAGGGCCCTCTCTTGTAAGTGAGTAAAATTCATTGTTTTTCAGAAAGGGGTGTATTTTTCATTTTACCATCTTGCTTTGGTGTGTTTTAAATTTTCCCCCTTGTTATTTTATGGTAAGAAGTTTTATCCGTTAGTTACTTTATGACCTTACCTTTTAAAAGTTACAAAAATGGTCTGACCGTTAGCCCTTATGTTCATTTATGACACGAGAGCAAAAAAACGATGACCTCCACGCCATATTGTCTGATTCATACGTGACATTTTCGGATTATGCTTTTTAACCTCATCATCACCCATTTTCCTATTCTTTTTTAGGCTGACGCAAGAATCCGACAATTTGACGTGGAATTCAGTCACCATTTTTCTGCTCCCGTGCTATAAATGGGGCATAAAGGCTATTTTATAATTTTTAAAAGGTCTGACTATAAAGTAACTATTTAAATAATTATATCCCTTAATTAAATTTACACAGTAAGAACTTGTTGAACAGTAAGAACTTGTTGAATTCCAAAGGGTAATATATTCGGTCACACGGTGGCCAGCCACATGCGTAAAAAAAGAAAAGTTGACTGTAAAAATGAAAATAATTAGGCTATCCACAACCCTTAGAGCACTCTACCCCTGCAACGCAAGGGTGCTCTAAGGGTGCTCTATCTTTAATATTAAAAAATTCCCCATTTTCATTTATTAAGTTAATTCATCTATTTGTATATAAATTAAAATACACTAATTAATAAATAATACGAATTTTCCATTAATATTTGAAAATTAGAAAATTACATGTCATTGACAATAAAAAAAAACACTACATAATTAAAAAAAAAATAATACATAAAACTAAAAATTACTTAAAAAAACTACGCCCACCCCCGACGTGCCTTCACCTCCTCCACCATCTTCCGGTGAACTTCCTGCTGCTCCGGCGTCATAAATCTCGTGTCCCTGGAGACAATATCCAAGTTCATCTGATCACGTCGCTGCTGAAGATACTCGGACTTGAGGCGTGCACTTTCCATCTTCGCCCGAGCTGATTCCTGCATCGCCACCGCGATCTCATGCTTGGCCTCGGCGAACTGGCTAAGTCGAGAGCTAACTCGATCCATGACGGAATCGTATTGGGACGACCCTTCGACCGGCTTCTTTCCTTTGCCCCTTGCCCTGGCCCTTGCCACATCCGACCCTCCGGTCGGGAAGGCGCGCTTTCTCCTTCGGTGGACTGGGCCTCCTCTACCGACGGCTGGGATTGAGAGGATGTGTAGTTCCCCTCCGCCGTAGTCTTCGTCCTCTTCATGGACTGGACGTTTGGGAAATTGGCTAGGTGGAATTTGGGGTTTTCCCTGAGGATCTCCCACGCCGTGAAATAGCGGAAGGCAGGCGCCTGAGCATTTGCCTGGTAGATCTGTTGGGCCAGGTTTTTTACAAACTCGTCATCGACGCCGCTTGGCTGGCGAGCATTTGCCTGGTGCCAAGCCGACATCCAGTGTTTCACGGCGGTCTGGATGCGGCCGAAGAAGCTCCTCACGGCTTTCTTGTTGAGAGCCAAGTTGAACCTCCGGTTGAAGCGCTCTTGGATAGCGCCCCAATATCTCTCGCCGGACTGGTCGCATCCGACGATGGAGTTGTTGGTCTCCTCCACCCAAATCTGTGCAATGTAGGTGGCTTGTTCGTCTGTGTAGTTGTGTCGCTTGGACCGGACGGGTTTCTCGTCATCTTCGGCGGCAGCGGCGGCAGAGGTGTCAACGGCTTTGCCCTTCCCCTTCTTCTTCCTTCCTCTGGCAGCGGGCTGGGACGGTGGCGGGGCCAAAATGATGCGATCCTCGGTGTTTGTCGCCGGACTGTCGGAGTCCGGGGAGAACAACGGGTAGGATTCGGCGGAGGCGGCGGTGTTGAGGTTGATTGAATCAAGCCCCGCCCCCGTGTAGAAATTCGCATCGTCGGACATGTCGGGATACCACGCCGACGAATATGGGTTGTTGGGATCCATAATTATTTTTTGAGAAGGTTTGTTTGAAGAATTGTGGAAGAGGAAAGAATTTGAGAGATGAAAATAAAATGAGAGGTGTGAAAATGAGAGAGGTGAAGAGAGTATTTATAGGTGGTAAAATGAAAAAAATAATAATAATAATAATAATAAAAATCGAGCCGTTGCCGGCTGAATCCAACCGTTGGATTTTAATTTTTTTTAACGTTGGCGCGTGCAATGCACACGCCTGACGTTTTTTATTTTTATTTTTTAAAAATCGTATAGCGCGTGCACTACATGCGCGTGCTCGAGCTGTGCTCGAGCTCGTCTCCTCCGCCACGCAGCTGTCTCGAGCACCCCCCTGCTCGAAATTGGCTCGAGCACCCTTGCTCGAGCCGCGATGTGGACAACCTTATATTTCCCCTTAAAGTTTATGCTTACCAATTAGGATATATTTTCATTTTCAAAACCTATATTACAATTTTTAGCTTGTATGGTGGGCCATAGTGTGACCAAATAACACTAACCAATTCAAAAATATATATATAGGCCATTCATTTTTATCCTATAAAAAATTTAGCTACCTTCTATGAGCTATAACCACAATTAATTATCACAATAATCTTATAAAATAAAAATGCTCATAGTGATTCAAAGAATGTTAAAACATTTTTTATTTAAATTTTTGGAATGGCTCCATACTCTTAAGTAGCATCGAACAAAATTAGTTGGATATTATTAACGCAAACGTCCGAAAAATGTCGTACGCGTTGCATGCATGATTCGTGCATATCCACAAAGCGGTGTCGTTTTTGCTCGACACGTGGGCTGCGGAAAATAAATGGTGTTGTCTTTTCAAGTCAAAATTATGCCGGCAAATGTTATTTTTAATCAAAATATTTAGTCCACATCAAATTAAATTAAATTAAATCAAACATACTCATGTACTCCCTCCGTATCTTTTCATTATACCCATTTGGTTGGGCACACATATTAAGAAAAATGAGTTGTTTATAATAAAGTTAAGAAGATAAAGTAACTTTTTAGGGGTATTTTTGTCACATCAAATAAGAGAGAGAAGGAGTTGGTAGCTTTTTAGTGGCATATGTGGTAATTTATGAGTTATAGTGGGGTAGTATCATATAATGCATTTCCATGTTAGGAAATGGGTATAATGAAATGATACATCCAAATAAGGTAAAATGGGTATAATGAAAAGATACGGAGGGCGTACTAGTTTTAAATTGTTCTAATTTTTATTACATCCGCAAATCTCTGCTTGCATGTGATTTTGTTTAAACTCTCAACCTCAAATAGTCAACTTTTAGGCTTTAGTTGAGTGAAATTTCAATGGAGAGTTGAGAAAATATCTTTTACCTAATTATTTATTGATTTGATTAAGTCTGTGAGTTCCATGAAAAAAATTAAGTTTGAATAATTCCTGTGCATTTCAATTTCAAATAGTGTAAATTGCATTTAAAATCAAAACGTTTCACCGAATTCGCAAATTGCACGTTAAAAAAAAAACGTTTTATAAAATCAAAATGTTCTAATTTTTTGCAATTGAAGTCCGGTGACAGATTTCCCCCAACTTAAAGCTTGCGTAGCAGTCGTAATTGACACGCTGGACTTGCCGGAAACTAAAACGACGTCGTTTCGAATTTAATAAAAAAAATATTTTTTTTTTCCACCTCACCCTTCTTCTCCCCCATCTCATCCCTCTCATCCCTCTCATCCCTCTCTCTCTATCCTCCCCATCTCCTCCTCCACCACATCCGATGCAACACTTCCCACCAACAGCCACCACCCCAACCGGCGCCTCTCCGCCGCAAGCCACCCCTTCGCCATGCGAGTTGGGGGGAATCTGGCCGATGAATTGAGTGAGGATGGTGGATTTCTGGCGCAGCGACCAGTCGAAGGAGGTGATTTTGCTACCGTGGGCGACGTGGAGCGAGCCGTAGGGCGTGGTGGAGATCGCCAACGGCGAATCGCGGCCGTTTAGGGGGAGGATTAGGGATTTGTCGAGGTTGAAGGCGTCGAATTGGGTAGGGTTTGATTGGGAGTTGATGAGGAGATTCTCGATGCCGTAGAAGCGGGACTCGATGATTAGGTCCTGCATATCGAAGGATTTGGCTTTGGAGGGGAGGTTTCTGGCGCCGTTGGAGTCGGAGATGATTTGGGAGAAGAAGGATTTGGGGCCCACTGAGGAGAGGGTTTGTTTGGTTGTCTAGAAAAGCTGGCCGCCAACATCAATCGAGGGGTGGAATCTGGCATTTGTTTCCATTCTGCGTAGGAAACGAGGGGTGGCGAAGGAGAGTATAATCATCGGAGTGGTGGTGGGGAGCCGCGGAGAGGAGTCATAGCCATGAGTGCAGACATATGGGTGGAGAGAGAGAGAGAGAGAGAGAGAGAGGATCTCGGATAATCGGCAGACAAAGAGGACGCCGGAGTTGGTGGCGGAGGCCGGCGGCAGAGGGGTGCCTTTCACCACCACCCTACCGT
Organism: Schizonepeta tenuifolia; assembly: GCA_029490685.1. NCBI lineage: Eukaryota > Viridiplantae > Streptophyta > Magnoliopsida > Lamiales > Lamiaceae > Schizonepeta > Schizonepeta tenuifolia. The sequence goes on along the minus strand of CM055960.1, from coordinate 93,529,104 downwards.
CGAAGATGGGGGAGGATAGAGAGAGAGGGATGGGATGGGGGAGAAGAAGGGTGAGGTGGAAAAAAAAATAGTTTTTTTGTTTTTTTTTTATTAAATTCGAAACGACGTCGTATTGGCTTCCGGCAAGTCCAGCATGTCAACTTCGACTGCCACGCAAGCTTTAAGTTGGGAGAAACCGGTCACCGGACTTCAATTGTAAAAAATTAAAGCGTTTTGATTTTATAAAACCTTTTTTTTTTTTAAATGTGCAATTTACAAATTCGGTGAAACGTTTTGATTTTAGATGCAATTTACCCTTTCAAATATATCGAATAGAATCAATTATGAGTATTCACCAGGGTTAATTGCACTTTTTACACCAAAATACATAGTGTACAGTATTATTCTCTCCATCACGGGATAATTCTCTTGTTTCTTTCTATTTTATCTCACGAAAAGGAAATAAATATGATACTTATTCCGGAAATGAGGAGGTAATACTTTATATAAATTGATTACAATTTCAAATCTAGAATGAGTCTTCTTTTCTGGTATCATATATATAGTTATATTGGGTATAAATATAGACTTAGTCTAGTTAATGCACTCGGGTATAAATATCACGCAACTCTTGCAAATATCTAATATGAAAAAATAGGTTTAGTAGTCAAGATTATTAATAAAATGATAGAATCGATGACAAAAACTTCCTTGCATATTCTGCATGGTACAGATACCCCTCAGACCCGCCCGAGCCGACCCGATTGACTCGGGTTTGACCTACGTCAACGCCCTTTGATCTTTTTTTTTTTTAAATTTCAGTTTTTTTTTTGTTCGTCGCTTTTTCTTTGGTCAAAATTCAAGCGAGGGAAGCCGAAGGCTCCAGAGCGAGCCGAAAAAATTTAAATTGTTGTCCACCGATTGTCCTTATTTTAGTAATCACAGCGAAGGCGGAACCCTAAAATTCGTCGAAAATAAAAAAAACCTGAAATTAAAAAAAAAAGAGGGCCGCATGGACCTCACGCGCGGATCGGATGGGGCGTGTGGGTAGGTCAGTATCCATTTATACCGTAGGTAGAGATGTCTCCACAGTCTGAATCAATTTATTGAGCGTGCATCAATATCGAAATTGTGGAACGTATCTAAAAAATATGCATGTTTTGGGTGCAAATTTTGTGTATTTAACCATATATACAAATATCCAGAATGGAGCCTATAATCCTTCACTTATGTAATCGAATATATTACCACTATATTATGTTGGTATAAAATCAGATAATAGTATGAAGCAAGTGGCATACACGTTGAAAACCATACAAAAACAATACACATGCACTAAAATGAGTGGGCTGCATGACTTCCGCGGCGACCCCACAACGACTTTTTATTTTCAAATATTGTGATATTTTGCCAATTTGCCCACCACACTACACATCCCTAGGCTTCTACAATACCTAAATTTTGACGTGCAATAAAATTATTATTGTTCCCTCCGATCCATTGATATTGTTATATTACTGTTCGATTACTTTTGGAAGATTTTAGAGTATTAAAGCTTTCCTTATTTTGAAGATGATAATATGAGTGGGTCGGAGAGAATATTATTTCAAAGATTTACAAGGTACATAATAAACACAATGAGTGTAGCATTCCACCCTGTGCAACGGTGTAATGGTCTCTGCCTGTATGCGTTGTAATCTAATTAGGGACGGATCCAGAAAAAATCGTCGGTAGGGCTTTTATCCTTTATATTTCAAATTTAATTGAAATATAAAGACATAGAACCAATTTTGCATGTAATTTAATGTGGTAATAGGGAATTTTGTACAATAATTCAAACAAAATATTGATATTTTTATATTTTCACAATAATTAAAAAAAAAAGAATTGTTTGGTGGGGCTGGATCCCCCCTTGCCCCCACCTAGGTCCGCCCTAACTGTACCTTTATATAGTGTAAAGATCTCGTTTATATAATAGTGTAGTGTTTTATTCAATAATATATATACCTTCGCATTTTCTCGATAAAAAAAATATTTAAATAAAGAGCTACATATATGTATATATTGCGCATATACCAGCTGAAAGAAACTTCAACATAACTTTAGAACTGTTGAAATTAAAAACTCACATTTATACTTTGTTGTAGACTAAATAACTTTATTTTGTATGATTGCCGGAATTTGAAATCTCTATTAAATTTATGTGAACATATATTGCCATATGGATTGGAAATATCACAAAAAAAAATATATTTCGAGTACGGCCACTTCAAATTTCAGTGATTGTAACAAATTGCAGGCACTCAATTTGCAATAAATGTAATGATTTAAAAATCGTATCGAAAGAGATGGTGCATTATTGTTTTATTAATTCATATAGGTTTATGGGCAAAAACTGGGTTTGCTTATTATTCAGTTACCACTTGAGTTAATATTGACTGTAATATTGTGTTGTTTTTTAAATAGTAGTGCACCGTTTGTAAACTATTAAATTTTATATTAAAAAATGAGAACGAAACGCAGCTTAGTGGTAAATTATGATGCACGGATTCTTCTAAATACCATATAGCCGTAGGATTCTTGTTAGGTGCGATTCTCGTCGGATTCTCGTGCAATTCGCACCCGCGCCACGTGGCGTATCCTCCCAAATAGAAAAAAAAATATATCGGATTTGCGAGTCTCGTGTGGAAAACTCGTGAATCCCATAGATGAAAGGATTGTATGAGTTGATTTTTGGAATTTTATTTGAATTATGACTTATTTATTCAGCTAATAATATTTGAATTGTTATTATATAGCTTAAATAATTACCTAATTGAAATTTCTATATATTTTATAAGTGTTATATATAATTAAATAATATTAACTAGAAGTATTCTTGTCGAATCATACTCTTAAATTTTAAAAATTTCGTATCGTGTTGCCCCCGCACCCACTGTCACGCACCCGTGCAATATAGGTGGTAAGATATTTTCCCTCCAACCAAGATATCAAAGTTCGAATTATGTGTGCATATGTAAACTCAAAATAAAAATTTATATCCAAAAATATAGTTTTATTTTAGATAATATTTTCCTTTTATGTTTAGAGTTTTATCTCATACAAACTTCGTAAAAAGTTTGCACCGAATACACTAAATTGATTTAAATTGACCTAAAATTTACGTAATCAACAATTTCTCGACAAGTGTCGAGTGTAGACTAATTCTGCCTTCCATTTCGTTTAAAATTTCAAATTTATTGTAATATAGTTTGTTGCATACTTTTCTAAATAAAAATCTTGAAAACAAGATTATCAACTGAGTCTCAGTCGACTTCCAAAAATAGTAGCCGACGTCATAAAATTTGTGATTTGAAGGCAAAAACTGATTCAAGTATGGGTACATAACTGCAAACTTATTTAATCACACAAAGAATATTATATAATCTAATGATCAAATAAATATCCAATCACATATCAACAATTTTATCTACGTGTTGTTTATATTATTGATGGAGAATTTTATAGTTCGTAGCTAAATGTTGCGATTCAAATCCCCTTATCCCCAAACAAAATAATAATGACATTTGTTTCTATACAACTAATGTATACTATAAACTCACTTTTATCTTTAGTGTATTTGTCTTTTAGCGTTCTTTAGATTTTTTTTTTCTTTTTTTTTGGTTTCCAGGTTTTTTATTCTTTTTTTTTTAATTTTTCATTTTTTTCAGATTTCTTTTTCTTTTTTCTTTTTTCTTCTGTTTTCTTTTTCTAATTTTTTTTTATTTTCCAGTTTTTTTTAGATTTTTTTTAATATCCAATTTGTTTTTTCGCTCATTTTTTTGTTTGTCTTTTTGTTTTTTGTTTGCCGCTTCTTCTTTGGTCAAGATTCGAGCGAGGGGAGCTAAAGGCCTCGGAGCGAGCCGAAGAAATCCAAATTGTTGCCCGACGATTATCCTTATATTAGTAATCGGAGCGAATTGTGGAGCATAAAATCGGAGTCGAAGGAGGAGCCGTAAAATAAAATCTGGTAATTAAACAAAAAAAAAAAAACTGGAAATATACATATATATATACACACACACATATATACGGGCGCGTGCATCACACGCGCCGCGCGTGGGGATGCGCGTGCGTGTTACACGCGCCACACGCTTGGAGGCATGGTATACACCCGTTGCACAGAAACACGGCTCAATAATAATACGTTAAGCATGTCGTACATAAAGTTATTCGGTGAGATGTTTTCGGTTCAATTCATCGATTTATTGAAATTTGGAATTTGTTAAATTGAAATAATAATAAACTAGCTTAATTCATGATTGTCCATATTTGATTTTTTTCTCTTTATAGCTAGAATTATTTGCCCTAGCCGTTTTACAAGAAAATAAATTTTGGAATCTCCATTTATTGGTTGTGACTCAAAAGACAAAAAAAAGAAAGGAAAAGAAAAGTAACATTGACAATTTGAAAAGGCCACATACCAAAAAGTGACTTATCTCAAACACCTAAATTAAACCTAATTAAAGGTCAGACCTACTAATATTTACCTAAAATTATTTTTTAAAATAATTATAAGTGTTTTATTGCACTCGAAATCCATCTAGTGCTTTTGGATCGTAGCCAAATTTGTTGGCCATGCAATAACTTGTGCTCTAAATAAATTCCAAAAAAACGCATAAAGAAGTATACTTCTGTTTCTTCAAGAAAAAAAAAATGATTTTGTTAATTCTTCAATTATTTATATTCAATTAAATCTTAAAGCAAGACAAACTAATTTCCGGCTTTAGTCTAATATTATCCCAAAAGTAAATAAATAATAAGAGTATAATTAATAAAAGTATTTGTATAATATATGTATATCTATTATCTACAGTTACGTACTCACAGTGCAACAGTAGTAACTCCCAAATAATAGCATAATTAGTGACTTAAAAAAACACTATACTAATATAAGTAGTTCAACAACTTTTTACTTTTATTTTTCCTTTTTCTTTGATTGATAAAAATGCTACATCACCTCTACGGCTCTACCTCTACGAGTGCGCACAAAGACCTCGACATAGAGATATTGATGAAATCATGAAATTCAAAACAATAATCTCTCAGTCACACAAACTTATCACTTCATTACTAACTACTCTCTCTGTTCACGATATCGTTAACATATTATGGACAATACGTGTTTTAAAGAAGTGATATATATGTAAGGATGTCACTATAAGTATGAGTGAAGTAGTGAAAAATATAAAGTTAAATATATTGTATTATGTGAACCTTATTATTATAAATAGAAGTGATAACCATTTCGTTACCGGATCTAAATTGCAAAAATGACAACAATATCGTAAATAGAGAGATTATAATTCTTCACAAACGACTAAAAAGAGAGGTGTCAACACCAACTAATATATATATAATGGTCCAATATACTAGCCCCAAAAAATATTCCCTGTGTCCACGATATGGTTGCCAATTTTTCTATTTAATTTCGTTTATTGCCACTTCCATTCATAGTAATAGGGCCCACATAATATATTATATTTAACATTATATTTCTCACTATTTCACTCACATTTATTGTGGGACCCTTACTCCAATTGCTACAATATCCATTATCATCTACTATTACTTATCATTTTCTTAAAATTCGTGTCGTCCACAATATGACAACCATTTCGTGGACGGAGAGAGTAAAATTTTAATGTATTTTTGCATGCAGGGTCCACCAACCAAATGGGAAATTTGACCCGACCCGAAACACTTTGGGATCTTTTGACAGCTTTACCCAAAATTAGAGCCGGCAAAATTAGTCAAGCCTAAGTGAGCCATTGCTGAAATTTTGGGCTTCTTGGGCCCACCAAAATAGCCCAAGCTCGTTAGCTCAAACTAGCCCAACCCAATTTTTTCAAAAAGCTTTTTGGGCCGGGTCAGGCCGCCCTTGTGTTTGCCACAACCTCTACTTAAAAGTAGTTCAACAATTATATGAAGGCAAAAACTTAGGTGCAAGCCCCGACCCGCACGTGGCGCGTGAGATCCACGCGTTGCGCCTTCATGCACGGCGCGTGAATTTCATGCGCCCTTTTTATTTTTATTTTTATTTTCCATAATTTTCCCCCCTTTCTTTTTATTTGTCATTTTTTTTTCTTTTTGCATCTTCTTCTTTTGTTAAGGGTTGACCGAGGGGAGCCGAATGTCTTGGAGCTGGCCGAAAAATCCAAATTTTTGCCACTAGGATTATATAAATTAAAATCGGAGCGAAGTCGGAGCCGGATAAAAATATGAAAATACAAAAAGTCAACGTTTCAGCGTTGACCAGGTCGGGCTTGTCCTGGTCAGGTGGGTCGGTGCTCGATCTCCACCGTGGAGACATCTACACAGGAGCGTCTCTCTTATATGAAAGCTTCTTGTCTAGATGCTAGCATCATATTCTTTGAATTGAAAGTATTTGTTCACATATAATCTTCACGCAAAGATCAATGTCCAAATTCATGCAACATATAAACAAAATCAAATCTTGAACGATAATAATCTCGACCACAATCGAATCTTGGCAACACGAGATCGAATATCCTCCCAAATTAGGACTGGATCATAGCCGTGTAAATTGAGAGCTCCGGCTCCACGTCGGTCGTGGTCCAAATTGTAGTTTATGAGGATTGGTCAGTTATCGAGCACGGTGCATTAGTCCTTGTGAGTAAGGTGATTGAAGTGGTGTTATAGTTAATCGAGCACGTTCTTTCATGGTTGACATTGAAGATCATACCGGGATCAACGACTATGTTTGGATTGACCCAACCACCTTCGTGATCGAGTGAATTGCTAGCTTGTGTTGGGTTGCTTCTACCATTGTGCCTCGCCATAGTAAGGAGGAGCCAAAATTTAGCTAAGAAAAAGATAGCATAAGAAAAATGTGGATCATAGTTCAAGAACGACGTCGTTATTGTTCGAAAAATGGGCGTTGTCTCACTTTTGGTGGCCAAACATTTAATCTACGTTTTCTCAAAATTGAATTTGGGTAAGAGAAATATTTGCATAATGTTTTTGTTCATATTGAAAATTTAGAGTGCGTTTACTTTGATGGAAAAGTTTTTATTGGAAAATGATGGATAAGAAAATATGAAAAAATATTAACATTTCCATCATTTTTCTATCTCATGTTTACTACTCCCTCTGTCCCGCGAAATATGAGCCACTTTCCTTTTTGGGTTGTCCCACGAAAGATGAGTCATTTCTGTTTTGAAAAATAATTAATTGCATTCACACTGCTTTTACATTCTTTATTATTTATTCATACTACTTTTACATTCTTTATCAATAAAATACTCCACTAAATACACCCACTACTATTTCTTCTTAGTCTCCGTGCCCAAACCAAAAGGCTCATCTTTGGTGGGACGGAGGGAGTAATTTGGAAAAAAAAAAATTACATGGTCCCCCCACTGCTCTCCATTTTTATGCCTTTAGTCCATTGACAAATATTTTCACACTACTAACCAAAGATAATATTATTCAATATTGGAGAAAAAATGATGGAAAATGAGTTGCTGGAAAGGTTATCCACCCTACCGATAGAAAATTTTATATCAAAGTAAACATGTGAAAAAGATAGAAAAATAAGAGAAAATATTCATTTTCCACACTTTCCAAGCACCCTTACAAATCACCAACCCTTAAAACCAACTTCAACAAAAAATAATTCGATTTTGATAAAATAAGCATACCTCGATTATCTCTCTCTCCCTCTCTACACAGACACGCATACACGGCGAATGAAACACCCACATTGCTGGAAGCTACAGCTATGGATAAAAAGCAGACACTCTGGAAAGTGCCGGAAAAAGAAGGGCAAGAAACCTATGAAAAGCCATAACTAAAACTCAAAATAGAAATAACAAAAAAATAAAATAAAAAAGAGCATTTAAATGGAACTATAATGCAGGATTGGTTGAATGTGGTGGCCATTGCTCATTAACCATAGACAACAGTGGTGTTGACTGTTGGTGAACATAGTTTTTACAAAGATTTGGCAGCCCATAATGTGATGCCATTCACACACACTGAATGTGAATTTTGCAGAAACCAGACAGAACAGAAGAAGTGGGCTTTCTCTGTTGGCCATTTTGGACAAGTTTTTGGCTGAAATCAATCTGCCACTTTGAGCTAGCGAGATGGTGAGGTCATTTCATACTCTCTCTCTTTCTCTTCTCTCTTCTCTCTCTCTCATATATATATAAATATATTATATATATTCTATTTTTCTTTTTTGTTTTTGAATTTAGTGTAGTTGATCATTTTTCGATTTATCAGCTTCATCCTTGCACAAGGGCCATGCAAATCTTCTGTGTATCGTTCCAATTTTATTGGATATTCCCAAGGGCCGTTTAGTGTATTTGATCATAGCTATGAGCATTCTTCTAAATAAAATAATACTCTCTCTGTCTCGTTCATAATGTAAGATATTCCCTTTTGAAGTGTCCCATTCATCTTGCAACGTTTCTTTTTATAGAAATAATTAGAAAATTATTTTATCTACTTTATTCACTTTAAAACCACTTTATACCACATCAGTAACATTTTCTTCACTTTAAAACCACTTTTATATCACATCAATAACACTTTATTTACTTTAAAAATATTTTATACCACTTTATTAATATACTAATAACCATCTTTACTCTTAATACTCTTTTTCTTAATACTCGTGCAGAAAAGAAACGTTGCATTATGAAGAGGACAGAGGGAGTAACTATTATCATTTATTTTAATGAGATGTTCCTAACCAGCTATTGGGAGATTTGAAATAGTGTTGTTTAGTGATATAGACCATAATTTAGGGCTTTACCATCTTTTTTATTCATGCAATTGAATGACTGAAGTATTAAACTACAAGAAGAAAAAAATTAATTTCGTGTTGTTTCACATATAACTTAAATCATTTAGCTTTTGTCAATTTTTTTTAAAGCTATGGTCAAAATTATGAAAATTTATTGTATTAGTTTATGTGTGTAGAAGCGTGGGTATATAAATGCGAATGGAAGTGATTATTTAGGAGAGAGTTGCACCTTATTTTGATAAATACATTTTTTTTTTTTTTTGAATTCGTGGGAACCCATATATTGTCTTTATACTTGCTTTAAGTTGTGAGGAAATTCTTTTGTAATATTTGTTGTGAGAAAAAGTATTACTGAAAAATTATCATTTCCATAATTTATTTTAGCACATGTTCAGTAGATTGTAAAATTAATTATTACAAGTCCCTCCTCTTTCTTCATTTTTATACCATTTATTCATTAAAAAATATTATTACATATATTCTTTACATTAATATTTTCCACAGTTAGAATGAAAAAAATGAAAAATTAGGTTGGTTGGAGATAATATTCATCCCGTTTGGAGAAAATTAATTACTATAGCAAACGTTAAAATAATAGAAAAAGATGAAAATATCTATATTACACTCTTTTCCATCAAGGTAAACTCACTCTAAATTTAAAAATAATGTAGTAACTAAATAGTTATTGAGACTTAGGCTATTCCAAAATTTAGACTTCGGTTAAATACATTTTTTTTAGCATAATAATTACTCTAGCAATAAAAATTACTTATAATATTTCAATTTGAAGACAAAACATCTTCAATATATGGAGTGAGATTTATTGTTTCTCTCTTCCTTTCTTTTTTCTTTCGACAAAGCGAGTTGAGATAATCTCCCACGCGACATGTTGCACCTCACATGCGATCGGGTCGGGTCGAGTTGATCCGGTCAATTCGGGTTTGATCTATTGACCCGGTCAAAATTAACTTTTTTGGCTTTGCCTTCGGCTCTGATTTTACGGTTCCGTCTTCGCTCCGATTACTAATATAAGGATAATCGTCGGGCAACAATTTGGACTTTTTCGGCTGGCTCCGAGGCTTTCGGCTCTCCTCGCTCGAATCTTGACCAAAGAAGAATCGGTAAATAAAAAAGTTAAAGAGGCAAACAAAAAAAAGGTGGAAAAAAATAAGTGATTTAAAAAAAAAATTGAAATTGAAAAAAGGAAAAAGAAAACTGAAAAAGAAAGAACAACTGAAATTCAAAAAATGAAATTAGAGAAAACTGAAAAAAAAAGAAAAAATTTCCAAAGAAAAAAAGTGAGCGACTTATGCATGTATACACGCGCCACCTGCGGTCGCATCCTATGCGATCGGTCGCACATGAGTATTTGTGAAATGAGTATTTGTGAAGCGAGTTTTATAAATTTAATCCACCTTTTTTCACTTCTGTTTCCAAATAAGGAGCTTTAATTACTTTCAACGGGACGAGACCATTTCTATATATCTAGTATAAATATACGCAACATATATATTTAAGCTTAAATTAGAAATTCATTTGATTTTTGCATTTCTTTTACCCCTCACACAAAAAACAACCGTATATCTATAATCTGCCATCTGCAAGCATCAATTCAAATCATCGTTAAAGCTTAATCGATCTTCCTCTAAACCTCAATCGATTAACTGGATATTCAATTTCTGCAAAAAGTTTGAACTGTTTCAGCTGTGTGCGCGTGAGCGTTTGTGGATTACAGATACAAATAGCGAGGTATTGATCGATTCGTGAATGGAAGCCATCAGAAAACAAGCGTCCAGACTTCGAGAACAGGTCGCCAGGCAACAGCAGGTATTCTACCACTCTACGACGCGCAGATTTGTGTGTGTGTGTGTGTGTGTGTGTGTGGAGAGTTGCGATTCTGAATTCAGGACTTTTTTTATGCGAATTCGGTCGGATCGACGGCGCAGTTTGAACGTCTGTGCTAATTTTGGATCTGCGTGAATTATTTACCTCTTGATCTAGAATATCTCGGAATATGTTGTTGTGCATCCGTAATTGAGATTTTTATTGAATTCGTTGAGGTATTTCGTATTTGGATTTGAAATTAAGATGCGTTTTGAATGTTTATGGCATCGATTTAGGCTCAGTAGTGTTAGTCTTCATGTTGTTTTTTTGGATGGAATAAGATTTCGACAATTAGCGGTGTAAAGTTTTTATCGAGTATTGTGATCAGCCGACTTGTGTACTAGATGATCGAATTTTTCTGGTTCGTCTGAAGATGTATATGAATATAAACATTACAATTTGAATAGCTGAGCTTGAAGTTAAATATGAATTTGAATATCTGAGCTCGAAGGTGTATATGAATTTGAACTGATTTGAATGCTAATGAGCGCATGCAAGTTTATTGGTTTGATGCTGGGGAATGGATTTGGTATGTTTTACATGCATTGAATTGAATTTATGGCTTAAATACATAATATATTATTTATAACTCACATTTATGTCGGAGTTGGTGTTAGCTAAGTTGTTCTGTCCATTCTAAAATTAATTTCCATCTGTGTTACTTGTTTTCAATTTTGAAAGTTAATATGTTCTCACTGAGCTCATTTTTCAGGCTGTTTTGAAACAGTTTGGTGGTTATGGTGGCTCAGATAATGTTATGCCTGATGATGCAGAGTTCCAGCAACACCAAAAACTTGAAAAGCTTTACATATCTACTCGTGGTGCCAAGGTTACTTTGCCTATGGTGTTAGTTAAATGCAACCGGTTGTGGAAAAGTCCTTATTGTAACTCATAAAGCTTATATGGATCACTATTATTATTCATCCCAACCACAAGATACAGCTCCCTTTCACTAGAATGTGCTGCACACACACAGAGAGAGGGGGTGTGTGTGTACCTGTGATAGGACTTAGTGGGCTGGGAAGCTGTCACAGCGGTTCTTAGCTAGTTAGTCCATGACTTAGGACTCCTGTTTGTGATCATTATGTATCAAATGTTCTTCTGACAGCGATTTGTATTTACATTCTACAGCATTTTCAGAGGGACATTGTTCGTGGTGTAGAAGGTTACATAGTAACAGGGTCCAAACAAGTCGAGATAGGTTAACTTTTGTTGATTCAATATGTTCTTGTTTACTCAATCCAAATCTATCAAGTGTAAATATATTAATTCCTTCACGTCCTTCAGGAACTAAATTGTCAGAAGATAGCAGAAAATATGGTGTTGAAAATACATGTACTAGTGGGAGTACGCTATCAAAAGCTGCATCAAATTTTGCACGGGCTCGTGCCCAAATGGAGAAAGAACGAGGAAATCTGTTGAAGGCCTTAGGCACACAGGTTAAGATTATGCTTCCCCAACTTGCAGAATCTTAATTATCGTTTGTCTGGTGTCATATTACTACTTGCATCTTTTGCAAATTCTGCTTGTATGTAGTCATTATGCTTTAGGAAATAATGGGGATGTTGGTCGAGTTTTTTCTTAACCAGGGGAAAAAAATGTATATATATTTTTGAAACTTTAACTCATTTATTTAACATCTGGTGTCTATAGACTATGAAAATATTAGATCACTGCAGTTTCTGTTACCCAGATGCAATTTACTTGAGACTTCGAGATTCTCTTTTGTCTTTGTTTCATCATCAATAATTATTGGAAATTTGCGCAATCTATTTGACAATACTTAGACTGCTAGTTTGTTAATAGCTCTCGACTTCTGCAATGCCAGGTGGCAGAACCATTGAGATCTATGGTTATGGGAGCTCCATTGGAAGATGCTCGTCATCTAGCTCAAAGATATGACAGGATGCGACAAGAGGCTGAAGCTCAGGTATTTGAATTAGGCTATTTCTTTGGTGATTATTGGATTTTAGATGCATTAGAAGCCTTTTATTATTAATATTAAGATGTTGGCATCCTGCTTATTGACTTGAAGCTCCACCTCACCAGCTTGTTGCACTTATTGTTGGAACTAGATAGGCTGTTGAAGTTGCCAGAAGACAAGCCAAATTGAGGGAAGGAAATGCCCATCCTGACATGGCTTTTAAAGTCGAGGCGGCCGAATCTAAATTGCAAGATCTCAAGTCAAATGTAGCCACTCTGGGGAAAGAGGCTGCTGCTGCTATGGCTGCTGTAGAAGCTCAACAACAAAGGTTGACACTGCAACGACTCATTGCCATGGTAATCCCTTTGTACTTCTAAAGTTGGGGATTACAAAAGTTTAAAACTAGTTTCTAAAGTCTTGCATAATCTATCCTCATCGTTTTCAAGGTTGAAGCTGAGCGGGCGTACCATCAGCGAGTTCTTCAAATACTCGATCTGCTAGAAGGCGAAGTAAGTCAATCCAGCATATGTAATCAGAAGCATGTGCTCTTTTGTTGTGCTTTACGGTTCCTTTCCTTAGATGTTTGATGATTTATGTTTTGTTCAGATGATGTCTGAGCGCCAAAGAATCGAACCTGCTCCTGCTCCTGCACCTGCTTCTGCTACAACTCCGAGCATGGAGAACATGCCACCACCTCCATCATACGAAGAAGTAAATAGTGTGCCTACTTCACCAGTCCAGAATGGATCGACAGATGGCATGGGCTACTTTCTTGGGGAGGTGAGAAGCTTGCTGAGATGATATGTTAGATAAATTGTTACCGAAACATGATTGTAGTTGTTTTGTTTATGTTGCTGTTTGTTGCTTATACAACAGGTCATGCATCCTTATCAAGCTGAATCTGATGTGGAACTTACTTTGTCAGTTGGAGACTATATCGTCATTCGAAAGGTTTGCTAATCTTGATTGAATACTAATCTGGCAATTAACTATCATATCCGAAATTGTTTTGCGCGCTATGCTTTGCGTACTAGATAGAAAGCTGTCGACCAATTTTTCCTTGCTTGCAGTGTATGCATTAAGGTAGCATTTGGTTTGTAGGATAAGGTAGATATATGATTGATGGGATCATATGAGTGATTAATAATCCAACCAAATTTGGAATGATAAATTATCACTAAATTGATAGATAGCACTCACGCCAAGTTTTCCATCATGGGCTTAATCATTCAAACCAAACATGTGATTAGGTTAAATTATTTTATCAATCAAGCATTATCATGCCTTATCAAGCAAACCTCAATTGCTAATTATGCATTTGCTTATGACTCTGCCAAAGACTTTTCTGGTTATTATTGTTAATTTTTGTTTCTCTTTCATTTCACTTATGAATTTTTCTGTGCATTAATAACAACATTTGACGCTTAACATTATGCTATTTTTGTTGCAAATTGGAGGCAACAATGTAATAAGAACTATAGTATGTATATATTGTCTTTATTTTACCAAAAAATTTGGCTAGCATCACGTATTTTACTCCCTCCGACCTATTCATATTGTCATCCTTCCCTTAGTCAGGTGTCCCACTCGTATTGTCATTTTCCAAATAAGGAAAGTTTTAATTCTTCAAAATCCTTCAAAAGTGATGAGACCTACTCACTTTTTATCTTTTTACTCTTATGCTTAATCTCCGTGCCGAACATTAACATGACAATTTCAATGGGTCGGAGGGTGTGTTAATTTTGTTTACTTTCAAAGTAGATGTTTTGTCATGTTTACATGAAATGTTCTAAAATGCATCTTGTTTTGCATTACAAGGTCTCAAACAATGGCTGGGCTGAAGGTGAGTGCAAAGGCAGAGCCGGTTGGTTTCCATTCGGGTACGTCGAGAGGCGTGAGCGTGTTCTTGCCAGCAAGTTTGCGGAAGTTTTCTGAGCTTTTCCCATGATTTAGTTTTTTCAACATGTTTTTATCGGTGGAGAATATATGCATGTTAGAGTTCACTTCCTACAGAAAGGATTACTCTCCCTTTCTTCTTCTTAATTTTGATTATTCAGTGCAAATTTTGCAGATTGATGTTTTCTCGAGTTAACTTGTATTTGAAGCCCATTTGTTTGGTTGTATATCAGGTGAAAACTTACAAAATTGCTTTTCATTTGATTTGCTATTTGCTGTAGTTGGTCCTGTGCCTATTCTGGCATCGCTTATGATAGAATTTAATGCAGGTGAATATTGCTCCTATTATAATGCCATCCTAATTTTAGTCCAAGACATTGAGAGTTAAATATACTGTTGCGATAGTAACTGATTTTGAACAATTGTTCCTCTGTTGTGAATTCAAATAAGAAATAGATAAATTATACTCCCTCGTCCCTCCGGATATTTTAAGTAAGACTATTTGGTTGGATACATATGTTAAGAAAATGAATTGTTTATAATAAAACTGAAAAAAAAAAGTAAATTTTTGAAGGTATTTTTGTTACATTAAGTAAGAGGGAAAATAAGAGTTAGTAATTTAATAGTATATATTGTAATTTATGAATTATAGTGGGATATTTATCATAGTATAATGCATGGACTTAATGAAATAAAACGTCAAAATAAAGTACAATAGGCTTGATGAAAAAATACGGAGGGAGTATTACATTTTTAAACATTTACTTGTCAAATGGGCCATGCCTGGTGGGCACACTACTAGTTCGGCCCAGACCAGGCCCATTTGAGGGGTATATAAAACAAGCCTAGAGCGGCGTAGGCCTCAAAATAGGCTCAATTGAGGCCCATTTCAGGGTCAGGCCTGCACTATTTTTTGACCTGATTGGTTTGACACAACTCTGGTACTGTATATTAAATTACTAAACTATCCTCAAAATAAAATATGCTAGTAACATAAGGTATGGTTAATAATAATAATAATAATAATAATAATAATAATAATAATACATTTTTTACGTATCATAGGTAATCTTTTGGTATTTATTTTAAATCTCTCGAATAATCATACTATAAAAAAAGACACAAATCAACTTTAAAACTGAAGGTAAATATTGTTCAACTAAAAAACAAATCAATAATAATGTATTAAAGACTTAAAAAAAACACAAAAAAACTAGTAGTATATAGAAAATCTCTAGATCACTGTACAACATCTGTTTGTGTATGTATCAAAACTAAATCAACATGCAAACTGTAATGTGGATCTACGCCCGTACTACACTGGCACCAGCAGAGCACTACAACGACAAATTCAAACATTATACCTATATGGACAAGTTCAATATATTTTGATTCTTTTTTATTATTTTTTATTTTTATTATTTTGTGACCGGGTCAACAAATATAAAAATATCTGGAATTAGCTCTGAATAGGTAGGTATATGAATAATAGAAGTATTCATACCAAGAAACCGATCCTGCAATTTGAGAGAGAGAAATGCAGTATGAGTTCACAAAGCAAAAGTTATAGTCACAATTAACAAACAACAAAAACATTGCTGTAGCTTGTAGGGATATAATTTCTGCCATTCTATGAGAAAATTCTGCCATTCTCTTTAATTTTTCAATTTTTTTCCACGTGTAACGTGTCTGTATTCAGAATACCACTTCCAATTTCTTTGCTTGATAAACGGGACTAAATTTATGCAGCCATAATTCTAAAGGTCAATGCGACAACTTGAGTGATGTTCTATTGAATTTTTATATTTAGAAGGACAACTATCACATAAATCACAAACTTATGCTCATGTTTTGCAATTTTGACCTCACTTGCAACTGAGGCTCCCGAATATTCTGGCAAATGGGAATTGTTTTGGATTGCTTAGGTTTGAAAGTGAGGTTGAAATTGCAAAGAACGAATAAGTTTGTGACTTATTTGGCATTTGCCACAATATTCCTAAAGTTTTTTTTTTTTTGGTCAACTAAGCTTGAAACAATAGTGTGGTGTTATTATCAATTTATCCACATTATTAACAATCAATATGTGACAAAGAAGCGACGGGAAAGACTTACAGAATATTAGGCTCGCTTTGGTAAGAAATATGCTTGAAGAATTGCTAATATGATGAACATAACAGCAAGCTGCATTGTAATATATTGTCAATTAGGTAACTGTTTTATTTGGTAAATGGCTTCTTTAATAAAACGTTAAAGGTTTTCGGAACTAACCATAATAGCAGCATTATACTGAGGGCCGCTCTCAATAATGTAAGATTTCCTATCAGATAAGAGAGAGAGAGAGGGGGGTGGGGGAGGTTAGATAATAGATAAATTTTCCGTTTGATCAAATAATGAAGAAGCTATAAATACCTTTCACTTAAGGTACCAGAGTCCCTGCAAAGTTTCAAGATAGTATCTAATCTTTCTTTTGTCTTTCCGGCATTAGGATCATTGTCGTCAACCTGATGATGATGACTCATTTGTTTTAGCAAATTACAGAAGGTATACATAAAACATTCAAGCAGTGTCTATATCAATCAGCAACATATAGTAGAGTGTAATGCTATCAAGGGTATTCAGACACAAGGAGTTGGAATTCCTCAACATATGATTCAAGAAAAGAAATACATATTACCAAGATACAAGATTTGAGATCACCGCCTTTACTTATATCAAACTACGATTCAACTTCACCATAATGCCTCAACGTATAATTCAAAATCAAAGCTTGAATATTTATTGGCATTGAAAATAAGACGAATGATTCGATATTTATTATGAGTATAAAGACTTGAAGAAGAGCCATCTAGCCAAATAGAGCATGGAAGTATATAGCTAAAAATTGAGTTCTGCAGTAATTAAATATTCCAATATGTTACTATTCAAACTCAAACCAGACATGACCTCTCTATTTCACAAGAATATTATCAAGAGAAAACAAACTAGATCAGCATTTTTTAGGTCCAAACAAGCATCATACCTTAAATTTCATCATCCGAGAGAAGTCGTAGAAAGCTCCATACACATCAGACATTGTTCTAGTTCTGTCCATGATTTTGGCAGTCAGGCCTAGAAAGAAGAGACATATAACACAAATATTAGTATTTTCAATATGTTTAAATTGAAATAAACTGAGATGAGATAAACAGAAAGCTTAGATGAAAATTTTGATCTTGCTAACATGAAAAATGCATGGGGGAAGTGGATCGGAAAGCAAAGATTACGGAAAGCGAAACCAGAAGCCGAAACTGTGTCAGTTTTATTGTTAAACTGCATAGATAGGGTTGGATTTGGTGATTGATAAGTGAAACAAGACCAAATTAAAGGTAAAGAATTAAGCTGCATTTCAGCAAATGAGCTCTTATCAAGCAATCAATAAGAAGATGTTGGCATGAAAAGCGAAAAGTGGTCATCAGTATATTTATGTGTCACAAAATGCTACTAAGTTCTGTTGCCCGTTTAGGTTTAGCCCATGTAAGTTCCTTATGCGACACTTTAACATAAGGAATGTTCCTGCTAGAACTAGGATGCATTTTATTGACGCAAATTCATATTATTCAGAAAAGGAAATGGGATTTGGAATGACGAAATGAAACATCCTTGTAAATAGGCCATTAGATTATTATAGCAAGAGGGGAGCACCAAGAATGTTAGCTTACCTCGTCTCATTTTCACAACACCTCTGAAGACTTCAATGTTGTTGTAGCATAAAGCTAATGTCCCAATTGCCATTATCTGATGACAACAAAAACAGAAATCAATTGCACCTTCTATGGAATGTTCAAACAGCCAAGGTACGTAAAAAACACTGCATTTATGGTATACCTGTGGAATCGCACAAAAGCGAAAGATAGCCGGATCTTTTAAATCAGACATGTATTTGAGGCAGTCCTCTACATGCATTAAAGCATTTGTGACCATGTCATTTAGGCACTGCACTGCTTTAACTGAGTTTTCCTCGGACTTAAAGTCCTGAGAACATTACCAACGAAACCGTGTAAGACATTTTCAACATCTAATTCACATCAAATATACATTTCCTAGTCAACTTGACTATTGAAAATGTGGCTTAGTTCCAAGGGAAGAAAATGATGTACCTCAAGTTTGTTCGCATATTTATTCCATATTTGACGAGGCCAGAACATACGCGACTTTGGTATCTCGTTGATATCCTCAAGGTAATCTCTGATGATGTTTGTTTTCTGTATAGTTCCAAATAAAGAAGAAAGTTCTTATAGTTGCAAATGACACATATCTCTAAGGCGATCACTCAACTTATCATCACATAATGGAATTATTCAGTACCTGAAGAAATAAACCCATTGAATTGGACAGAGCATCTGTAGCCAGAACTTCTTTTCCAGAAGCATGGAATAGCTTTGATAACCCCAATCCAACAAGGCCAGCCACGTAGTGACAATATTCATCATAATCATCAGTGGTTTCTACCTGGAAAATAAAAGCTGGTCATAAGTGACCGACTAAGAAATTCCTGGTGAGAGCAAAAGTATGATCTGGCTAAGAATATCTAATTATGGTTGTTTATTCACAATCAAATGGTGTCATTCTGATGTAATTAGAACAAAAAAAGATAATATTTGCCAAATAATGTGGCCAAGGGAAAATGTATTATCTACAGAAATAATAATAGGAGTACAATATATAAGAAATTGAATTTCATATTTCTTGACAAGCAACTTTAAAATCCAGGAGAAATGATTTATTACTTCCATCAGTGGACAGAAAACATAACTCTGGTGTGATATTTTTATTACCTCCTTGCAAATAAATTTTGCCATCCCTGCACCCATTCTCATGGTAATATCCTCAATTGCCTCCTTATAACTGCAAAAATATAGAAATAAAGTTATCCTGCATGCATAGAAGTAGTTATCTACCAATTTAACTCCAACCACCAGATAATTATGAGAAAGACAACAATTTAAAACTGAAAAAAGGAAAATGATTTTGGTACCACTCTTCCGAAGTTCTGTTACCACACAAAGTTAAAGAACAACAGTCATGTTTGCAATCTGCCTAAATTTACTTGAATTTTCATGTTTTAGTGTTGCTTTAATATAATATAATTTCACCGGACTGTCTACAAGTGTAATGACTGGAGACATTAATGCATTTGTTGCCATTGAAGATTTTAGTTACCAGTGTGCATATTGGCATCCCAGAAATGAAGAAGAGCATTGCTAAGAGTAATAAAATGACAATGAAACTAAAAACTCTGTTATCGATTCAAACTATTTCACCGAACTAGGCATTTTCCTTTTAGCTCCACTAGAATGTTTAAACTTAAAACTGCAGTTGCTACGTTTGTGCATTTTTACAGAAATTGATAAACCAATTCACCATATGATTCAAAGCAAACTTACATCATTAGTGGTTTGCTATAAAACTACATACTGATCCACACAAAGGAACACGCCAAATCAATATTTATGCCAGTATATGGACCTTTTCTATGCCTGTTGACTTAAAGACTTTTTGCTGTCAATATTGTATTATTTTCTAGATTGAATTATGTGGCAATCTAATTCACACCTATTATTTCCTGTCAGTGACACCTTTTGGCTAAATTCAGACCTGCTTAATGATGCTTACAAATAATCTTATTCAGGCGGGCATAACCATTTCCTATGTCAGCCACAACATAATATCATTTGAAAAACATAGAGAACAAGTCCTTATCTTGCATGTAATTGCCAAATTTGTCCATAATTAAACCTCTGCATATATATGAGGGTAATCTTAAAACTCGTTTCTATTTTCATCAGTGCCATGTTATATGTTCACAGAATGACATGAGTAATATATGCTACTTAAAGCGTACCCGGGTCCAAGCTCCAGAAAAGCAGTGGAAACGTGATGGAACTGGTCCATCAAAACTCTGTACTCCTTTGTACCACCTGTCAAACAGATATATCAGATGACATTAGACTTACATATGTGATTTCCTTCAGTTAAAAAACAAAAAACTTAATTGAGATGCTCCTCGCCTAAAAACTAATTACGGTTAAGTGGTGATAATAACAACTATAACAACAGAATAAGCATTAACTGCAAGGACTTCCAGTAAGCATAAATGTTCCTTGCGCATTAGAGTTGAATATAACTGAAATCACGCTATCATTTTCTTTCTCATCAAATTGCAAGAATTCAGAAGTAAAGTGATGTCACGAAAATTGCATATCCAGTTGGAGTAGTAAACTTGTAGAATTGACTAGTTCTCAATATAATGTTGCAGGGCTGGTTAATTAATTATTGAAACGTTCTAAGTTTTAAAGTGCATATTGTCAGACTTGGAGAGAAGTAGCGGAAGGACACCTATAAAACAAAAAAGAACAGCACCAGTCAAGTTTGCATTTGATTTGGCTATAAGAGTGACTAAGGCTATTGGGCGAGATGCACCAAGTTTCTGACCGCAGAGAGGTGACCATTAACCAATTCAATTTTCAGATAGATATTTTTTCTTATATTGACCCCTAAACGGTTGTCTCGGACACTTATTGGGCAAAATGGCTAAACAAAATAGCTGTTCTTGGTGCTGAAAGCGAAAACTCTTACTCTGAACCAAAATGTAAAATAGCTCCATAACAGCCTAATCTTTCTAATTACCTATTTATCAAGAAACTAAAAAGGACAGTTAAAAAGCTCACATGAAAAGTGCCATTCTCGATCATATATGTGACGATGAAAAGCCATCAGAATAGGCACTTTAAGCTCTGTTGGTATACTAGTGTCATCCTCTGCAAAATACAATGACAGATGTTATCAACACAACAATGAGATTAATTGTACAAATAATTCTTTTTAGGAAGCTTACCAACAGTGTCAAGTGCTCGAAGAACCAAATAGAAAATGCATATCTGCAAAGTTCAAGAAGATTAACACAGTCATTCTCTGGATACAAGACTACATATACACAAACTGATATGATAAAATGATAATATAAAAAGTAGCTACCATAATTTCATGATTCTATATTAAATTATAAGTAGAATAGCCACGGAACAAATACTATCATCATCAGCATATTCCGAAATCAATCCTCAAGATATGAGAGTGTCTAATATCACAACAAATTTTTCTATGAAGTCAAACCGAGCATTGACACCTCAAAAAATACAATATCAATTAGCATTACATACTATGTTGATATTATCGCATATTGCAGCTCTTAAATTATGGATACAATAATGAATATTTGATATATTAGCCAGTTCGATTAGGATAGCACAAAGTGAATAAAAGTTCCTTTCAGATACGGCGACGATTAAACGAAAAACAGCAAAAATACGAAATCACTTACAGCATCACGAAGATCGGTATCGAGCTGCTGAATAACGAGACCGAAACTTCTAGAAACTTTGTGAAGCATTTTGTAACAAAATCCCCAGTGTGGCTCCGGCGGGATCTGCTTCGCCGCGTTTCTCGCCGCATATCTCAGCTTCAGCAATGGATACAAATCATCCGGATGCCGCAAAATCGCACGTAAACTCCCCATCTCGAACCTCTGAAGCACCGATTAACAATCGAAAATCAGCTTACAACGGCGATCTAGGCAATGATTGATGCACAATCCTCTGATTTTCTACACCAAATATACGGACAGAGAGCACAATGATTTCGAATTCAGGAACAGAGAGAAATCACATTGCTCGATAATGAGGTTTCATTTCAAATCCGCGTATCAATACTTACTGTGATTCTGTAGATACTTCAATTAGCTGCGTGAATATGCCAGCGAGGGCGATGGAATTTGTGCGTGTGTCGCAGAGAGAGAGAGAGGAAATGAGAATGTGCGTGTGTCGCAGAGAGGGAGAGAGAGAGGAAATGAGAATGTGCGCGTGAATCCGTTTCCGTTTGTGTATGTGTATAAGATGATGGATACTGTAATTTCACTCCTATTTTATAGTGAGAGAGAGAGAGAGAGAGAGGAGAGAGAGAGAGAGGGTGGGATAGCAGTTGTGTGGGAATTGTAATGTTGATTTTGATTTTTGAGGGAACGTGATGGATGCGGATTTTGAATGGTTAGGCCAATTGCCACTTGGATAAGGTCGTGTTTGGCAGTATTCATCTATTCTGATTTTTGGACTTCTAACGAATTTCCAGTCCTAGTATTTCTTTTTGCTGCGTGCCCTAATTTATTCTGGACCAAGTTTTCTTGTACTCCTAAGAGCATCCATAGCCGCGTTCACGAGTCGAAAAATATTCGAGCGCCAACGGATTTTCGAATTCTCACAATGTCGCTAGCGGTTGGCGCTCTTCAATTTATTTTTTATTTATATTAATTTTAAAGATTTAAAATAATAAACACAACTACTAGGAGGCCGCCACATTGGCTGCCAACTGGCGTATCATAATGGCGCATTTTCGCCATTTTACTCCGCCAACCCATTGGAGGCATCGGTATCGCCAACCAAATTTTAAACGCCCACAGCGAGCGCTACGCAGCTGCGGGTGCTCTAAATTCTAACCATATTTCGTCCAAAATTAATTAGCTCACGAAACAAAATAAATAGGACAAGAAAATAATAATAATAATAATAATAATAATAATAATAATAATAATAAGTTTTCATAGATGTGTTGCAGTTGAGGGCCACAGAATATCTTGTGTTTCATTAATTAGCTTTCCATGTCTATGGTATTGGTTGTTGGCACATAATTTCAATTTATAAGAGCCTGAAAGTAAATGTCGTGGAAAAGCAAATAGTAAATGGTAAAAATTTAAAATATGGATTCAAGATATAAGTATCAGAAAGACTTATTTGTACTTTTTTTTTTTAACAACATTATAAGGAAATTTAAATACCGCGTGATGAAGGGCTCGAACCTGTGATCTTTGGTCCGGCATTAACCTCACTACCACTAGGCTAACACACGCACACCTTATTTGTACTTATCGAACTTGTATTGTTTTTCTCTCATAATTAATTATTATGTTTTCACTCCCGATTAAAAAGATTAATTTTATAGAATTAATATAAAACAAATTCAATCAAGCAACTATGTTTTCGGTTATTCATTTTCTCGTAGCTTCTACCCTTAAAGCCTTAATAAATACTTTTAGTTGATCTTTAAAGCCTTTTCAATTTGATGTGATGTTATGTCTCTTCGCGTTAACATGATCACTATCATTAAGAAAAACAGAGATATTTAGTACTCCCCGTCCACAATAAGTATGGTTCTAACGGAGTAACGAGGGAGATTCCTGCGCGACCTGCTGCATTCCACATGCGATCGGGTTGGGTCGGTCAACCCGGATTGACCCGGTCAATTTTTTTTTCTTTATTATTATTTTTTTCGTCTTCGCTTTCGGTTCCGATTTTACTGTTCCGCCTTCGTTCCGATTACAAATATAAGGATAATCGGCGGCCAACATTTTGGACATTTTCGGCTCACACCGAGGCCTTCGGCTCCTCTTTCTCGAATCTTGACCAAAGAAGAAACGGCAAACAAAAAAAAGGTGGAAAAAAGTAGATTTAAAAAATAAAATAAAATAAAAGCTGAAAAAAATAAATAAATAAAGGGTAAAGGCAGAAAACAGGAAAAAGAAAAAAAAATGAAAATAAATAAATAAATAAATCAGGCGCCTGTAATACACGCGCCGCGCGTGGGCGGTTGGCGCGTGTATTACATGCGCCACGCGCCCGCCGCATAGCATGCGACGGGTCGCATATGAGTTATTGTGCGGAGTAACACATGTTTTAAGAAAAGTAAAATGGGTGAAAGTGGGGAAGAAAAAATATTATGAGTGGAGAATGAGACCTATAATTATTGTAATATTTGAACAAATTAAATGTTACTTATTTGGTAAATAAAAAGACTTATAAGGATAGACGTAAACAACTGAAAAAGAAAATCTGACCACACTTATTGTGGACGGAGCTATTTCATGGACGGATGGAGGGAGTAATTCTTTTTATTTGTGTTATTCTCAAACCCCCTACCTATTTCAATGTGAATTTTAAATATATGAATAAAATTGTAACTCTAACAACAAACTATATATTTCCGTACTTCCTAAAAAAAATATATATTTCCCATACGTACATGCATGCATACATTCAGCGGTGGAGACGGACAGTTTTCATTAAAAAGGGAACTCTATTAAAAAAAAAATGTGTTTTGAATTTTTCTCACACTCCAACCTTTTCAAGCTTTTCAACTACTAGTTGTTTGACAACCACTTAATAAAAAAATTGATGCTCACTACGAGTACTACGTTCTTCTTTTGTTTGGTTTATTAAATTTTACTATTATATAATTAGGACCCCATAAATTGACCATGATTTACTATAACTTTAATTTTTTTTCTTGAAAATATACTCCATATTTTAACATATTAGTAGTGTGGATGGAAGAAGAAGAAGACTATGTTGAAAAATGAAAAGGTTGGTCAGGAAGGAAGGTGTGAAACGCGGTGAAAGAAATTTTCTCAAGGCATCGCCAGTCAAAAAGTTCAGCTCTCTCTTTACAGTCATTTAAGATTAACACGAGGTATTATTAATTTCTTTATTATAAAAAATAGAGTTTTATAAGGCTAAGTTGTCAACTAGTAATATTTATAACATACCTATCAATTTTAATCAAATATATTTTAAATTACCGGAAAATCTTGCAGTTCTATCTCCGGATAAATTTTGCCTTACATAAAAGATAAGTATAATAATATTAAGGACTTTGTCATGGTTAAACATGGAAATAATGTATAAGAGCACTTACTACGGGTATTTAGTTAGACCTAGGTTGAAGCACTGGGAAGCGTGATTTTAATGATTGGTGATATTTAGTTAGACATAGGTTGATTTTTCCACTACAATGAGGTTGAGTGGAGGGGTGTGTTGAAGTATTGGGAAGCGTAATTTTAATAAGTGGGGGATTAATTTTTTAATCAGAAAAATTAAAAAAAAATTAAAAAAAAAATTGGACGGACCAATGGGGACACGCCACGTGTCCCCATTATTGCGGCTGCTTGAGTCGAAGGGTGTGTCGAAATTTAGACACACCCTTCGACACACCCTTAGACATAGGGTGTGTCTAGCGCTCCACTATAGCAACGACATAGGGTATGTCGAGTGGGGGGGTGTGTCGAGTGCTTCGACACCACCCATCGACATAGCCCTTCGCACTCCGTAGTAAGTGCTCTAAAGATATACTCCCTCCGTCCCATCAGGTTTGACCTGTTTCTTTTGGACACGGAATTTAAGGAGAACTAAGAGTAGAAGATATGTTTAGTAAAGTTTTTAAAGTAAAATAAAGTGAGTAGGGAGAGAGTGAATAATGAAATAAAGTGGGTCAAAAGAGGGAGAATAGTGAATGACATAGAAAATGAGGTGGAAAAGTAGGATAAAAAGTGTAAAGTGGATTGTTTAACAAATTAATTGAACCCTAATCATCTCCTAATTATTTCCAAATAATAAAACATGACAAGAATAACGGGACAACCCGAAAAGGAATACAGACCAAGAATAATGAGACGGAGGGAGTACTAATTTTAGTTTATTTATAAAAAAATGACCCTAAAAAGCACGTCAATTGAACCTAAATGTCACTAGAAATATTTCATTTTGCACATGTATTTTTTCACATCAAGCTGCATAAGTTTTCATGCTATTAAAAAATGAGCTTAATGATAGATTTGCAATATCTTCAAAATTTGGGACACAATTGACTAAAGTCGGATAATTAGAACTAAATTGAAAAATTGATGATAGCTTGAAAAATAGTACTCCATTATTCAGACTTTCTTTTGAATCGTATAAGACTGATTGCAGCAGCGAGCTTAGGTGCGCGCTCGCTGCCCAAGTGAGCTCCACGTGGTGTTCGCTGTCCATTGTAGAGCGTGGAGCTCGCAGCGAGCTCGCGAGCTCAAGCTCGCAAGAGAGAGCATGCTCTCAGTGGGCTCGCAAGGAACAAAAAGAAAGAAAATGAGGGTTTATGGTGGGTCCACCCACATTTATAAATTAGCTTGCAGCGTGCTCGCCATTACAGAAGAAAATTGGAGAGCATGGAGGGCCCACCCACATGGGTTGCGAGCTCCTACGTGGAGCTCGCTGCTGCTGGTAGTCTAATAGAGTAATAGATTTTGTAAAAACCAACTTGATAGTATCAGCAAAATACCAGCCTTACTAGGCTTGTCTAAACCCAATAATCGTAGGCAAATTCTTGCATGAGACGTGTCTCACGCTGTGAGACGCGCGACACGTGTTATGCACGCGTTTTTTTTTTTTTTAAATTCATATGCACACTACTTAATGTTCAGTGCATATGAATATATGGTAAAGTGTTTATTGGTTTATTGCAAAAAATAAAATAAAACTGGACAAAAGAAATTAGAATACGTTTTCGGTGTGCATATCAAAATAAAGTGAAGTGCATATGAATATATAATTATCATATGAGTTTATTACGAAAAAAGAGACTGTACGCGCCACACGCAGTCTCACGACGCGTTACATGGGAGACTAACTCATAATCATATTCAAAGCTAAATGCTATCTCTTACAATTTGGGCTCAAACAGAATCGATTTGAAACAAAACGGCCCTAGATTGCAACGTGGGCCCATTCGGTTAATTTTGCGCTTGTTTGTATGTGTATATAATGAGAGTGTGATTCTATATTTAGTTTCTTTTTATTTAATTTTTTATTATAACTTCTTATTT
The DNA here is from genome assembly GCA_029490685.1 of Schizonepeta tenuifolia. Lineage (NCBI taxonomy): Eukaryota > Viridiplantae > Streptophyta > Magnoliopsida > Lamiales > Lamiaceae > Schizonepeta > Schizonepeta tenuifolia. The sequence continues at coordinate 93,501,885 of CM055960.1, read as the reverse complement.
TGGAAAGTAACAAAATGATGCTGAGAGGCACTCCAGCGAATCTCTTAAAATTTGTTTCAACTCAAAATTTAGGCTAAAATAAATTAAAAAATAAGTTAAAAGTTGAATCCAATAGATTTTATCAAATTAGATGGACCCCACAAAGTATTTACACTCCGCTAAATATTTTTCTAAATTTACATCTCGCTAAATCATTTTTATCTTGTAAATTGAGTTGGGCCCACAAGTTTTATGAAATGATCAATAAAAAATAGGATAACTGTTGTATATATTTGTAAAATAGGGACTAGAAATAGTATAAGGGAAATTTTAAAATCAAATTTAGGATCAAAATTTTGAGAATTATGTTGTGGGTGCTCTAAGTTCATGATAATTGTTTCCTTTATTTTTAAGTTGTTCAGGAAATCTATTTTCTTTCCAATTTTGTACATTGTTCGATAACAAAATATTCATTTTCATCCACTCATACACTACACTACGTAAGATATTCCTTTTCCTCCACTCAAAATATATCGTCGTGTCCACCGTCCCGAAGAACAATTATCGTCGATTGAAGGAGTACCCTACATGAGTCCCAGTAACAACAAGCCAATGTCCATGTTCTTGAACAAGGGTACCCTACGCTAGCATAGAATTTCACACTCATTGTTGACCAAACAATGTCTATTGTTATCTCTACATCTTTGAGGCGCAACCTCTAAAGTCTAAAATCATTATCATTGATTAAGGGTGAATTCTCTAGTGTAGATAGAGGACAAACTTAAAAATATCGGATTTAAATTTTTTTATTCTCGCTTAATTAATAATAAGTGCCTCGTTTCATAATTTTAGAATAAAAAATAATGAAATTATAAAATGATGAAATATTTTTCGTTTATTCTTATTGGCAATACGATTACTTTTAGGTTTTTTATGCAAAACATTAGAGGCCAATAGAGTAAACTTATTGTTTTAATTATATTTTGTAAAATTTAATTTATTATACGAAGAACTAAAATTTTAAATTATTATGGATTCTATGAATTAATCAATCTTAATAATTATTTATTAATTAATAAATATATGATAAAAACTTCTTTGGAGATTCTCCACCGTGCAACACCCATGACCCGACCTGACCTGACCCGGTTGACCATTTTTTTATAAATTTTTCCAATTTCTTTTTTTTAATTTCAGTTTTTTTTACCCTTTTTTTTGTTTGCCGCTTTTTCTATGGTCAAGATTCGAGCGAGGGGAGCCGAAAGACTCGGAGCGAGCCACAAAAGTCCAAATTATTGTCCACCGATTATCCTTATTTTAGTAATCGGAGCGAAGACGGAACCGTAAAATTGGAGCCGAAGGCTCCGCTGGGAGAAAAAAAAAAAAAAAAGGAACTGGAAAAAAAAGGGGGCGTGAGGTCCACGCGCGGCGCGTGAGAGGGTTGGGTCCGGGCGGAGACCCATTTCCACCGTAGAGACGTCTCCACAGGAGACTCTCTCTAAATATATCCTCGTGGGATATAATCCTAAATAAAACGTCACAAATTGAATTGAACAAACTAACGAGTTGAATACTAAGGAAAAAAAGCATATGACAAAAATGGAATGAATAAGAGCTCAAAAAACTCTCTTCAAAATAGATATATAATCATATAATCCCAATAATATTTAATATGAATAAAGATATCCGGCCACACTGTGGCCAGCCACACGCGTAAAAGAAGGAAAGTTGACTATAAAAATGGAAATAATCACATTTCTCCTTTAGGGTTTATGCTTCTCAATTAGGGTATATTTCCTTTTTAAAAACCTATATTACCATTTTTAGCTCGTGTGGCCGGCCACAGTGTGGCCGAATATCATGTATTGTATATTTATATTTAATTTTCTCGTTATTTCAACGCATCTTCCAACCTTTTCATTCATTTCATCATTTGGCGCCGTTCTCTCTCTCTCTCTCTCTCTAAACTGCGAGCGCCACGAAATTGAGAAACATGAATCTAAGAGCACCCATTCACCATTCATACAATCTTAATCCACGAACCCTAAACCGAAGATTGAATCGTGTTTCCATTGTATCCACCCCTTTTCTCCGAATTTCGAAGCAAAAATACAATCCGATTTTTATTTCCAATTGCATTTATCCCAGCAATGAAGTTGCAGAAAGCATTGCTCCAATTTCACCAATTGAAGAAGCAAAGGAGGAGAGCTTAGCTGTAGTGGAGAAAACGCAGCCGTCGGAGGAGATTTCTGATAGTATCGCAGATGAATTGTCGGAGAAAGATAGCTTGTGGATTCAGATGGTGGAAATCGCAAAATTTTCTGGACCAGCAGCCGGACTGTGGATTTGTGCTCCATTAATGAGTTTGATTGATACTGCTGTTATTGGCCAATGCAGCTCCGTTGAGCTTGCTGCTTTAGGTTCTATAAATATTGAGCTTTTTTTGGTTTTGTTTATAAATTATAATTAGTGACTCTGTTTGTGGTTTATTTTAATGGAATGAATGTTATTGATTATTGGTTTGGGACTTTTGCAGGGCCGGGAACGGTGTTTTGTGACTACACGAGTTATGTGTTTATGTTTCTCTCAATTGCCACTTCAAATTTGGTTGCCACATCTCTTGCTAGAGAGGTATATATGTAGGATTTATTGTTATTGAGTTTAGTTCTTAGTCCAGTTATAATGGCATTGTCAAATATGAAGTGTATTCATACAATTTAGCGGCGCAGGATAAAAATGAGGTGCAGCATCAGATATCCAACTTGCTATTTGTTGGTTTAGCTTGTGGATTTTTCATGCTGTTCTTCACAAGGTGCTTTGGGGTTTGGGGGTTGACAGGTAATGAAGGATAATATTGGCTTTTAAGTTTTAATATTGTTTCTTTGTCAAGTTTTCAAGTTTTAATCGGACTCAGAATTTCATTACTCAATCTCCAGCTTTTACGGGGGCAAATAACCCAGACATTATAGCTGCAGCAAACACATATGTTCAGGTTCGCGGCTCGTAGCCTAAGCATTCAACATAAATATTTCTATTGTGAAAGGTAGTGCATCATTCTCTCTTGTTGTGGTTGTGTTGATATTATTGTTCGAGTAAGAGTTTGGATGATTATCGCGGGTTTCCTTAGGAGAAGTCACTGAGGTTTCTTGCTGTATCCCAAATGATTATCTATTTTGAAGAGATGAGCTATTTGACCCTGCTGAGGAAATGTAGCATCGAGTTATGTTCTCTTCCAGTTCCATATTTTTTGTTTTTAGGTATACCTGACGGAGTCTCACTGCAATGTATGTGCAGGAGATTTGACTCCTCGCTTCTGAAAGTCATTCCATGCATTTTGGTTTCTACAGAATCTGTTGACTGCTTGTCAAATCTTTAATGTGAACATGTGCAGTCATTTTCTATTCAATTCTTTCTAGTAATCTGTAAAATATTTTTCAATCATGTTTTATTTAAAATCCATTCTTTGTTTAATTCCTTTCTGTGGCTGGTGATGATAACTTTTGCCAGATTCGGGGATTAGCATGGCCAGCAGTGCTGATCGGATGGGTTGCTCAAAGTGCAAGGTCCTATATCTCATGTTAATGAATTTATGTGCAGAATTTGTTCTCCATTCTTCTTGATTATGCTCTTTTTATGGAGCAGAAGCTCCTTAATCTTCTCCGTACAATCTTGATTGTGTCTTAGTGTCATTAACTGGCTACATATCCTTAATTGTACTCTTCAAGAAGTTTCAAGTTAAATAGAATTATGCCTCATGCTTTTCTTTGCAGTTGCTTAATTGCATTCTTCACTTATTTGACTACTTTGATTTTCTTCTATAAGATTTTATTATGTAAACCTCCCTGGATTACTCTCACGAGTTTGCGTTCTGCTATTGTACAATTTCAGATTTTGAGATTTGCTTTGTAACGCAAACTTAATGAATAAGTTACATGTCCTAAGTTTTAAGTCTTTAAGATCACTAGAGGTTTATCTCTTGATAGAGATGTAGTCTTAACACAACCTAGAACCTGCAAATTGATTGTAATTTTCATTACTTTCAGTAATTTGCATATTCTATACCTCGAAATTGGTCTGCTCGTTAATTAGTTTTCTTTCTCTAGTTTCTTGAATCTTCTTTACTTTTTTGTGTTTTTATAAACAATTTTGTAAATTGGAGGTCTTTGTACGCAGTTTAGGAATGAAGGATTCATGGGGACCTTTAAAGGCTTTGGCTGCAGCTAGTGCTATTAATGGTATTGGTGATATAGTCTTATGCAGATTCTTAGGATATGGTATTGCTGGGGCAGCATGGGCAACAATGGTGTCTCAGGTATGCTGAATTCATCTCCCGCGCTCATAGTAGTACACTGTTTCACCTCCTCATTGGAATTATGACCCTGTTTGTTTTCTCCAATCTTCGTAAATTATATCAATTTAATGTTCTCTTGTCTTAGGTTGTTGCAGCTTACATGATGGTTAGAGCTCTGAATAGTAAGGGATATAATGGTTTTGCAATCTCTGTTCCATCTCCTGATAAACTCCTTGAGATATTCATGCTTGCAGCTCCAGTTTTTGTGACAATGATGTCCAAGGTTTTTCATGCCTTTCTTGATTGTTTACTTATGTTATCACCCCTTATCCTGCTACTTTTCTGACATGCTTTAGTTTAGGTGTTGTTTTACTCTCTACTCGTGTACTTTGCGACGTCAATGGGCACCAAAACTCTTGCGGCACATCAGGTTTGATTAAGTATTGTTCTTTGTATTATGACATTAGTCACACTTGCCTCGCCATAGTGTACCTTATGCCTGTTATGTAGGTCATGATGCAAGTGTACTGTTGTTTTACTGTATTTGGTGAGCCTCTTTCACAAACATCCCAGTCTTTCATGCCTGAGCTGATATACGGAGCAAATCGGAATTTATCAAAGGTTATAATTCTTACAGTACAAATTTATAGCAACATTTATAGCAAGCTGAAGATATCGTTTGAGCATCATTGGGAACATGTTTTGTCACCAGTCCTTTTGATTTTGATTTTGATTTTGTATTGATTGAGAAATTCTCATCCATTCAGTTGCATAATACGTTCCTTTAATAGCTTATGTGGAATGACAGGCTCGAGCATTACTGAAATCACTAGTCCTGATTGGCTTGCTAAGTGGACTGATATTGGGATCAATTGGAGTATCAATTCCTTGGCTATTCCCTAGACTCTTTTCCCCTGATCCTGAGGTTATAGAGGAGGTGAGTTAATATATTTATCTGTCTCTCTCTGGCCCTTGGTTATTCTTTAGAATCTTTTGTACCTGATCCTGTGGTTATTCAGAGGGGGAGTTAATAATTCTCTCTGCAATAGTATTGTCATGTTTAGGTGTTGAAGTAGGTTCTGTTAATTGCCCCAGTTTGTTCAAGATAATATTGTCATGTTTAGGTGTTGAAGTAGGTTCTGTTAATTGCCCCAGTTTGTTCAATATAATATTGAGTAAATTGAAATGTATTTGGTAAAGATTTGCTGCCTGCCTTATTTCCCACTAACAAGTGATGAAATGAATTCTCCTTCCCTAATATCCAATTGTAAGATTAGATGATAACACATTTGCGTTTGTTTGTCGAGACCTTAGTAAGCCCTTGTTATGCTCAAACAGTAATGTTTGCCCTTCCAAATTGCATGTTGCATATGTGCTTATGCATACAATCATTTAATTGGTAGTGATGCATGTTTTATGTAAAATTTTATGCAAGCTAAATGAAAAAGATTCTTAGTAGAGCGGTTTATGAATTTCATGGAAGTTCAAATTGCATGAATCTGAAATGAATGTATGCTGTATGTTGCAGATGCACAAGGTGTTGTTACCCTACTTCGTTGCACTATGTATCACACCCGCCACTCACAGTCTTGAGGGTACTTTAATGGTATGTCAGCTCTATCTCTTACTCTGTTCTTATTTTCTCAACCGCAGCATCTAAATCTAGATCACTAGATGCAATGAGAAATGAGAATTCGTAATTAGGTTTCGAGACATTAAAACATGCTGCCAGATTAGGCGTGATGTTGTTGGCTCATGGAAATATACCGATTATCATTTTGAATTGATGGAACACATCCAGTTTTTGGCTGAATATACTAGCTCCAAGTTATTCCCGGTCTTTTCTCGTATTTGCCACCTTTACTGCATCAGCTTAAGATATTAGATGAAAACATGCAGTGAGTAATGGAGCTCGAGACAATGTGATCTAAAACCTATATCAACTGAACCTGGTGTTTTCAGAAGTTTCATTATCTTACGTATTACTACATATTTCCTTTAGGGTGCGTTTACTTTCATGGAAAATGGTGGAAAAGGAATATTTTCACCCTTTTTCCATCCTTTTCACACGTGCAGGATGGATAACCTTTCCGGGCAGCCCCTTTTCCATCCATTTCTCACCAATTGTGGAAAATAGTAACATGAAGGGAGGGGTGTAATAATATTTTCCAATGGATAAAAGACATAAAAACCGGGAAGGAGTGGGGGGACCATGTGATAATTTTCTTTTCCATCCTAGTAAACATGTGATAGAAAATGATGAAAATGTTAATATTTTCTCATCTTTTCTTATCCATCATTTTCCAATGGAAAATTTTCCATCAAAGTAAAACACCCTTATGGTTGAAATGCAGTAAATTCAAGAATTTTTAAATGGTTTCAGATTTTATTTGTTATTTTATGAATTTGGCAGCTGTTTGTTTCTGGGACCTTGATTTAAGTCGCTGTTCATGTACGTGAGGCCCTGATTAACGTACATAAGATGTTATACTCGGGCATATTCTCATAGCTGACAACACTTTACACATCAAATATGTAGGCTGGGCGCGACTTGAAATTCATTAGCACGTCAATGACTGGGATCTTCGCTTTGGGTTCTCTTATCCTGCTGGTAAGTATCTTAATTTCCAACTGCTCAAGCTACTCACTGCACCAACATTTTTGATTTTTTTTTCTTTTTTTTTTCTGGGTATGAATATATTTCATTTCAGCGTCCACTTAATTGTCTCTCCGACTCTACTGAGCATAATATCATATAATATGTGTAGTTCTTGAGCAACAGTGGTTATGGTTTAGCTGGATGTTGGTTCACACTCGTCGCGTTCCAATGGGTAAGTTAGTGATTCCAACACTTGCTCTACATTGGCATAAACTTTTTGTAATCATTTTTTTTTTGGTTCATGTGCCAGTCGCGATTCTCTATTGCCTTACGCCGTCTCACCTTGTCTACGGGGTTTCTTAATTCTGATAACTCGACCTACTATCAGACCGGTAAGGTGAAATCTGTATAATAGTCTCTCAAAACTGAAGTCAATATTGCAATTACAACAACAATGCGCAGATTATTTAGTTCCTTTTTACATTCATCGTAGTTGTAATAGCACAGCTGTTGTACTACTAGCATAAAAATTGTTGTATTTTTACAATAGAAGAATCTTTTAATGCATAAAACATTTATTATAGATACATTTCCTTGAAATATATATTGCTTTGTTTACATATTAGCAGAATGGTACAAATGGATTTTAATTGTAAATATATATGAAAAATAAAGAGATATTGTCCTTATTTCGAAGCTAACGGTCTCAATTTTGTATGCTCAAGTTGTCGGTTTTGTGATCGGACGCTCGAGATCTCTTTGCTCATGTTTTCAATTTTATCATCGCAAAGGCAAGAAACTGAGATTTATTTTATAAACCAGCAGTAAACATACACCATGCAGAATCTAGGTTTAATTTCATTCACTAAGCATCAAGATCCAAATTGTACAATCATTTTCCTATTTATGAACCTAAAATTCTTACAAGCAGAAGAGCTATTGACCTCAAACTAGTAAACACAATTTCAGACCACTTGCTTTATCAATCTAAACTCAAACAATCATAATCTGCAAAGTGGTCATGATTTTGGTTGATCCAATTCCACAAAAGCTAAATCAGAATGACAATTCCTCTCATCCCTTGAAATAAATGCATGAAAAGGAAGCCATAAAGCCAAGTCGAAAGATCTATCGATGCCAACCAATGGCGACAAGAAATTTCTTGGGTACCTCAACTCCTACTACGTCCTCGTCTGCCACGACCAGCTTGTCTAGGATCTTCTCCGGGTGCCGTTGATGGTCTTCGACCCTGTGATTTTCATGAACGGCACTCAGCCAGCCAACTCAAAAACCAGTCATGTCTAAGTTCAAAGAAACTACACAATTACATAAAAATTCACAATTTAGACAAGATCTTTACCACGTTTAGTGGTCATGACAACGTTGAGGAAATCTACATAATTAAATACAATTCCACAACAATAAGAACCCTACCCCGTTTGAAGGTCATGTCTACATTCAGGAAATCTATACAATTGCATATAATTTCACAATGTACACAAGATCCCTACCATGTTTAAAGGGCATGTCAACCGTCAAGAATCTTTTCAATTGAATACAATTTCCAATAGACAAGATCTCTACCGCATTTTAAGGTCATGATGCCTAAGTTCAGCATAAGTATACAATTACATGCAATTTCACAATGCAGACAATATCCCGACCACATCCAAAGTCATGTCTACGCTCAGGAAGCAAATACAAATGCATACATTTTCACAGTTTACGAAATCTCTACCATGTTCAAAGGTCATGTCTACGTTCAAGAAATCTATACAAGTACATACGATTTCACAATGCAGACAAAGATCTCCACCACATTTCAAGGCCATATACAAAATAGATATTCAAACAAGCATCAACAAGCTCAGATAATGATAATGAAATAAAAAAGATGCAGCCTCGTTTTTACGCCTCAACACTATTAACAGTAACTGAGTGCAGAGCAAAATCCTGAAGGGAAGAAAGAACAAACCCGAGGGAATGGCCTGAATGATGATTGTCGTTTCAAAAACGCTTTCTGAACTTGTTTCTTTTTCTCCTCAGCTTTCAGCTTACTCAAGCTGGGCCTGTAAAGAATCACAGTTCTACCAATTTGGCCGACGACTACAGCTCCCGTGCTTTCTTCTAACTGCTTCACCACATCTTCGAATTCTCCAGGACATGTATTATGTATCTTAAGCTGTACATACAATGATTCAAGTCATATCGAGTGAATTACATTCTTTGAACTGGAAAAAAGAATAGTTACAACAATAAGACTAAGAAATTATATTAGGAAAAAAGAGAGATTATTGTAAAGCCACAATAATGACATGAAAATCATCATTCAGTAGCATTTCTTCAATATGATCAAACTCAATCCTTCCTTATCGTTGGCATGCTCATAATCATAGCAAAACACTTGATTATTCCATTATTCCAACGGCAATTAATCCCAAAACTAACATAAATAATCTTAACACTTAAGCTTGAAAATCCAAAAATCATCAAACACAGAAAATTATAAATAACACATTCATCCAAAAAATCAAAAGCACAAGAGTATTGCCTTCTTTCATTAACTAAAACCTAACGAGAGAAAATAAAAATTAAAAAAGAAAGGAAATTCATTACCTTCAGAAGCTCATTTTTTTCAAGTGTTTCAATCAACGCACCGATAACAGTGTCTGTGACTCCCGATTTCCCGACCTGCTGTGACTTCAACTTTTTCTCCAAACTGTGCGCGTACGAAGCCAAATCCTTCTTCTCCTTCACACTTAGGCTCGGCGGCGGCGGCGGCGGAGGCCGAGGCGGCGGAGCAGTTTTAATTACCTCAGAATTCGAATCCTCGGGAAGCTCCGAATCAGTAGAAGCAGAATCTGCATCAATTTCTTCCGATTCGGTTTGCACATTCTCCAGCAAAGCTGCATCACTAGCGAATAGCTGCGGAATGGAGCGCGACGAGGAGAGAGAGCAGAAGGTGAAGCGAGAGGAGGTGAAAGACGGCGTCGTTTGGAGGAGAGGAAAGGATTCTTTGGCTTGGGAAAATACGGCGGCGCGGAAACACGACGGCGCGATGGGGCGGCGGATAAGACGGTGGAGTATTAGGTGCGGGGAGAAGGAAGCCAGCGTAGCCATTTCTGCTCAAAAGGTTCATCTCTTCAAAAGAAAATGGCTATATATATAATTTCTGTATTTAATACGACTATATAATTAAAAATAACTCAATGCTCAACAATGGGTGCTTGGTCTAGGGGTATGATTCTCGCTTCGGGTGCGAGAGGTCCCGAGTTCGATTCTCGGAGCACCCCAAATGTTTAATTTTTCGCCCTAATTTATTCCCTTTATTTGTCTCTTTGTTCTATAATTTATATTTCGCCATGTTTATTTTATAAATGAGGCAGTTTCCCATACAACCTCGTGCTGGGTCATGCGACCGGATTCGGATCGGGTTGAAATCAAACCCAACCAGCGCCGGAAGCCAGAAACCGTTGGAATTCGATCTTTTTTTCCGGCTCCGCCTTCGCTCCGATTACTAATATAAAGATAAACATAACGGCAACAATTTCAATTTGGACACTTCGGCTCGCTCTGAGGTCTTCGGCTTCCCTGGCTCAATCTCTTAACAAAAAAAAAAAAAAAAAGGAATGAAAAAAATCTAGCGGGTCCTAGCGCCGGCTGGGATTGAATTCCAGCGGTTTCTGGCTTCCAGCGCCGGCTGGATTCGATCGCATGACATGCGACCGGTTGCATACAAGTATTTACGTTTATAAATATATTCCCTCTTAATTTCGAGTGTGGTAAAAACAGAATAACACGATATTGCTCGGTTTATTTATGTACTACATGTTAAAAACAATGACAAACTTTGATATTGAATTCTAACTTTTCGCTATTTTAATTGTTATCATGTTCAGTTAAAATTAAGTTTAACTCCAAATTTAGATTAACATAATGAAAGTAGTCTAAAACGTTTATGCAACAGATCTCCTTAATTAGATGAATCCCTCCAGATTTGTATAAAATAATTAATATAGAAAATAGGAGCCTTAATTAGATGGGTCCCACTAGATTTTTATAAAATAATTAATATAGAAAATAGGAGCTTAATTAGATGGGTCCCACTAGATTTTTATAAAATAATTAGTAGAAAAAAAAAAGAACTGCTGTATGCAACAATCAGAGGTGGAGCTAGCACCCGGGCACCCCCAGCGGTCATCCGGGCAATTTTTTTTTATAACTATATTTTTATCGATTTTTTTTATTTTTTTCTCCACTTTTATATGTATAATTATAGGTCCGCCCGCACTTTGCTCCCCTCATGGGGTCACATGTTGATCTCGGCAATCTCTTTATTTATGACTAAATATATAAACGTAATTTCGCCCGGTCACATTTCAAATCCTAGCTCCGCCACTTGCAACAATTCTATATACAATAATAGAAGTTACAAATAGTATAAGGGGTAAAGAGAAATCTTAAAAGCAAATCTAGGAGCAAAATTTTAAAAATGCTGGTGAGAGTGCTAAGACTTTATCTATTTATCTCGAAAAGTGGGTTACATATCAATTATAACCTTTTGATATTTGAAGATAATTTCAAACCAACTGCAAATTAAAGTATTTAACTCGGTCATTATTCATATAAAAAAAAAAAATTGGTCATTATTTTTCACTCTCACCGAGCGGACACCGATACAATTAAACCTTAAAAAAAGGATTCAAACTCACAACACCAACATATTTTTCAATTTTTTTTACTATAATTCTTTTTCCTATAGAATTGACAAATCGATGAAAAATTTCAGAAATAATTCCATTGCTGCACCACGACGCCAAACCCTATATTAAAAATAGAGTTAATTGCAAATCAAAACACAACCTTTAGTCTCATTTACAATAATATAACCGCTTTTTACATCTTCAGAAACTGTTCATAACCTCATCATAAAATCAACGAACATCTTCAATTAAATAATGGAAATTGTAGTTCACAGATCTTCAACACATATACATATAATTTATAAATAGCGCAAAAAAAAAAAAAAAAATCAAATTTTGATTAGCCTTCAACCTAATTTTTATACTGCGAATTGCAAAATGGTGTTTGCATTTTAGCTCTTGTAGATTTGATCAAAGAGAATCATCAATGCCGCAGTCATACCAATAAGAGATGCACCTACGGTTGCTATACACAAACTTAGGAAGACATGGAACGTTCCTTCACTTTCCTGTTAAAAAAAATAATAGAAACATAAATGAAAAAATAAAAATTCAGATTAAATTATTGCTTTAAAAATCAAATTAGGAAAACTATTTTCTTTGTTATGACTATTGCCCTCACCTTGGCCTCTAGTTTCATCCTCTCCTCGTCAAGATGATTGGTTTTATTGGTGGTGATTTTGGCACCACGATTGGCACGCTTTTCAAGAACCCTAGCTCGACCAAATCGAACGAATATTCAATAAAGAAATTAATATACGTAACATGCATTAATAATAGCGTGATTATGAGATGTGATATGAAAATGTTGCAATTGAAAATTCATGCCTTCAAGAGCCCTAGCTCAATCGCATTAAACAAACAAACAAATAAACAAACTAACTAGTACTCAGTGAATGCGTATTATTCCCTCTGTCCCATTCAATACAACTTATTTTTCATTTTGGGACGTCTCATTCAACTTGGCATGTTTCCTTTTATGGAAAGAATTAAAGTATACTTTAATCTAATGATGTACTTTATTAGCACTTTATTGATTAAAAAAATATTTTATTAGCATTTTTTTATACATAATACTTTTCTTCTTAAACTCCGTACCGAAATGAACTAGACCGTATTAAATGAGACGGAGGAAGTATGAAACATGATAAGAAATCTTATGCCTTCAAGAATCCTAACTCGACCTAATCAAATGAAACATACAATAAAAAGTAGTAGTATTCAATACACGTGGCATGCAAAATGCATTAAATGATAAGTGTAACACGATATGTAATATGAAAATGTGGTAGAAAATTATATCGTGCCTTCATAAAGGGAACTTCCAATTTGTTATTACCTTCTTGAGAGATTCAAAGATGAATATTGTGAAACAGCATCTTCCTCCGCGTAATCACGGCTGAAGAAGAGCAACCAGTATCCAATTAAACAATAATCTTTATGCAAAATCAATTAGATTTTAAAAAATAAATCAAATTAAATGCACACCGCATTTTCTTGATATTTTTTCGTAGGCCATCAGCCTTTTTTTGTAGCACATCAAAGCGGCGTTTAGGATCCTGCGCAGAAATATTAACATATAAACATTAATAAGTATGATGATCAACTAGAACTTAAAATAAAATTAATGGAATACCAAATAATTTTGGATATTTAAAGTACTTTTTGTTCATGAAAATTCAATTTACTCCTCAATCTTCAAATGTTATTATTATTATTATTATTATTATTATTATTATTATTATTATTAAAAAATAGTTTTAAATTTCATAATTATTAAACATATAATTAATAATGAAAAGGAGTTATATAATTTGTATTTAGAAATTCAGAATATATATTTATTAAGAATTGAGATATAGTATATAATATTAATATCATGAATTAATAATACATAAAGCTTTAAGAAGTGTAAAGAATAGAGATAATGATAGTAATAACAGATGTACATGAGACATGAGAAATTATTATATGAATATAATAAGTAATATATGTGTATTATTATGAATTGATAATGCCACCGTAATAAAGAAAAATCAGAACGGAACACCGAGGAGGGAGCACCCCTTATTTTTCTATTATTATTATTATTATTATTATTATTATTATTATTATTATTATTATTATTATTATTATTATTATTATTATTATGCTAAAAATGATGGAAGGAAACCTACTTTGTCGAGCTCATCCAAAATTCCAATCATTGAAGAAGTGATTGCCTCTGCATGCTTAGGAGGAATGCCGTGCGCTTCTAAACCCTTAACCTTTACAAACAAAAAACAGAAAAATAAAAACATTTGTTGTTAACAAATGTTGACTACCAAGAAAATATAAGACACAAGCCCTAAATGTAAATTAATACTACCTTGACTTCCCCAATAAATGTCATTTGTCGTCAATATTTTTGAATCAATAAAATGAGCAATACATTGAAAGTCAAACAACTAAAGACAAAGATAAATGTGAAATTTGACACATTTTTCTATATACTAACAGTCATTCCATCTTATTTTCAAATTATGAAAATTATTTAAGGACTTATGTAGTATATTGTTAACTTAAATATCCGCTACCTACATTACATATATATAACTCATTCAAAAATGATGAGGAAGATTTTTTAATCAATAAAAATGAGCAATACATTGAAAGTCAAACAATTAAAGATAAAGATAAATGCGAAATTTGACACATTTTTCTATTGAGTACAAAAATACTAATACTCATTCGATCTTATTTTCAAATTATGACACTTATTTAAGGACTTATGTAGTATACTGTTATCTTAAATATAACTTCTGCTACCTACATTACACATAACTCATTCAAAAATGATGAGGTCAAGATTTTTGAATTAATAAAATGAGCAATACATTGAAAGTAAAAAGATAAATGCGAAATTTGACACATTTTTCTGTAGAGTACAAAAATACCAACACTCATTCAATCTTATTTTCAAATTATGACACTTATTTAAGGACTTATGTAGTGTACTGTTATCTTAAATATAACTTCTGCTACCTACATTACATACAACCCATTCAAAAATGACGAGGTCAAGATTTTTGAATCAATAAAAATGAGCAATACATTGAAAGTCAAACACCTAAAGATAAAGATAAATGCAGAATTCGACACATTGTTCTATACAATACAAAAATACTAACACTCGTTCGATCTTATTTTCAATCAAATTATGAAAATTATTTAAGGACTTATGTAGTATACTATTGACTTAAATATAACTCATGCTACCTACATTACATATAACTCATTCAAAAATGATGAGGTCAAGATTTTTGAATCAATAAAACTGAGCAATATATACATTGAAAGTCAAACAACTACTAACACTCATTCGATCTTATTTAAGGAGTTATGTATTATAGTGTTAACTTAAATATAACTCCTTCTAACTACACTACATAAAACTCATTCAAAAATAACGAGGCCAACCATTTTCTATCGTTATTATTAGTTTGACCGAGGATTAATTTTGATTTTACAACTAAGTAACTAGTGATTACCAATCAATTAAGCACAAATTACTATATGCGCACCATAGCAGCTGTGTCAATGAAATAATAACGCTTTCTCTCGGACAAAATAAAACGGTCGTCATCGGACGAACTGGAGCAAAACGAACGGTAGAGAATCGGCGAAGCGCACAGCCGATTAGTCGCAGAGGGCGCAAAATTAAAATTAATAACTTGCGCTTTGTATAAGCGGATTCCCGATTTAATCATGCGCTGAACACAAGCCATCCTAATAATACAGTTCCATTTAATACAAAACCATACAATTGAGTAGGCGTGTGTAGTGTGTGTGTGTGTGTGTGTGAGAGAGAGAGAGAGAGAGAGAGAGAGAGAGAGAGAGAGAGAGAGTTCATACCAAACGGCTGGAGGTGTATCCCTAGAGTTTGGTGTAGTGTAAGGGAGGCACGGCTTGAGGAATTTTTTCAAAGTTGGAAATTGAAGAATATAAATTCAACATCCTTGAATTTTAGGAATCATATCTAGAGATAAGTATCGTGGAATATCTACATTTTTTGAAAGAATCTTATGTATAAAATGATACGTATAGGATATTGGATATGATTTTGGCTAGGTTTGCAACAATCCAAAACAGAAAATAAGTTCTTATTTTTGGGGGTACTAATTAAATGTAGTACATTATTTTTTTATATGATAGTATATTTTATTTTTCCAATTGGTAATTGATAATTCTAGATGTAACGTTTCCATTCTAAATATATGTGAAATTGAATTTTATGAAAATATGTTTTTTTAGTAACGATAAGTCAGTAAGTTTTCAGTAACGATTGTGTGCGCGTACAAACTTTCCTTAGAAGATTGTTAAAATTTTGTAATTAAAGAATTACCATAAATAAGGTAAAATTTGATAGATTTGATAGATACTTTTGGTGCTGGATAAACCCACGCCCTTTCTACCTATTGAGGCGTTAAGTGGGGGATTAAACCTGAAACCTACGTCCTTGTACAGTAAATTTTAAACCACACAAGACATGTAAATCACACCTTTTAAGTATAGTGTGACAGAATCGATTTATAGAGGTGTTAGTAGGGATTGAGCCTGAAACCTCTCAGCCCCAAACAGTTCACTCTATTACTAGATATCCCCAAGAGGACAAATTTATTAATGGCAATCAACATAAAAATAATAAGTGTATGCATTAATCCTCTATTTATTAATATGTAATGTAACCAATGCATAAAGTAAATGTACAACAACAACAACAATAATAATAATAATAATAATAATAATAATAATAATAATAATAATAATAATAATAATAATAATAATAATGTGTTCACCATAAACCCTTGACGGAAATTAGGTCATCAACAACCACAAAATCTTATTTCCGAATAAAAAGAAAAAATAAGAAAGGCAGAAAATGTTGCTAAAAATCGAATAAACTCTATCTAAATTAAGCTCATATAAAGGGAGAAACCATAATGGGCTTCTCTTCTTGGCGTCCAAGTCCATTTTCTTCGAAATACAAGTTCCGAGCGAGAGAGAGAGAGAGTAGGCCCATCAAAAGCCTCTAAATCTTTATTAAAAAAAAAAAAAATAGGAGGCAGATATTGTTGTTAAAAATTGGATAATCTCTCTCTCTCTCTTTCTACTTGGGATCCCAAGAAATTCTTATATACATGTACTACACTCACCTCTCACATACTACACTCACCTTTCACATATGAATATTTTATTAATATAGATTATATTATTAAAATATTGATATTGATATGTGAGAGATGAGTGTAGTACATGCACACCCATTTAAGAATTTCTCTTCTGCTTCGGAAATGTCATACGGAAGCTGAAAAGTGTACGTCTAGCGGTAGTTCCTGTTGCTAAGCTCAACATTTTTATTATCCTCCTAGAGAATATAGTATCAGCTGTCGCCACCGCCAACGCCACCCCAACTACCAAAATTATCATCTTCAGCTTGATTATCTGCTCCTTCAATGCTTCACATTCCAAGAGAGAGAAAGAGAGAGAGAGATTTGAAATCTTTATTCAGGACAAAACAGAATGAATGTCAAAGAAACTGATTATAGTTACACTTCACACCTCTTTATTGCCTTGATCGAAACCTGTGGTTGAGGCAGTTTGAAGGGTAAACTCATTAATCTTGATATTCTCCCGGAGCCTCTCAGATTTGTATTTTAGCAAACCAACACCAACCATCGCCGCCGCCACTAGTACCAAAATTTTCTTCATCAACTTGCTTACGCGCTTCCATGCTTCAGTGTCCTAGAGAGAGAGAGAGAGAGAGAGAGAGAGAGAGAGAGAAATTTAATACTTACTTCGTCCGTGAAAAATAGTCTCATTTGGAGGTGGGAACGTGTATTAAGAAAAGGTGATAAAGTTATTTTGATTGAGATAAGAATCCCACTTGTTGAGAGTGGTAAAAGTAAATTAAAATTATTGTGGATGGAATAAGGGTTCCACTTGTTGCGAGTGAATAACGTAAAATAATGATAAAGTTGTTGTGAGTGGAAGTAGGTCACACCTATTATGAGTGGAGAATGTAAAATGAGAGTGAAAGTAATTGTAAATGTAAGAAGGTTCCACTGGGCTTTTTTGGTGAACGGAAATATATAAGAATAATATATACCCTAAATCTTGAACCCTTAATCATGCTATATGTCATCTTATTTCTTATTAAAGTAATAGTAGATGTCACATGGAGAGGCCATGAAAGATCCGATTTGAGACGGAAGGAGTACTATCTTTATTCAAAACAAAACAAAATGAATGACAATTAAGCTAAGTTACACTTTACACCTCTTTATTGCCTTCAACAGAACCTGTGGTTGCAGCAATTTTTTGAAGGGTTAACTCGTCAATCTTGATATCCTCCCAGAGCCTCTTGGATTTTAGCAAACCGGAAGAATTGCCACCATCCTAATTACCAACAAAAGATACATACAAAAAATCAATAGGTAAAAGGTAAGTTTATGTCCCAACGTTCCACCGAATTCCTAAGAATGTCCCAACTAAGCATATTTTAACAGTACCCATTGTTTCAACTTTTCCTCAACGTCCAGGACATATTTCCGGCAAGATTTTGTCCACGTGACTTGCCGGAGTGTCTTTTTCAAAAGAAAAATTATTATTATCAACCAATCGAGGACAAGGGTACAACATCATCCGAGTGAGACTTTAGCCAAAAGTGCTAAAATCCACAAACAGAAATAAAATAAAAAACATCAAAGACCACCCTCACAAAGGCATCATCAAAGCTAAACAACATTAAAAAGAAATCTAAACACGTTGATTTAAAAAAAAAGGTCACATTATCCCAAATCAAGAGTATAAATTAATTAGAATGATTAGCTGCATCAGTTCCACATAAATCTTGGAAAGGAAACATACTTTCTCGACTGATGCCATCCGATTTTAAAGCATTAACGTATCCCAAAAACATATTATATGAACTAAATATGAATAATTTGTTTTTGACTATTAAAACTTGTGTGAGACGCATTTCTTAGAATAAATATGCTTTCGAACTTTCCCTTTAAAATTCAATTCAAAGTGGATATTCCTGGCATTAATCATCTTGGTAAAGAAATAGACAAGTCGAGTATTTGAAATACAGCAGAAAATAATACTCGACTTGTATGTTCTTTACCAATACTATTAATGCGACTTTGAGTTTTATGAGAGCTGACGCCCAATTTTTTTCTTTCTTTTTTTTTTAAATGAAATATTACTTCCAAAAAAAAGTGTACCATAGTAAAAGTGTCGACATTAAAAGTGCGCTTTTTGTTTGAATGGTCATCATCGCACGAACTGGAGCTCATCGAACGGTAGGAATCGGCCGAAGCGCCGAGCCTATTGATCGGAGAGGCGGCGAAGTTGATAGCTCGTGGATTATGATTGTATAAGCGAATCCCTGATCTAATCATGCGTTGAATACCAGCCATCCTAAAATTGTATATATATACTCGGTTAATTAAATTAATAGCAACACTCAAACAAAAAATGAAAAATTATAGAGGAGGGAGAGAGTATAACATACTGAAAGTAAGTATTACTCCTTCTTTCTTCTTTTAGGCTTTTTATCGAACACTTTGAGCACACCTTCTATCTTCACGAAAAAATAGATATTGTTATTTCTTTTACCGTTGAATCTCCCAGATTGAACTAAACTAGTTGGAGATATTTGAACTAAACAAATATAATATAAAATTAATAATGAATAAATCAAAATCAATAGCAACACTAGAACGAAAACGAAAAAAAATAATTAGGCGAAGGAAAGAGAGAGTATATACATACGAAAATTCCTTTTCTTGATCTCGTTTGTTTTCACGATGTTGGTGATTGGAAGTGAAATAGTGAGAGGATTTCTTGAAGAATACGACATATGCCCAAATAGTATGATTAACCATCATCGAAAAAAAAAAAAAAATAGTATGATTAACCAAATTAAGAAATCTGTTAGCGTTAGCGATGCGCTCGCGCGCGCTCTCTCTCTCTCTCTCTCCCCTATTTGTTGTGATATATATATCTATAACCACTAGTTAAGTCACATATAAATAAGGAACTTATAGTTTGAATAATTAATCGAGAAGTCGCAAATCGAACTGATAGTTTGAATAATTAATCCAAGTGCTTTGTAGGGTACATATAGTAAATTTTTTGATTTAATGAGTTTTAGATGAAGTACAAATAAATAAATTCTTATTTAGGGAGGAAATGTTTAATGGAGGGATATGACCAACTAGATCGATTAAACACAGCCCGATATGACCAAATAAATAAATTCTTATATAGTAAAAATGTTTAATGTTTAAACAGAGCCCGATAGAATAGCAATGTCAATTTAACCTGAAATTGACGGATATGACCAACTAGATCGATTAAAAAAAATAAGGTTAGAGTCCCCATGATAAAGTTTCTTTAACTTTTAATTGGGATTGAGATAGAAACGAGTAACGAAATTCATATTCGGGTTGGAAAGTTTTAATGGGTAGTACCCCATATATTATCATTTCGTTTTATTTTGTCATGTTCGGTTTTTTATTGATACGGATAATCAACTATTGTAATAATATATCTTTATAATTGAAATGCATTCAAGTAGTTAATGGGTACCTACAAGAATTTGAGACCAGAATGAGTAATAAAATTATAATTAAATTAGGTTTGAGACGGATACGAGAATATAAATTATAGACGGGTCGACTATGGGCCGAAATAATAATTCAAAATGATTGGACCTTAACCAAGTATTAAGTTATCTTTTAGATTTCTACTTATAGATTATATACTCTCTTCGTCCCCACTCAATTAGTCTACCTTTCTTTAAATGGATGTTTTGTTCATAAACATTTCAAACTGTTGAGACTTATAAACTTGAGAATTTTAAGTTGGATTCTCGAGTTGTCTACAAACAGTTAACTTTAAGGTTACATTTTTTATTTAATCATCCTCTTTTAGTATGACTTCATGGACACATAGATGGCTTGTACAATATAAATAATATGCATACATGGCTTGTACAATATATAAGCCATAGTAGGTATATCTCCCTTTGTTTAGCCTACGTGGATCACTTCTTGTAAAAATATCAAGTTTGCTAAATAATTTGAACGTTGCTCAAATCACATTCACTCATCGCTCATCCTGTCGCCCGACTCCGTGCACAAGGAGGTACAATGTTTGTAGTCTTTGCTGGTAGAGTGACTCATGGTTCTCAATTTCCCAATGATGTACTCATGGTTCTCGATTTGGTTGATGATTGCCAAAGCGCACGTGGAGGACCACAAGGTAACAAACTTTTTGTCATTTCTCACACTCGAGGTCGAAATATTATTCATTCAGTTTTTGAGACATTATCAGTGTACATACTCATGCAATAATTGTAATTTCAGAATTAAAGAAGTTGAGTTGCAGAAGCAACTCAAAATTACTTTCCAAAGTATATGAAGCATCCTGATTTGTTGACCAGGATACTAAGCGTTCCTTATGCAAACAATCACCTTTGTTTCGTCTTATGGTAGAAAAACCTAGGAAGAATAACCTTTAGTTTTTTCCTAAGGTAACCGAGATATATGATATGACCATTAATGCTTTCGTCATCAATGGTCGTCATACGACACTATGCGCCGAAGAGATGTGTTATCTCATGTGCTTACCCCGCAAAGGGAAATAATTTACGATGCGGAGAGCTGCAGTTTTACCCTTGTACTTCATCAATCTGTGTTTGAGGTATGAAAAAGAGGTTCCAAAAGGTTTTGCTATTCCTTTGGGGATAATAGATCATCTGCTAAAGAAATTGTAGGTAAAAACTGAGAGTGAAAAAACTGATTTTTAAAGGGTTCTCAACATGTTAATTGTTATGGTCGTTACTACGAGAAAGAGGTGTGTGCTAGAGGTAGGTTTCTGTTGCTTGGTTTTGATCAATTCCAACCTCATTCTTTCTAGTTGAATACAGCTATGCTCAACTATTTTTCTTCATAAAAAATCCAGTCAAGGAATAACAAAGGGTACAATAATCTGCAGAAAACTATCTAACAAAAAAGATACTCTTTCTCCGCCAGCAACTTCACAAAAGTGGTCTATTATCCCCAAAGGAATAGCAGAACCTTTTAGAACTTATTTTTCATACCTTAAACACAGATTGGTGACGTACAAGGGTAAAATTGCACCTCTCAACATCATAAATTCTTTCCCTTTGCGGGGTAAGCACATGAGATAGGAGATCTTTTCAGCGCATTAGTGTCGTATGACGACCATTGATGATGAAAACATTAATGGTCATATCATATATCTCGGCTACCTTGGTAAAAAGCTAAAGGTTATTATTTCTAAGTTTTTTTTACCATCATATGAAACAAAGGGGATTGTTTGCATAAGACACGCTTAGCGTCCTGATCTACAAATTCGGATGCTTCATATACTTTGGAAAGTAATTTTAAGTTGCTTTTGCAACTCAACTTCTTTGATTCCGAAATTACAACTATTGCATAAGTATCAACACTGATAATGTCTCAAAAACTGAATGAGTAATATTTCAACCTCGAGTGTGAGAAATGACAAAAAGTTTGATACCTTGGGACTCCTCCACCTCATCCTTGGCGATCAGCTCGTGAGCGTGGGCTTGTGACATCGATTTTGAAATTACAACTACTGCATTAGTATTTACATTGATAATGTATTAAAAACTGAATGAGAAAATATTTCAACATCGAGTGTGAGAAATAACAAAAAGTTCAATACCTTATGACTCTTCCATCTACTCTTTGGCGACCAACTCCTTGGCGTGGGCTTGTGATATTGTTTCTGAAATTACAGCTATTGCATGAGTATCTACATTGATAATGTCTCAAAAATTGGACGAGAAATATTTCAACCTCGAGTGTGAGAAATGACAAAAAGTTCGATAAATATAGAGCATGTCAAGTGATTCAAGAGTAGAACATATGCAACTTTAGACAACATCAAGTGGCCCTATCGGAAGCAAATTGGAGACCATTTATGAACACGTAGTCTCGATAAAGGAAAATCATTTAACGTATTCTTTGATTATGAAAGATCGCTTTTAGAGCATATTTTAGGGCATGATATCACCAACTTATCTTAATCTTTTTGTCTCAACAAAACTCATCAATAGCCAAATCGAGAACCATGTGTACAACATTGGGAAATTTATGAACTTGAGCTTTGCACTCTTCCCATGCGTCGTACACCCCAGTCACTCTACCAGTAAAGACAACAAACATTGTACGTCCTTCTAAATGGAGTGGGCGACAGGATGAGCGATAAGTAAATGTGATTTGAGCGACGTTCAAATTATTGAGCAAACTTGATGTTTTTACTAGAAGTGATCCACGTAGGCTATACAAGGGGATATATACCTACGATGGCTTATATATATATTGTACAAGCCACATATTATTTATATTGTACAAGCCACCTATGCGTCCACGAAGTCATACTAAAAAAGGATGATTAAATAAAAAATGTAACCTTAAAGTTAACTAATTGTAGACTACTGGAGAATCTTAAAATTCAATGAAATTTACCAGCTAAATAACTAAAAGATATACTAACAACTAAAAGATATGCAAACAATGTGGTGAAAATTAGATACTATGAAGCATAGAGACATTCCAAGTTCCAACCCCCTAACAAAAAGAAGAGAAACCTGAATTTATCTAATTGTTAATCTTTTTTTTGTTGTTTCTATTAAAAATAAATTATGAAATTGAAATTTTTAATTCATTAATAAAACAATATGAGTTCCCCATATAAGAGATCGAGTTCTTCATATAATGCATAACTCACATGAAATTCTTGCTAGGAGATACTTCATAACAAATAGCTCACAATTCTAAATACACTTCTTCCTTCCAAATTTATACTCTCCTTCCAAAGGTAAATTAACCACAATAACAAGAGACAAAGAGTGTGACAATTCAATTTAGAGAAGTTGAGTTCGGATACTCTCAATCTACTAGCACAGATAATTAAACCCATGAAATTGAATTTTACACAACTTCGAAAATTCAAATGACAACTCAAACTATTTATCTAGATGTTTGCATAACATATATCACTCATTCTTAAACTAAGCTAAAAGAAAACAGCTTCGATTCTCAGATATTTTCTCTCTGCAATAATGAATCCACGAACATTCATATTATAATAAAACAAGAATTTCTTCATAGGGAAATTTAATTATTACACATATCAATTAATGAATAAAGAAAAAGGGCAACATTCATATTATAATAAATCAAGAATTTCTTCATAGGGAAATTTAATTATTACACATATCAAATGAATAAAGAAAAAGGGCAACATTCATATATTATAATAAATCAAGAATTTCTTCATAGGGAAATTAATTATTACACATACCAACTGAATAAAGAAAAAGGGCAACATTCATATATTATAATAAATGAAGAATTTATTCATAGGGAAATTAAATTATTACACATATCAAATGAATAAAGAAAAAGGGCAGCTACTAGTGATACGCAAACGAACCTGATGTGAAGAAATGTCAGTTTGTTTGCAAAGAAGTGCTCTTGTCTTCTATTTATTAAGATTTGTTGAGATCAGCAGTGATAATAATTTCTGATTTTCATATTATTTCAATTTTTTTAATATGCGGTAGGGGTTACTATGTAATTGAATAAATATTGTAACCTCCACCTCCTTTAATATAGGGATTCCATTTGAGATTTAATTTTGCCATTATATTTTCTCTTTTTTCTTTGTTCAATAATTATGTTTTACTTTTGCACATGGATAGTTTTTTTTTTTTGGTTGATGTCATGAGAACCCGCAACCGCTACATTCACAGTTTTAGTTGGCCAAAATTTAGACATTCTTTTGCAATTTTTTTAATTCCTTTAATAAAGTTTGTCAGCAATAATCTAATTTTCAAAACCTATTTTCCTAGTTATAAACTTTATCAAGTCACTTTGTTGTTATATATGGTCAAAGAGGAGAGTTCACATAGAAACTAATTTCCCGATAAAACATAGAAACTTCAATACCGTAGATATTATTTGATCAATGGTTGTAGATTAACCGATTTTATATTTATTAAGTCTATGTTTTTAGAGTTAGAAAGGATATTTTGTATTTGATTATTTTTTTTGTAACCGTTAGATTCCTCGATTTTAGGAATAATAAATATTTTATATTATTTTATAATTACTTCTTTTGCTATATGACAACAGTTTCTACTTTCTAGCAGAGGCGGATCCAGGATTTGTTAATGAGGTGGGTTGATAAGTAGACGTGCATGAGGTGTTTTTTTTTATTCATATTTATTTTTTATTTTTATTGAGATGAAGTACATTAAAACAAAATGAACGGATTTAGTTCTAAGAGGATTGGACCTACATAACATCAACTTAAAGTGAAACATGTTTAATGGAGAAAAATGGAATTTATTTGCTATCTTTTGTTTCACCCTTTTTTGCATGAGGAAAACAAAACTAATGATTTAGAGGGATCATTTTGCATAGAGGCACGTTGATAAATTTTGAGAATTAGCCAATTACCGCATTAAAAAATAGATCTCATAATTATATACTATAATATATTTGAAAAAAAGGCTATTAAATTATTGTGTTCAAAACTTGTGATATTTTTTTATAGAGACACCGAGTTTATTATATATTCCTTTGAATGATAGACAAAATCTTAAAATTAAAATAAACTAAATATTTTTGAATAGTTTATCAAGTATTTCTATTTATTCTAAAGTATTATAATGAGAAGTTCTTTTAGGTAGAAAAAATTAATTTTTTCAAAAGAATGCACTTAGAGGAGTAAAAGATCGAAAATTTAAAGTTAATTTTAGACGAAAGTGCGACTCTTTTTGCGGTGAGGACAGAAAATGTTGAGGTTAAAAGATTAAAAACGTTAGTTTTTGGAGTCGAACTCTAACTATTGAGGAGGGCTACAAAGACTTAACCACTAGGCTAGAACAAAAAAAATTAATATAACCTCACAAAAATATATAAAGAACAAAATCCGCCCCAACTTTCTAGCATGTTGTTTCCCTTTCGATTTCTTTTATTTTTTTTCACTTTATTGTCACTCTTTATTTTTTCCATTTCCACTTCTAGTTTTTTTCTTTCTTATCTTCAATTATCTCGTTTCATCATCTAAAAAAAGGAAGATGCCAGAAAGAAATATTGATAAAACTTAAAAATAAATTTATGCATAATGGCAATTTCAAACATGCATAATGAAAATCATGGACTTGAAGTATTGCTACTTAAGTAATTTCATGTATATGATAGCTTAATGTGCATAAAAAAGAATGCATTGCAGGGACATTAAAAATGCATGATTCGAATTAAAAAGCATAATATACCTCGTATTATATTAGCTTAAAATTTTCAATGTCTAAATTCTGCATTACAGAGACCCAAAAATGTATGATTAATTATATAAACAATAATGCATTATTGTACAAACAATAATGCAAATCTTGCTTCTTTGTAGCCTTTGTAGTTTGTACGACCAATTAAGGGACAAGACTATTGGAGATTACTAACTTAATTTTTGAAAGATTTAATTGTATATATTTTTGGAATATTGATTTGGTATCCCTCAATTTAGAGCTATCTAAACGGTTTCGGTTAGTCGGATTTTAACTAAAATACGCAATAACCGATTGATTATTGGTAACCAAAAACCGATTTTATTGGTTATTAGTACGGTTATCGGTTCGAATTTTTTAAGTTAATCGATTAATATTGGTTATAACCAAAACCAAACCATAATAACCAATTAATCAGATTTATTTATTTATTAATTAATAATATATAAGTATAAATATATATTATAAATTATAATTACAAATTAAAGCCCTAAATAATTTAAGACCCTAACCTTTTCTATCTATTGCGACAACGCTAAGACACCAGCACTTTGACTCCAACCGTCACCCAATTTAAAATCTACGTGCCACTCCCTTGTTGCCACGCTGTAGTCTTGATCCTGTTAGCCTCTTTCACTTCACTCGAACTGTGTTTTTTATTTTATGGTACATTCTCATTCATTTTGTTTCTTGTGCTTCCTGATTATTTGACAGTAGCATATTCTTGCAATTATACATGTCATGCTTTTGGTAAGACGAGTTTGAAAGATTGTTTGTGTTTCTACTAACAATGGAAGGAATAAATAATGAAACACAATTTCAGAGTAGGAAATCCGAATTGATTTGAAAGTCCTTAAAAAGTTGATTAACAACAAAAAATAAGCATGAGAATTAGTCCCAAATTGGAGACAAAGTGAGTTGAGACAAGCCCATATAAATTGTGGAGCTGCATTTCGTTTGATTATGCAGCTGCGCGTTGAGCAAAATCGAACTATTTCTTAGCCTTTTACTAAAAAAGGCCGTGTGCTCGTCGCAATTCAAACATCATACGCCTTTTTTTGGAGGGTATTTTCTGATTTGGGAAATCCCAACAATTCTTTAGTTCTAAATATTTTTGTGGATTATTTTAATTTATGTTTTTTGATTTATCGAGATTAAAATTGAATTTTTTATAATATTCTAAATACTGTTGAATTTGACTAGGGGTGGGAATACGGGTAGGGTAGGGTCCTACCCGGAAAAATCGGGTACCCAACCCCATCTTTTGCCTAAATATGTTACTCGCACTCGGTCCCATTCTTTATATCGGGTATCCAAAAACCCGACTCGGGTTTCTTATTCGGGTATTTGGATACCCTAAAACTCAATTTTAAAAAAAAAATCATATTTTCTAGCACTTACCCATTTAGCACGCATTAATCACTAACAAGTTACCAATAAAAATTGAAATGAAAAAAATTAGAAAATTGAACTCTAATAAACATTCAAATAGCACACATTAAAACAATGGAACTCATATAACATTCAAATATTGAAATAAAACTATCAAAATAACCACTAATAAGTCATAAAAAAAAAAAACGAAGTTCAAAAGTCATCGTGTTATTCTACATAGGCTAGAATAGGACTTATTGCAATAGATGAACTCTATACATAAGTCATCGTGTTATCCAAGGAGGAGAACAGTTGTTTGGCCTTGGTCAACTGCAGCATCGGCGGCACCGGCAGAATCTGGTTAGGGCGAGCATGGCGCCCTTTCTCCACTGTAGTTTTCTCCTTTACAACCATGTCCGATATCATTGCCCCCGAGGGTTGGAACGATTTCAATGACCCCAGTTCCCACCCTTTTATTACTACTACTACTACTACACTACTATTCATTTCTCTCATCCTACTCATATCTTAATATATAAATTAATTAACTAATTGATGTTTGAAATTTCAGGAGTATATTCTACGGAGAGTACAATTGCGCCGGTGAAGGCCCCCTTATGTACAGAGGCTTAATGACACACAAGCATTACCATTTTTAAATGCTTCTTTCATTGATGCCGATCAATGGCTGCAGCCTTTTTCATCTTAATTCATGCAATTATATATATATAATTAATTAATTTATGCACCTCTTGTAATGATTCAATCAAAGATTGCCTGTCCCACAATTCATGAATATATTGTTCAAGAATTGTTTTTTTTTTCCTTTAATATGTATGTGTTCATGTTTTGTGTCAAGTCTCTCAACTTTTTGCATTTTAGTTTAGGGTAATGATATTCGGCCACACTGTGGCCAGCCACACGAGCTAAAAATAGTAATATATGTTTTTAAAATGGAAATATACCCTAATTGAGAAGCATAAACCCTAAAGAGGAAATATGATTATTTCCATTTTTATAGTCAACTTTCCTTTTTTTACGCGTGTGGCCGGCCACAGTATGGCCGGATATCTTTATTCTTTAGTTTAATAACTTAAATATTATTGAAATCATTAGATTGAAAAATTACATAAAAATTCAAAGCTCGATTTATTGTTTTTTCCTTCAACGTGTATGAAATGAATAAGTAAACAAATCGAGCATTGATTTTTATGTAATTAATTTTTTCATTTAATGATTTCAATAGCATTTTTTAAGATATTAAAAATTAAATAAAATAATATTAGTATGGGCAAATCGATATTGGTGCCCTCAAATAGTGCTCACGGGAGGTGACTAGCATAGTGTATCTCTTGAATTTGTGTTTGCTATTGCTCCTTTCTATGGACTATTGCACGAATATGGACATATATCAATCTCAATGTGAAAGTGTGAGGTTGAGAGAGAGAGAATTTTGTACGCTTTTCCATTCTCAAAGAGTAGAAAACCTGAACGTTTCATTTCTTTGCAAAATCGGAAAGGCATACTATATATTACTAATAAAAGAAAATCATCATAAACCCTTTGTTAGGTCATCAACAGCAACATAATATATTTTTTTTAAACACACACGCATACGCACACGCACAGGTGAAGGTATAATGGGTTCTATTTCGCATTCCCATATAATTTCTTCTTGTAGTCATTCTCGACGTCTATTTTCTTCGACCAAATAAAAGTTCCACATATGACCAACGCCACAAAGGCCATAGAGTCATAACGTGACATACACCTCTTTGCCATACAGTCGTCACAACGTGACATACACCTCTTTATCTCAGGATCCTAGAGAGAGAGAGAGAGAGAGAGAGAGAGAGAGAGAGAGAGAGAGAATATGTTGACGATTAATTTGTGTCTTTATTCAAAGCAAGAATTAAACAAAATGAATGGCTAAGAAAAGATCAAACTTACCTTGTCAAACTTGATATTCTTCCGGAGTCTCTTAAATTTGGTACATAGCAAACTGGCACAAGGTTCGGTAGAATTCTTACCAAAAACATAACAAATAAATAAATAAATTAGAGATCGAATAGCTACAAATTAAACGTACGCTTGGATGATCGAATAATGGCAAAAAGTTGGGTACCCGTACATCTGACCTCACCATAGGGTTGGTGGTAATTAAGGGGGTAACAAAAAAAAAGAAATGAAAACTATATTAAACATAAGAGTAGTGCTATTTGGTCACACTGTGGCCGACCACACAAGTTAAAAATGATAATATATGTTTTGAAAATGAAAATATACCCTAATTGGGAAGGAAAAATGTAATTATTTCTATTTCTACTATCAACTTTCCTTTTTTTGTACGCTTGTGGCTGGCCACCGTTTTGACCGAATATCATTACCCTAAATATAATACTTGAATAATAATAATAATAGGGTAATAAAAATAATAATAATAATAATAATAATAATAATAATAATAATAATAATAATAATAATAATAATGAATAATGTTGCAAAGGGAACCTACTCTCTCGAGGTCAGCCAAAAAATCAACCAGTGAACTAGTGATTGCCTCTGCACGCTTTAGAGGGATGCCATCCTCTTTTAAAGCATTAACCTGTTATATATATGTGTGTGTGTGTGATTAAATATTTTAAATATATACAAACTTTGATGGAGATGCATTTTTCAAAATATATACTATGTTTTTCGACTTTAAAAGTGTACCATAGCAGAAGTG
Source organism: Schizonepeta tenuifolia (assembly GCA_029490685.1). NCBI lineage: Eukaryota > Viridiplantae > Streptophyta > Magnoliopsida > Lamiales > Lamiaceae > Schizonepeta > Schizonepeta tenuifolia. Next base: position 93,471,813 of record CM055960.1, on the reverse strand, counting down.
TCGACTTTAAAAGTGCGGATGGAGTGGCCATCACCGCACGAACTGGAGCACAACGAACGGTAGGGGTTGGCCAAAGCCCCGATCCGATTAATCGGAGAGGTGGCAAAATTAATAGCTCGTGGATTGTGATTGTACAAGCGGATTCCAGATCTAATCATGCGTTGAATACTTGCCATCCTAAATAAGTATATATGAATTGAATCAATCAAACATATTAACAACATTAAACAAAGAAAAATGAAAAACTAGACGGAGGAATAAGAGAGTATGAACATAAGAGATAATATATTTGTTTGAAAAATACCTTTTTTTGCTAATCTTGCTCGACTTCACGATCTTGTTCTGACTTTGAATTATCTTTTATTTTTTGGTTGAACTAAAATAGTTGAAGGTTTTCTTGAACAATACGAAATAGTATAACCAAAAAAAGTATGATGGACTCTCTCTCTCTCTCTCTCTCTCTCTCTCTCACACCTATTTGTTCCGTATCGCACGAAGGAGTAGAGAGAGATATGGTAGGGGGAAAAGATCTGCACCAAGGTTGGTTGGTTAGCACAAAGATAGGACACGTGTGCGGTTGAGATACATTTGACTAGGTGTCATGGGGCCTCTTTTATCTAAAGCCCAACTATTCAAAATGATGCAAGTCACAGTGAGATTATCAAAAAGATGAATTGCAAGTTACTTAATTTAGTTTTTGTTCATCACTTTTGTTTTTATTGCACAGGTCCCTAACTTACTTATTCGTCCCTACTAGTATAATTTTTTCTAGTTTTCTCCTTTCAGATAAGTTGGGGAAATAATTTGAGAAATCACTCACAATTTGGCATGTTAGAATGTTCGACGACCAATTTAGCTTCGGTTAAAAAAAAAAACTAAATGTGGGAGAACATTAAACAAAATTAAAAGGTGGATTTTTTTTGCAAAAATTAAAAATATTTGATTTTAAACTAGAAATTAGAAATATGTTGGAAATTATTTTGCAAATTGGCCTATACAAATGATCATCACTCATTTTTTGTTTTATTCATTGTTACTATATGTCGAGCTAGAGGCAATTTCTGGAGTGTAACTTCTTCTTAATTTTTTTTTTCTTTTGGTAAATAGATGTTTTATTCATCAAGTAAATAGATGAAGTACAAACCCTCACTCCTCTCATGCACTCAAAACAAACTGAAACACAAAGCTTGGGACGCCTAATCTCTTAACATGCTAAGTAACCTCTTACCCTTCCGGCAGCTCCAAGCAATCAGTATTTTGCACTAGTGTATCACTTCATCTTCACTCGTGTTCTTTCCTTGCATTCTCCTCGCATTCCTTTCTTTCCATATTTGATACATCGTAATTGTTATCACACATCGATACATGTTGTGCTTAGCACTCTTGGTTCTCCATTGAGTGAGAAGAAAAGCTCTTTCCTCCCTCCACAATCCCTTGTCTTTGTTCACACCACACCTTCGAGTCACATATTGCCAGATTCTATAGAACAAATGGCCCGGTTTTTAAAAATTTGTTCGGTCGAGGACCGAGCCGACCGATTACTTAATATTTAAATAATTAAATATATATAATTTAAAGTGCAAAATAAAGAAAACCCTACCTCTGTTCTATTGACTCTCCCCGCCACTAATACCTCACTCAAACTCTCTCTAGTCTCTCACTCTCTCACCAGTCACCCCTCCGGCCACCACTCCGCTCCGTTCAAGGCGCTGCCGTGCTTTTCCATCTGCCACCACTCCACCTCCGTCGAAGGCGCCGCCGGCCCACCGTGCTAGAGCAGTGCTCCTCCGTCGAAGGCGCCGCCGGCCTGTCGAAGGCACTACTCCACCTCCGTTTCTTGGGATTGATTCTTGTTAGTTGTTATGTAACTTGTTGATGTTGGAGTTGGAATAGGAACTTTGGGATGAATACAATGAGTTTATATTGCTGTTTTTTTTTTTCAGTTTTACACAAAACCGGCCGAACTGACCGGCCATTTTCGGTTCGGCCCGAATTCGGCCGAAAAAAATTTCGGCCCGGCCATGGTGCAAAAAATAAGTTTTCGGTGGGTTTTTCGGTTTGAAAAATTTGGGTCGGCCGGTCCGTTCGACCGGCTTATGCACACCCCTATTGGCAGCAAATATTATGAACATGAATTCCTATTCTTGCCAAACGATCACAAGAAAATTTGCTATATTCATGCTACCATGCATTGCCACCCAACTCAAGAAAATGCATTTTGGTGGTGCAGTATTCTTACTTATCACCTTACGCCACTCTACCTTCTGCATGTCACCTCTCATTTCTTTGTACATCATTGTAATAGAGAATGTGGCTTTATTCAGCCGTCCACTTCCATCAGTTAAGGAGCTAGAGGGTTTTTTAGGACAATAACTTATGAGATAGTGGGGATTCAGGACACCAAATTGAGGGCCTTACATTTAAGGACACTTTGTGAATTATTACATGCTCCGTACGTAGGACATTTTTTGGCCCGATCGGGTTGAAACTCACGTCCCTCGCACGTGAAACTCATTTCTTTGCAAAATCGGAAAGGCATACTATTTATTACTAATAAAAGAAAATCATCATAAACCCTTTGTTAGGTCATCAACAGCAACATAATCTTTTTTTTTAAAGACACACGCACACGCACACGCACAGGTGAAGGTATAATGGGTTCTATTTCTCATTTCCATATAATTTCTTCTTGTAGTCATTCTCGACGTCTATTTTCTTCGACCAAATAAAAGTTCCACATATGACCAACGCCACAAAGGCCATAGAGTCATAACGTGACATACACCTCTTTGCCATACAGTCACAACGTGACATACACCTCTTTATCTCAGGATCCTAGAGAGAGAGAGAGAGAGAGAGATCGAGAATATGTTGACGATTAATTTGTGTCTTTATTCAAAGCAAGAATTAAACAAAATGAATGGCTAAGAAAAAGATCAAACTTGCCTTGTCAAACTTGATATTCTTCCGGAGTCTCTTAAATTTGGTACATAGCAAACTGGCACAAGGTTCGGTAGAATTCTTACCAAAAACATAACAAATAAATAAATAAATTAGAGATCGAATAGCTACAAATTAAACGTACGCTTGGATTATCGAATAATGGCAAAAAGTTGGGTACCCGTACATCTGACCTCACCATAGGGTTGGTGGTAATTAAGGGGTAACAAAAAAAAAGAAATGAAAACTATATTAAACATAAGAGTAGTGCTATTTGGTCACACCGTGGCCGACCACACAAGCTAAAAATGATATTACAGGTTTTGAAAATGAAAATATACCCTGACTGGGAAGCATAAACCCTAAGGAAAAATGTAATTATTTTTATTTCTACAATCAACTTTCCTTTTTTTATACGCTTGTGGCTGGCCTCCGTTTTGACCGAATATCATAGTATATAGTATAAGTATAAATATATATTATAAATTATAATTACAAATTAAAGCCCTAAATAATTTAAAACCCTAACCTTTTCTATCTATTGCGAACCAGCACTTTGACTCCAACCGTCACCCAATTTAAAATCTACGTGCCACTCCCGCGTTGCCACGCTGTAGTCTTGATCCCGTTAGCCTCTTTCACTTCACTCGAACTGTGTTTTTTATTTTATGGTACATTCTCATTCATTTTGTTTCTTGTGCTTCCTGATTATTTGACAGTAGCATATTCTTGCAATTATACATGTCATGCTTTTGGTAAGACAAGTTTGAAAGATTGTTTGTGTTTCTACTAACAATGGAAGGAATAAATAATGAAACACAATTTCAGAGTAGGAAATCCGAATTGATTTGAAAGTCCTTAAAAAGTTGATCAACAACAAAAAATAAGCATGAGAATTAGTCCCAAATTGGAGACAAAGTGAAGAGAGTTGAACAAGCCCATATAAATTGTGGAGGTATGCATTTCGTTTGATTATGCAGCTGCGCGTTGAGCAAAATCGAACTATTTCTTAGCCTTTTACTAAAAAAGGCCGTGTGCTCGTCGCAATTTAAACATCATACGCCTTATTTTGGAGGGTATTTTCTGATTTGGGAAATCCCAACAATTCTTTAGTTCTAAATATTTTTGTGGATTATTTTAATTTATGTTTGTTGATTTATCGAGATTAAAATTGAATTTTTTTTATAATATTCTAAATACTGTTGAATTTGACTAGGGGTGGGAATACGGGTCGGGTAGGGTCCTACCCGGAAAAACCGGGTACCCAACCCCATTTTTTGCCCAAATATGTTACCCGCATTCGGTCCCATTCTTTATATCGGGTATCCAAAAACCCGACTCGGGTTTCTCATTCGGGTATTTGGATACCCTAAAACTCAATTTAAAAAAAAATCATATTTTCTAGCACTTACCCACTTAGCACGCATTAATCACTAAGATGTTACCAATAAAAATTGAAATGAAAAAAATTAGAAAATTGAACTCTAATAAACATTCAAATAGCACACATTAAAACAATGGAACTCATATAACATTCAAATATTGAAATAAAACTATCAAAATAACCACTAATAAGTCATAAAAAAAAAAAACGAAGTTCAAAAGTCATCGTGTTATTCTACATAGGCTAGAATAGGACTTATTGCAATAGATGAACTCTATACATAAGTTTATTTTCTTATTTGCTATGTTAGGAATACTTTTAAGATAACTTAAAATAATAAATACTATTATATTAATTTTAATTCTAACCTATTTTAATTTAGGCGGGTAATTGGATTGGATACCCGAGTACAGGTCAGGTATACCCGATACCCGCGCAAACAAAATTATCTGCCACCCTACCCATACCCGCAAAATCCAGGTTTAGGGTATCCACTTACCCACCGGGTATCGAGTACGGGATAGGTATACCTGTAAATCATAACCCATATTCCCATCCCTAAATTTGACGAACTCGGCCATTGTTTGTACAACTTTCACTTGTGTCCTCAAACATTTGGAATTGAAGTGATTAAAAATATTCTTCTTTTTTCCTTTTGAATTTGCGCATTTACTAAAATATTTTATATACCAAGAGTAATTTAGTTTAAATATTAACATAAAAATAATGATTTTATTTCTTATTTAATGATATGATTTTATCGGGCGTTTGCTAGTTATCAGGAACTTCCGCGACAATAGTTTATAACTTATATAAAATTTGGGCCTTCTTTGTTTGAAAGGCCCAATTTTTAACATCATGCCTTTTTGGTGGATTAATTAGTTTAAGCTACCTTTTTACTATCCAGTTTATATTGAGATACACACAACCCATCTTTTTTATTTCATTGTAATATGTTGTTAAAAAATAATAATAATAAATAAAAATAAAAATAAAAAATGTAGCAATTTTTTGTTTTTTGAGTTTGGGGTTGGAGGATTAGAATTTGACTAAAAAAATTACAATATTTGCAGTTATGTTATTTTTAAATTATTTTTTTCACGAACACAATGAAATAACCTATAATCTATATTTTAAAAATTTAATGTTATATTGTCTGATTATATCAAAATTCTTAAAACAATAATGAGGGGTGGAACTTACCCATTTTAATTAACCTTTCAAAAGTGATGGACCTACCATTTTTTACTTTTTACTTTTATTCTTAATATCCATCTCAAATAATAAGTATACAAATTGAGAATGACGGAGTGTGTACAAGTTTTATGATTTATGTTTTGTCTTATATTAATATTATAGCTTGTGACGTTTGGGAAGTTGGATTCAACATATGATGTAGAGCAACATTACTTTATATCGTATGCTTGATAATAATATGATGTTTGATAAAGTATAGTTGCACAATTCCATAACCAAAATAATACGTAAACCTAGTACACCAAGCGAATAAATTACCCTTGATGAACTAGCCTAGACGAGTCCATATTTGACTTAAGCTTCATAAACTTGAAACAACCCAACCTTATCCGCAAAATTACAATGGTCCGTCGACTAGACACTTTGACACCTCTACTTGACCCAACCACTCAACACATAAATGAAGGTTGGAGCCGATGACTCACGTTTCGTAAATTATCATGCTTGAGTAGAACCTGATAGGTCGATTCATTGTTTGTAGAAAAAAGGAACAAGTGATATACCGGACAACTTATATAAATGATGGATTCATCTCAATATCATTTTTCCTTCTCAACAGTATATAGGCAGTAAGCACTTGTTGATCGTCATTTCATGAATGATGGACATACCAACTTGCTTTGTGGATTCTCAAACTCCGGGAACTCCCAATTTATCATATCTTGCATGACGAGAAGATAGACAAATAAGATTCTGATGCATTCAAAGACGGATATTGATAAGTATGTCATGAATCCAACCAGATTTGCTAGAGCTGGTTGCAGAGTCATCGACTCGATTGGGGTCCATCAACCTTCATTCTCCATGAGATTGACTGTGAAACCATCGCCAAGATGTTTCCCAAGTTAGTCCGTGTACATTGATTATAATTTTATTCTTCATCCTCCATCGATCGATCTATCGATCTACCGATCAATCTATCTATCTATCTATCTAATTTGATACAAAATATAATTTGGGAGACCAAGGTCGGTATCCGCAATGGAGATTAAGAAAATGGATAAAGTTGTTTTGAGTGGGGTAAAAGTTAGAAAGTAGGGGTACTAAGATAATGACAAAAAACAGTTGTAATTACAAAAAAGAGGTGGTATTAACCAAAAAGTAGGAATAAAGTTTTTGGGATGACAAAAAAGTAGAAATAAAGTTGATGTGAGGTGGGGTCATCAATGTCAAAGGGTAGTGATTTTAATAAAGTAACGAGTGTATGTTGGTAAACATAACGAAAGTTCCGCATACAACTCACTCCTCATATTCGGAGCTTGAAAAATTTGTTTAACTTCTCCAGCCGGTTGAAATTAAAGACTTAGTGGATTCAACATTCAACCTCACGATCACTTTCGTCCTTGTCTGATTCCTGAAGAAGTTGCTCTCATAGCTGGAGTTCAAAAATTCGGACAAGGCATGTAGGTTCACATTCTTCGCAATGGAGCCTATCAAAAGAGGAGTAATATTAACTTGAAAGATAAATGGAGACAATTGATGACCAAATGGTTAGGGGAGTTGCCAGATTTCCATGATTTACTGCTAGCTCAAAGAAGGATTGATGAAGCTTTAGATAAACTTGATCGGGTTGAGCTGACAGTGGCTGAAGAAAAAGAATCGAAAACATTTTCTCTCGCCAGGCTTCAGTCACTTCATAAACATATTACCGAATACCGACACATGTTAGCTGATGAGCTTGCTAAAGCTGGTAGTTAACAAAACATGAGACACTTCATCATAGTACTTGTCATATTCAATCCGAGATTGCGTATAACTTTTAGCCGCAATATGGTTCAAAATAATCTGGAACACGATTCTTATCCATAACTTAGTCCCAGAAATATAGTTTACCTGGACCTCCACCTCCACGTGTTAAGAATGATAAAAATTAATTAAAATGCTGACAAAAAAACAACTTGAGAAAGATCAATACTGTATACATGGTGTTACTTTTAACTGTAACTATCTCTACCTCTCTCGAGATTATTTTGAACCAGATTGTGGCTTAAAGTTGTACGCAATCACTAATTGAATATGACAAGTACTATGATGAAATGTATAAAAAAGCAACTGAGTATTGAATACGACAAGTACTAAGATGAAGCGTATAAAAAAGCATTACACGCTAAACGTGCAATGGAATTTGATAGCCGCAGGACTTGCATCAAACATGTGAATGAGATTGATTGTCTCATTCGAGAGAATGACGATGTGATTGAATATACTCCATACAAAGAAGTCTTCCTGGTCAATACTCTTGTGGTTGCTGTTACCGGAGGTATTAGATCGTTTCGTTTCAATCAATTGCCTTGTTTGTTTTTCTCATCATTTTTATATTTAATTTAATTTAATTTGTCATTGTAGAGATCCCAGAGGACATGAAGCTTAATAAGAAGAATGCATTGACATTCTCATTTCCTTCGGTGGGTATAAAATTCACAAAAACTGAATATGACAGGTACTATAATGAAGCGTATAAAAAATCATTACGCACTAAACCACCGAGTATTGAACATGACAAGTACTATGATGAAGCGTATAAAAAAGCATTGCGCGCTAAACCACCGAGTCTCAGGTATTTTACTTTCAGTTAAGTAGTTATGACTATCATATAATATCGTAATACTAATACTTTGTTTGGTTTGTGCATGCATTTTCTAGCTCTAGTTCGGTGGTATGAGCTCTTTTCCTACGATCCAAGTGTGCTTAGATCCAACGTGTAGTAAGTTTCTACTCGAGTGACTCTATAGTTATTAGAGTTATATATACTTGAGTCATGTATAACTAATTTCTTACAATTTACCAATCGAAAAGTGTCATCTACTATATGATTTGTTAATTTGTGGATATGGACAGAGATCAACGACGGACTGAATTTTTCTTCTCTAATAAAAACTCCATCTTTTTATCTCTCATGACCATGTTGCTGCTTGTAAATGGTCTTACATTCAACTCTAAACTTATTTGATCTTAATTTATATTGAAAAATAATGTTTGAAATGAGTTTGTGTTTAAGTATCGTTATTTTGTAAAATATAATACCGTTCATTGTTTGGTCGATTGAAAAATATCGTGCTCAGACACAATGGCATGCGGGCCTAATGTGAATTTTCTTAATTATTTCCATTTTAAAATTACTTACTTGCTTAGCCAAATCCTATTACTACTCGATTTCTAGCTTTTTCCCAACTTTATGTACATCCCCTTTGAGGATGAACAAACATCTTTTTACATACGTTTTCAGACTTTGAGCTCTCTTCTGACCACCTTGCTCGTTGTTACGGGTCTTCCATTCAACTCTAGAATTTTTATTTATATTTTTATGCTTATTATCGGCATCGTCATTGGATCAACGAGGTTTAGTCAGCTCTTTACTTTAGGTGCGTTCACACCCATTGACTATAAACGAACCCCAACTCTTATGAAATATGAATCTTGGGTTACCATATTTTAGACTATCGTACATGTGCATCGTCGTTGCCTACTATTAAATATGGATGTTCTCATCTTTAAGCTTATTTGGTGTCAATTTATATTTAAAAATCATGTTTGGAATGAGTTTTGTGTTTAACTATGATACTTGTTCGTTGTTTGGTTGATTATGTTTAAAGAAAAAGTAAATTTACTGCAAAATAGTCATGATAGGATGAAAGTACAACTCGATTGGAGTTTGTAGGCAAATATGGATCCAAAATCGAAGTTAAAATGATTTAGAACGAGTCGATTGAAAAATAACGCGCATATACAGAGTGGCACACTGCCACACACGAATTTTCTTAATAATTTTCGCTTTAAAATTACTTAATTCCTCATCCAAATTCTATTACTTCTTGATTTCTACCTTTTTCCCAAGGTTATGTACACCTTCTTCAAGGAGGAAGAGAAAACAAGTTGATTGAAAAAAATTGCGCAGACACAATGACATGTGGTCGGAAGCGAATTTTCTCACTTATTTCCATTTTAAAATTACTTACTTTGTTAGCCAAATCTTATTACTACTTGATTTCTACCTTTTTCCAAGTTTATATGCATATAATAATGTTTAAACACCAAAATAATAGGAATTGATGTGAAAAAATCCATAAGATAAATTATAATTACTGTAACTAAGCTTATACGTATATAGGGTAATGATATTCGGTCACACTATGGCCAGCCACACGAGCTAAAAATAGTAATATATGTTTTTAAAATAGAAATATACCCTAATTGAGAAGCATAAACCCTAAAGAGGAAATATGATTATTTCCATTTTTATAGTCAACTTTCCTTTTTTTACGCGTGTGGCCGGCCATAGTGTGGCCGGATATCTTTATTCTAAATCTAATATCCTATAATTACTTATTAATTTTGGAACGGGCTCGTTTTTTTGCTTTAACTCGTTAGATACTTTTCCGAGTTCTTAGTTTACGTAATATAATAATATAGATAATAAATTGCCAACAACAAAAAGTAAGAAGTGAAGCTAAAATTCCAAACGATGATAAATAGTTATAGATAATACCCTCAATCTTAAACCCTTAGTCATGCCACATGTCATTCCCTTATTAATGCAGTAGAAGATGCAACACTAAAATGCAATAGAGGATCTCGTTTGCTATTAATAGGGCACTGTGTTTTTTAAAAAGGTAACCTCCTCTTATTACCAAAATAAGTAAAAATGATACCCTAAAAAATAAAAAATAAATTAATAACAAAAAAAGGTAACCTGCGCTTAAAGTATAAAGGAAGTTATATTCAAGGAAAATTGACCAATAATGTAAATAAGAAGTTGTCTTTTTCTATTTTTTAACTGTTAGAAAAGATGGAAATTAACTAGAATAAATTATAATGGAAAATTGTGATTTGGGGTTGTGTATTGACGTTGAGTTTGTGATAAAATAATTCTAGCTCGTGTGGTTTTCCAATAGGATGGAGTGATTAATGTTAAGATCAAAATCGGAAAAAAATTAAACAAGACGAATTATTAAGAATTTCAAATAAAACATAAAATTAAAGAGTTTGTAAGAATTAAAACAATTTGGATCTTCTGCTCCCTATGATGTTTCATCATCTATTTCATTCGTCGGATTTTTGACATTGACGATTTGGATATAATTATATACCCTATTTAGGTAGAATAAACCCTAGTCAATGCTACATGTCGTTCAACCTATGACCAAAGTAGAGAATGAAACATGAAATGAGAGTAAGAAATCCGATTTGTAGTTAAAAGGTTTTGAGGTGTACAAATTGATGAAAATTAACAAGAAAAAAAGTAATCACGCTGGATACACCATTTTACTGGGGGTATTTACTTTTTTGGGAAAATACCAATAATTTTGGTCTGAAGTTTTAATGCTGAGTTTTATTTACTTTTCTATTTATTGTCCCATGTACTTTTCAGTATTTATTTATTAACTAAATGTGGTTGGTAAGGGAACATTTATCTAGAAAATTTAAAAATGTGTTTTACGAAGATAATCAATTCCTAGTCAAGGATTTTATAAAAAAATTAAGAAAAATTAAAAACGAACATTAAATCTTGAAAACTAAATTAAAGCTCCTCAATAATATTCAATTTGTTCTTTTGAATCCGAATATATGATTACATAAAGTGAGAGTCAGAGGCTTGGGGCCATTGGCTCAAACCCACAATAGATAACTTATAAGAAAAATAAATCATTGCTACTAGAAATAAATAATAAAATGTAACGACTAAAATATACTCCCCTGTTCCATCCATCTTGACACACTTTTCTAATTGAATTTTTTCCATTCATCTTGATCAATTTCTGAAAAAGAAATTTAAAGAGTGGTGGGACCTATTCATTTTTCATCTTTTTATCATTATTCATAATTATCGTGCCGAACACTAATGTGTGAAGATAAATGAAACGGATGGAGTAATTTATTTGACGTCACTTCTTCCCTCGTCGAGGCAACAAGCTCCCATAGAGACTTTCAAGCTGCAGAAGAATACACTCAAAAGCAAAAATTAATCACAATAGACATAAAAAAAAATGAAAATAAATGGCCCTATACTCTTCTATCGTTTTTTTAAAGAAGTAGGGAGTGGAGTTGTTACTACTTATATTTTTAAACCTTAGTTTCATAGGAACTAGCTAGGGAAGGTAGCATTTTTATTCGGTTAGGAGCCGTAAATAATAAAAAAGGCTAGTTTTATAATTAAGTTATCCACAATTCTTAGTGTTGTCTAAAGATTTTCAATTTGCGCATGTTTGGGATGAGCCTCCGAGTATTATGGAGGGTCATCTTTTTGTTCGATGCGTGTGTTCTTAATCTATCAATCTACGTACGTTTCTATTAAAAAAAAAGGTTGTAAGTGATTTTATTAAGTTACCCAAGTCATAAAAAAACATTTTAAGTAAGCTAATTTAGAAAATAATTTTAGATTTAAAACTCGGGCGTCGTCATCCATGATTTCATTCAATCATCTATGAGAAATTTAAACACACTCACATATCTTTATACCAATTACAATTGATCAAATTCGAAAGAATAAATTAGTAGTACTAAACATTAAACAACACGATACCACTCTTTTAACTTGTGTGAATAATTAGCATATTTTAAAAATATTTGTGTACTTAGTCAGTAATTAATTATTTCTTCCATTATTTTATCAACTTCGAGTCAAAATTTTATAAGTATTATAAAGCTGATTATCTCTGTTTCCATTTCTCTCTCTTGTTTGTCAAATTAGCTTTTTATTTATTATCTGGCTCCAAGTGTGATGGAGGAGATATTGTTGGCTAGTAATAATAGTGTAAACACATTTTGATGCTTGAACAAACATAACTACTTAACAAGAGAATAATAATTGTGTAATTTTAACTTCTGCATGCTTAACAACCCCTCTCTCTCTCTCTCTCTCTCTCTCTCTCTCTCTCTCTCTCTCTCATGCTAGAAATGAGCTTCTCAACACCCAAACACTGATTATATGTGTCTGTTGACCATAATTGGTAACAAACTTCAACAAGAAGATTCCACTTACACTTGTTTTGCTTCTTTAAATGTTAAACTTGTGAAAAACGCCTATATATAGGAATTCCCTGCCATCATTTTGCATTGCTTCCTGATATTATTAGCCTTTATTTCTTCCACAAAATTTCAGAATGTTCACAAGCTCTCCATTTTTCTTCTAACATATATTCCTGTGTGTCATATAGTGCAGGTGCTGTTTTAAAATTAGGTAGCGTACTTAACGATGGGGAGCAGAAATGATGAGGGTGACTACTCAAAGTACAAATCCAAGAACCTCAAAGCAGAGAGGAGAAGGTGCAAGAAACTCAGTGACAGACAACTAGAGCTACGCTCATTAGTCCCAATCATCACAAATGCAAGAAACTGAAACCTCTCAATATTAATTATTACTTGTACTTTAGTTTCTGCACTAGAGGAATATTAATAATGTATTCTTAGCTAACACTGAGTTTATTATTGCAGATGACTAAAGCCAACATAATAACCGATGCAATCACTTATATTGAACAACTAAAAAAGTCTGTGGAAGAACTAAGCAACCAACTCCTGCAAATGGAGGCAGATGATAGTTTTGATCTGAAACAGATCAATGATGAACTGAAAGAGATTGATGATAAACAAGAGGATAAGAAATGCGGGATAAAAGTAACACCATATATACAATATTGATCTTTTTCGAGTTGTATTTTTGTCAGCATTTTAATTAATTTTTATCATTATTAACAGGTGGAGGTGGAGGTGGAGGTAAACTATATTTCTAGGACTAAGTTATGGATACGAATCGTGTTCCAGAAGAAGAGAGGTGCACTTACTAAACTGATGGAAGCCATTAGCTTTCTTGGGATTGATCTCAATGATACCACCGTTACTACTTCCAGAGGAGCAGTTCTTTTCACCTCATTTGGCGAGGTACAATTTGTCTCCGAACATCAACTCGAAACATATATACTATATGCTATCATAAACCAGTTTTGTTGAATTGATTTTTTTTTCTTTATCAAAGTTGGGGAACATTCTTCACAAAATCAAGTGCTTTAATCATTTCATGGAAAATATTCAGGGAATCCGTGGTGGATTGCCGGAGGGTGACCAGATGAAGAAGTACTTGTTGGAGATCATAAAGAGCTTCTAGAGGAATTATAATGACAATTTGATACAATGAATACTAATCTTGGACATGGCCATTGTGTTGTTCAAGATGTTCGCTGGTGTAGGAAGCCAACGAAAATCAAAATCTCCTTATTTTGAGTTAATTTGACGATGGGAATAAAGAATCTTTGGTTATAGCAGCCTTAAAATATACTCAATTGCAATGAACCGCAATAAAAATTCTGAAATCTCAGAATTAATTTAATACTTAGGTTTATAATAATATAGAAAAACACATGGAGAGTATATATTTCGACAATGACCAAACACAAGCAAGTTTAGACTAATAGATTACACAAACTGGCTAATAAAAAAAGGCCTAAAAAAACGTGAATTTTCATGGATTTTGCGTAACTAACAATATTCTCACTAACAATTTTCTAGACCAAACTACTCAAGGGACTCACACATTCGTAAACAATTCATGCTATAAATATATTTAGTAGTAGCACTATTTTGATAGTGATGTTAATTAATATTACAAATTGAGATGCACCTTTGTTTCAATAAAAAGGAAAGAAAAATAATTGGATAACAAAACATTTATAGTTAATTCTTGACCTCTTTTGTTAAAGAGAAACAAAAGTATAAGGAAAGAAATTGGTACATTGTATTTAGAGAAAATGAGGTCAAATAGTCAATATGGGGAGTAAAAATTAAATTCTGTCAAGCTACTTAGTTTTTATAAATTCTGTCACTGTGGTACGAAATGTCAAAATTCATACCAATCATACCACAAATTAACACTAGTAAGATTGGTATGATTCATACCAATAGGATATACTTGTAGTACGAAGTGCACGCATTCGTACCAATCGTACCACAGTTAACTTGATATGTGGTACGAATATGCATATTCGTACCAATCGTATCACTAAGAGTATATATCTTATTGGTAGATAACTGTGGTACAATTGGTACGAATTCTTACATTTCGTACCACAGTTACAAAGCTTATAAAAACTAAGTGGCTTGACAAAAGAAATATTTTGAATTAAAAAAATTAAAAATTCCAAAAAGAAATATTTCAATTAAAAAAATTGGTACATTGTATTTAACTTGCAAAAAAATTAGTACCTTTGTGAATTATCTTTAGTGTTTTTTAGTTTATGCATTATTATATGTTAATTATTCATAAAAAACATAGTTTTAAATTCCAATACCTGAATTTTTCGATTCTATATGCTTAAAGTGAGAATTTCTAATTCTATTTTTTATGCTATTTTAGAACAGTTTGTACTTAATTCCATTGACCAAATTATTTATCAATTTTTTGTATTTTCTTTAGTTAAGCAAATGACTTATTAATTCAGCAAAAATAGACTATACCTTGCAAATTGTGCATACATACAGCGGATCATGTCATCTGATTATATTTATAATGCTACCAGAAATTACTATCCAATGCAGCAGCTTTGTGTAATAAATTTGAAATTCAAATAATTGTAATAATATTCAAAATAAAATGAATGTACATGTTGACTGAAAATTTTGAAATGTTGAATTGTGCATGCTAAATTTGTTTGAATTTTGTTGATAAATTAATATTGAAAAAAAGACATTTTTAATCTTGTCAGAATGTGTAAATGTACATTATTTTTACATTATTTTTTTAAAGTATACAATTTAAAATTATAAATTATAATTTTGAATAATGAGAGAAGAAATCCATAATAAAGTAAAGAGACATATTTTGAAATAGCCATAATGACAATTAAAATATAAATTTTGGCCCACATTCTTCAAAAATATAAATGTTGGCCATTTTTTTCAATTTGGGACGAAAATACCCTTAATTAAACACGGAACGGGTCGGGTTGGACGTGGGCGGGCGCGGGTCAGTTCGGGCTGGGTATGAGGCATTTGGTACATCTGGTATAAATTTAGTCTTATTAGTACCAACTATTTCAAGTACATTTGGTACAAATTTAGCCTTATTAGTGTAAATTGGGACGAATTATCGAATTAGTTCCACATGTTCCAAATTATGACATGGTACTCTTGAGACAAACATTGCGATTATTCCAAGTTATACTGCTCTGATTTTGCGGCTTCGCCTTCGCTCCGATTAGTAATATAAGGAATAATTATCGGGCAACAATTTAGATTTCTTCGGCTCGCTCCAAGTCTTCGGCTCCCCTTGCTTGAATCTTGACCAAAGAAGAAGCGGCAAACAAAAAAACGAAGAGGTAAACAAAAAACGAAGAGACAAACCAAAATTTGGAAATTAAAAAAGAAATCTGAAAAAAAACAGAAAAAAGGAAAAAAATCTGGAAAGTAAAAAAAAGAAAAAAAAATCTGGAAAACAAGAAAAAAAAAAGAAATCTGAAACATAAAAAATAAAATAAAAAAAATAGAAAAAGAAATCTGGAAAACAAGAAAAAAAAAACAGAAAAAAAGAAAAAGAAAATAAAACTGAAAAAAAAAATAGAAAAAAAAGAAAGAAAAAACTTGGAAAGGGAATTAAGTGTCAATAAAATGGATCAAGGAGTGATGAATCACAAATAGAAGAAGGAAAGAGGTATTTAGGTCCTAAATTTAAAAAAATGATCATAATTTATATTTATGAAGAGGGTTGGCCATAATTTATATTTCAATGCTCATATTGATTATATCACATGATATTCTCTAAAGTAAACTACCCACTAATTAAGAGTAAGAATAGATCGTGTGTCAAATTTTGGGTATAGTTAGTTGATAGATTAATATAATACAAACAAAGAATCCTGCAAAATCATTTTAATTACAAAATTACCACTCAAATTGATTTGTAATTAATTGAGGATTGAAAACTCTTTCTTTAATATATAATAGATAATAGATTAGTAGTACTAAACATTAAACAACACGATACTACTGTTTTAACTTGTGAGAATAATTAGCATATTTTAAAAATATTTACTTAGTCAGTAATTAATTATTTCTTCCACTATTTTATCAACTACGAGACAAAATTTTATAAGTATTATCACTAAAGTAAAACAATTTTTTTAACAAATCATCCTTAGTCAAGTTTCAATTGTTGATTCTATCCATGCTGGCGGCTGAATCCGATTATTTAATATAGAAAATTAGCACAAATCTGGTAATATGTATTGATTTTTGCAATTAATTATAATAATTGGCTCATATATAAATCTATATATATAAGTGTGTGTGTGTAACTCATCTCATATTTTCACATACACTAAAAATTAAATATTATACTATTAATTAATTAGTTATGGCTTTCACAGTTGCATTAACGCCTTCTTCACATGCTTACGTGCCGAAGACCGCTGCAGCTCCGCTCCTCCGCCGCACGGTGCGGTGCTGCTCCGCCGCCTCCATGTCATCGTCAAATTTTTCCAAAAACTTATTGATATAATTATAATCTTGTGTATTTTTCCAAAAAAATACTACTAATATATAATTACAATATGTGGAAGATAGCAAAAACTTCAGATTTGAACATCTAATATTAAATAGGTAAATATAAGTGTTTGCTATTTCCTTCTAAAAATATAATAATATACAATATCCCAAGATCACCTAAATAATCCATATAATTTCTCAATGATAAAAGGACGGCAATATGCTAGCACAATTTTCTTCTTAGATTCTTATAGTCCAGTTACTTGAATTTTAACTTTTCAACTTGGCCATAGTGCCTGATGAAAAGAAAATCATAACACCCGCACCAATCCCAAACCAGACTTAGAATCGAGGCCATTTCGGCAACAACAATAACAGGAAAAACGGAAATGGGAAGGAGCAAACAACAATGGCTACTATCAGCACTTCCACAATCAGGGAAACCAGAGTGGTAATCAATGAGGGTATCAGCAGCCTAACCAGACTAACAACTATGGCAAGAAGCCATGGCAAGGGAACAATCAGTCACGACTGTATATACAAGGGAATAATCAAGCAGGACCGTGGAAAAGAAACGGCCAGCAGGGTCAGCAGAGGAACAAGAACCAAGGAGGGAATAACCAAGGAAGGATCAACGTTCCAGCCTGTCCGAAGTGTAATAGGGTACACTACGGTGTCTGTCAAGCGAACTCTGGTGTTTGCTTCAACTGTAGACAGAAGGGGCATTATAAGAAGGATTGCCCGAAACCGTTGCGAGCAGTAGGGCAAAACCAGTATGGTCAGCCCCAACCTTTAAGAGCAATTCAGGCACAGCCGCAGCAGCAGATGACGCAACAGCAGTATAACAACACGCCCAACAGCAACAGAAAGCCAGGGCATGCATGATCAAGCAGAATGCGCAGCATAAGGGCAAGGAAAACCTACAGGTATGGGTAAACTTCATAATACCCCTATAAAGATATTGTTTGATACTGGCGCATCACATTCTTTCATTGCTGGCTCATGTGCGGATAACTTAGATATTAGACCTGAACGAGCTAATCACGCTATGAGAGTAGCTACACCCTCAGGAGAAATCACCACCTCTACGCATGTTTGCTCTAACCTAGAACTAGAAAAACTCTTAAGGTTAAGACGAACAACTTGAATGTTATGATAATGTGGGATGTAGATAAAATCTTAGGAATGGACTGGTTGTCTGAGAATTACGCCACGATTCTCTGTAACGAGAGAAAAATTTCTTTCCAACCCCCGGGAAAAGAGCTGACAAAATTCCATGGGATTTCGATGGGCAAGAGAATACCGATAATATCTGCGCTACAAGCCAAGAAATTGATGAAGAAGAAGAATTGCAAAGCTTATCTTGTATACCTAAGTGGAGAACCAGGAACCGAGAAGACCATACAAGATGTGAAAATTGTTAACTAATATGAAGACGTCTTTCCAGAAGTGTTATCAGGTTTACCACTAGATCATCACGTAGATTTCACAATCGACTTAGAACCAGGATCGGCCCCCAAATCAAAAGCCCCATATAGGATGGCACCCAAGGAGTTAGAAGAGTTTAAGATCCAACTGCAAGAGTTTTTAGATCTTGGTTTCATTAGACCAAGCGTTTCACCATGGGGAGCACCTGTTTTGTTCGTTAGAAAGAAGAATGGTTTTATGAGGATGTGCATAGACTATCGAGAGCTGAATAAGATCACCCTCAAGAATAAATATCCTTTGCCTAGGATAGAAGACCTCTTTAATCAGCTTAAGGGCGCAGGTGTATTTTCAAAAATAGACTTAAGATCCGGATACCACCAATTGAAAATCAAACCTGAAGACGTACCTAAGACTGCTTTCCGAACCAGTTATGGCCATTACGAATTCCTAGTTATGCCATTTGGTTTGACTAACGCCCCCGCAGTATTCATGGATCTCATGAATAGAATTTTCCACCCGTACTTAGACAAATTCGTTTTAGTTTTCATCGACGACATTCTCATTTACTCCAAAAATGAGAAGGAGCACGAAGAACACTTGCGAATAGTTTTAGAAACGCTTAGAGTTGAGAAACTTTATGCCAAATTCAGTAAGTGCGAGTTTTGGCTGAAAGAAGTGATGTTTCTTGGACACATAGTATCAGCAGAAGGCATCAAGGTAGACCCTGCCAAGGTAGAGACAGTGCGCAATTGGAAATCACCAACAAGTCCAAACGAAATTAGGAGTTTCTTAGGTTTAACCGGCTATTATAGAAGATTCATCGAGGGATTTTCTACAATTGCTAGACCTATGACGCAACTACTATGGAAGGAAAACAAGTACAAATGGACTGACGAATGTGAGACGATTTTTCAGACACTCAAGGAAAAGTTAACCACAGCACCAGTGTTAGCGCTTCCAGAAGCGAATAAGGAATACGTGGTTTATACAGATGCTTCAAAGAACGGATTAGGATGCGTTTTGATGCAAGAAGGAAAGATGATAGCTTATGCTTCACGACAACTTCGATCCCATGAAGTTGGTTATCCAACCCACGATTTAGAACTAGCAGCCATTGTGCATGCGTTGAAAATTTGGAGACATCACTTCTATGGTGTAATGGTTGAGATTTTTACGGATCACAAGAGTTTGAAGTACTTTTTCGAGCAGAAGGAATCGAATATGAGACAAAGACGATGGCTCGAATTAGTCAAGGATTATTATTGTGGTATCAACTACCATCCAGGAAAAGCAAACGTAGTAGCAGACGCGCTGAGTCGCAAGTCTCCAACCAAATTAGGGTGTCTCTTTGTCGAGGAAAAAACACTTGTACAAGAATTTGAGATGATGGATTTAGAAGTACTCGATACACCTAAAATGATAACGACCCAAATAGCAGCACTAGTAGCTACACCGGACTTACGAGAGAGAATCATAAGCGTCAGAGAAAGGACGAGACGATTGAGAAGCTACGACTAAGGATAAGAACTGATAAACCGGACGGTTATTCCGAAGCACTAGATAATGCTATCGTATTTGAAAATAGACTTTGTATCCCTGATGACGACGAATTGAAAAAACGATATCATGAGTGAGGCTCACGATACGCCATATACATCACACCCAGGGAGTACGAAGATGTATCAAGATTTAAGAAAGAATTTCTGGTGGAACGGATTGAAACGAGATATTGCCTCGTTTGTAGAACGATGTTTGACTTGTCAACAAGTGAAAGCTTTACACCAACGACCACAAGGGATGTTGCAGCCATTAAGTATTCCAACGTGGAAGTGGGAAGATATAGCCATGGATTTTGTGATAGGTTTACCCAAGTCTAGAAGAGGAAATACTACCATTTGGGTAGTTATTGATAGGCTCACAAAATCAACTCACTTTCTACCAATTCAAATTACCTATGGATTAGAGAAATTAGCACAGTTGTATGTTCGTGAGATTGTACGTCTGCACGGAATACCAAAGTCAATAACGTCTGATAGAGATGCCAAATTCACTTCAAGGTTTTGGATCACTATGCAGAAGGAGCTAGGAACTAGACTTAACTTTAGTACCGCTTTTCACCCCAAAACGGATGGACAATCCGAGAGAACAATTCAAATACTCGTAGATATGTTAAGAACGGTAGTATTAGATCGAAGTGCAATCTGGGAAAATATCTTACCATTGGTCGAATTCGCTTACAACAATAGTTATCAAGCGAAGATAGGAATGACGCCTTACGAGGCAATGTATGGAAGGAAATGTAGGTCACCACTTTATTGGGATGAAGTAGGTGAAAGGAAAAATCTAGGACCAGATTCGGTCGGTGAAATGATCGAGATCATTCGACAGATCCGAGTTCGAATGAAAGAAGCCTAGAGCCGACAAAAGTCTTATGCTGATGTTCGTCGAACAGATCTTAACTTTGAGATTGGGGATAAGATTTTCCTCAAGATTTCTCCATCTAAGGGAATCATTAGATTTGGTGTCAAGGGTCAACTCAGACCGAGGTTTATAGGACCTTATCAAATTATGGAAAAATTAGGACCTGTTGTTTATAGATTGGCCTTACCTCCAAGTCTAGGAAGTGTCCATAATATTTTTCACGTATCTCAATTGCGAAAGTATGTTTTCGACCCTAAGCATGTAATTAACCAGCAAGACGTTGTTCTTGAATCCGACTTAAGTTATGAAGAAAAACCACCGAAAAGCGCAAGAATTAAGAAACAAGTCGATTCCATTAGTAAAAGTGTTGTGGAGTCACCACGGGCAAGAAGAAGCCACGTGGGAACTCGAGAAAAAGATGAAAGAGAAATACCCTTACCTATTCGAAGAAGGTATGCAAATTTTGGGACGAAATTTCTTGTTAGAGGGGTAGAATGTAATATCCCGGATATTTCTTCCGTCGCTAAAATAAAAAGTTGTTAATTAATTAAGGCTTTGCATGCCTAAGTTAAGGAATCTCAATTTTAAGACTAACGGTGAAATCCATTTCTGAAAATAAATTTCAGAAAGTCGTTCAACCGACTACTGTATTAGGGTTATCGCGTCCGATAGAATTTTCGTTCGAGAACTAATATTGAAAAACCGTCTGATTTTACATTCACTTATTTTGCGATACGAGTCTACTGGTAAAAGTCAGTTCTATTTATTTTTCCGGGCGAAATTTGGACTGTCATGTCTCAACTTTTCTTTGGTTTTCGGAAATCAAATTATGCTTTCCGACTAAGTAAATTATTTCCAATCTAATGGTCGAATTAGTTTTCGCCGGAAACGTAACCGTCTAAGAAATTAATTAATCGATTTCAATATGCAGTATTAGACCCGTAAAAGGTGATATTTTGGGATAAAAAACCCTCCCAAACCGCCACCTACACCCTTAGTCATCCTTCTTAGAATTTCTTCTACTTTATGTTAAATATGTCTCGCATTAGTCATCACACTCTCTCTCAATCCTCTCTCATAACCCCCCCCCCCCCCGGCCCCTATCTCTCTTCTCTCTCTTGTCCTTACCATTGAAGTATTCTTCATCAAGTTCTTCAAGCATTCAAAGTTCCATAACAAGAGCCATTTTAGATACAAACACAAGCCTCAATATATGTAAAAGATATGGATGATATTGCACATACATTTATGGCTATAGTAAACATAGCAAATTTCCATATGGATAATATTAAACAAATATTTACGCCTATGGTAAACATAGCAAACTTCCTAGTCGCAAAACTAATGAAACAGAACCTAAATTTGAGTTCGAAAAAACAGAGAATTTGAGAAATTCAACATTTAAAATAATTACTCACCTTTTAGCTTCAAGCAAACGAAGGAGGTCGCCGAACTTTTCTAGCTTGTTCAAAGTCATAGGAAATCTCTATGAGAGTCAGCTCGCAGCCCTTTAATCCCCCAAAGCATATCCCGAATGGCATCCCATCTCTCCTGTAGCCAGCGGGCACAGTTATTGCTGGATACCCTCCAATCGCGTAAACAGCATAACCACGAGAACCCGGTGTCACCATTGCATCTAATTTGTGCTCTTTCATTAGTTTCTCCAAACCATTTTTCGAAAGTCTTGCCAAATTTTCCAGAATAGCCTCCTTGTGCTCACCCATTGTGCTCGCTCAGCAATTCCTGTACAATGCATTACAGCGAGTCGTACTTCTGCTTCCCTAAAATGCAGAGAAATATAATAACCAGAGACAATGGACTCTAAACATCATCGATCAAAATTGTTCAACTTAAAGTTGAGTTAGAGACAAGATCTACATTGATGAAAAATGAGAAACAGTTCATTTATCTGCTTTATTAGTTATTTTACCACAGAAAATCACAATGCTATAAGTAAATTCATCCAGCTCACATAAACTTTCTCTCACCAACTTTTTGCAAAAAATCTCTGCATCAGTGACCCTCTCTACCAAGAAAAGACCTCTGATGAGTATGTTGAAGGTGACTGACATTGGGTTTGAGCCCACGCTTGAGAAAGCTGACTAAAATGGCAAACCCATAATCAACTCGATTCAGCGAGCAAAAGCAATTCACCGCAATAGTTTAGATGTATTCATCTACAGGAAGTTTTCTATGGAGCATTTCGTCGAACAGTGAAAGGGCAACAGAATGTCGTTTCATCTTCACAACAATACCCAACAATTTCGTAAATTGAATAACAGAAGGTCGGGGATTAGATCTCACCATTTCGTGAAACAGCGCAACAACATCATTGGGCCCACAAATTCCCCCAAAATTGACTTTGGGGTTTGCAGAAAAGTATCGAATTTGGCGATTATGTTTACTAAATGTGTAGGAAGATGGAAACCCAACAGCAGAATTAATGGAATCGTGCATGTGTGTTAGCCTAGTGGTAGTGAGGTTAATGCCCGGGCCAAAAGTCACGGGTTCGAGTCCTCCGTCACGCGGTATTTAAATTTCCTTGCAATGTTGTTCAAAAAAAAACAAACAAATAAATAATGGAATTGTGGTGTGTGTGTGTGTGTGTTAGCCTAGTGGTAGTGAGGTTAATGCTCGGGCCAAAGGTCACGGGTTCGAGTCCTCCGTCATGCGGTATTTAAATTTCCTTGCAATGTTGTTCAAAAAAATGTAATTGTTGATGCAATCCAAGTTGGAATGAAGACTTTTATTTATTTTTAATTTTAATTTTCGTTTTTTTATTATTGAATAAAGATAGTCAGCCACACTGTGGCCAGCCACACGCGTAAAAAAAGGAAAGTTAACTATAAAAATGGAAATAATCACATTTCTCCTTTAGGGTTTATGCTTCCCAATTAGGGTATATTTCCATTTTAAAAACCTATATTACCATTTTTAGCTCGTGTGGCCAGCCACAGTATGGCCGAATATCATTACCCTTTATTATTATAGGCCAAAAATAAGGTTTTATTTTAGTTATTTTGGTAATTTTATATTTGATTAGGACAAAGATTAGTTTCCTTATTAGATTAGATTTTGTTTCCTTATTGTTCAAGGAGGATTATGTTTCTTTTTATTCAAGGAATTGTTTTTCCTTATTAGATTAGGACTATATTGTATTCTGCCCCTATAAATAGTTCTAGTGAGGCATGAATTAAATAACGATTTGATGAATAATATTTTGTGAGTTTATCTCCTTCAGTTCGTAACGGATTGGCGGCATACCGCCGTGATGTTCATATCGACGTATCGGCGAGTCAACCATCTCTCATTGTGTGTCATTCATCGTCCCCAAGTTGCTGTGTCGTCTTATCGTTGGGTTTTAGGAAATAGCTGTACACCTAATTCACTTCGAGAAATTGATTCAGAGGTTTTGAGATATTCCATCTTTATCCGGTTCGGTTCATATTTGATCTTCGGTGTATACTATTCACGTCGGCATCTGCAACTCCGGCGAGGATCGTATCACACGGTCCAACGTATCATGGCCCAGAACATAAAAAAAAATTGGAAAATAATAAGTACTTAATTTAAGTCTAATTTTTAGATAAGCTATTATACATAAATTAGGCATCAGCATTAGTAAGAAATAATTTTATTTTAAAGAATGTATGGGTGTGAAAAAATATATTGTCAAGTATTGAAAAGAAATTGAACTAACACTATATATTGACATAGTAAAATTACCAAAAAGATTATAGAGTTAATTTGATAATTTCAAAGAAATCACAAATATATAGAACAGATAAGAGTAGAGCGTATTTTTTTAGGACCGTAACTTTTACTAGTTTTTCAATTTTAGGCCGAAATTTGCGGGGCTTTCAATTTTAGGACAATATCTAAAAAATTAATCATATTCTCGACAAATTTGAGCCCGATCGAGCTAAGTCGCACATGAGCTCAATAATTCGGTCCGATGCCTACTTGGCGTTTACAAACATTTTGCGTACACAAATCTGTAAATCAATTCATGGAAAATTTCAGAATTCAGAATCAAGTTGTTTGTAAGGAAAAAAAAAAAAAAAACAAGTGCTTAGTCACCTAATGGCTTGAATTTTTTTCTCAACTTCGTGCTGACGTGACCGGCATGTCGCTAGCGGAGGCACCGGCTTTCGTGAAGACGACAGGAGGGGCACCGGCTAACGTGGCCATAGCAGCGGCGAGGCGAACTTGATTTACTACACCGACGGCCAAGAGTTTACGCCACTTGGCGAAGATGATCGGAATTTTGGCAGCCATGATAGTGGGATATTTAATTATAGGGATAGGAGTTTCTCATCGGTTTATTATTCGTGTCACGCCTCTGGCTTCACTAGGATGCTTCCTCCACCTATTTGGTTCACTCCAACTCCTCATCCACGTTAATAATACTCCATGTGTCTCATTCAATAAGTCTCATTTTTCCATTTTAGGTGTTTAACTCAATAAGTCTCATTTCCTTACCCCACTTTATGTCACACTCAAACGTGAACAGTGTTGTTTAATTTATTGTACATTGTTTTTCCACTCAACACACTTTAACATTAACAATAAAAGACTACCTTAATCACTCTCTTTTTCTTAATCTACGTGCACATCCCAAATGGGACTTGTTGAGTGGGACGGAGGGAGTATTTGCAGCTACGAATTTATAAGTATTACTAAATTTTGATTTTTACTTTTGAAATTCTTACTTCTATATTTCATTGCATGACATCATTTGTTTATGAGGGATTTGTCCAAACCGTTAAATATTTCACTATATATATACAATTTTGTTATTTTTGACTCCTTGATTGCGAATTGACTAGAAATTAAGAATCAATTAGCTGGAAGTCATTAAATTGATCAAATTATTTTAATTAAGTTTTCAAGAAGGTAGCCAAAAACCGTCAATTAGTGAGCTATATGCAAGAATATTAGGTTTGCAGCTTCGTTGTTCGATCAACTTGAGCAGATCATTTGCCCTGAGAGTATGGCCAGCTTTACACAGACCATCTATCACAATGCTATAAGTAAATTCATCCAGCTCACATAAATTTTCTCTCACCAACTTTTTGCACAAAATCTCTGCATCAGCGGCCCTCTCTACCAAGAAAAGACCTCTGATGAGAGTGGTGAAGGTGACAATATTGGGTTTGAGCCCACGCCTGAGAAAGCTGCCTAAAACGGCAAACCCATAATCAACTTGATTCAGCGAGCAAAAGCAATTCACCGCAATAGATAAGGTGTATCCATCTACAGGAAGGTTTCTGTAGAGCATTTCGTCGAACAGTGAAAGGGCAACAGAATATCGTTTCATCTTCACAACCATGCTCAGCAATTTCGTAAATTGAAAAACAGAAGGGCGGGGATTAGATCTCACCATTTCGTGAAACAGCGCAACGGCATCATCGGGCCCACGTACTCCCCCAAAATTGACTCTGTGGTTTGCAGAAAAGTATCGAATTTGGCTACTAAATGAGAAAGAAGATGGAAACCCAACAGTAGAAATAATGGAGTTATTATTGTATAAACGAATCCCAGATAAAATCATGCGTTGAATAAATGCCATCCTGGAAATTAAAATAATTAATATCAACACTCAAAAGAAAAATGAAAAAACTTCGATGGAGGAGGAGAATGTATATATAAATAAGAGAACGTGTAGAAAGAGATGGGAAGATAAAACATTTATGTTAGAAATAATCACCTTAATTTTACAATCTCCTTCCTTTTCTAGATTTTAATTTGTATGCCTTTGAATCTTCGTTGGTGAACTGAAATAGTTGGAGGTTTTCTTGAACTATATAAACACAAATTGTATGATATATGATGGAGACTGATAACCAAATTCAGAATTCTGTTAGCGACTCTCTCTCTTCTCTCTCCCTCTTTATCTCCTATTTGTTGCATGCGATAGAATTACAACCACTAGTTTATGAGATCTGCATATTACCATATTTTTTATTTTTTTTCCATCGTATGGCAAGGCAATAATTATGCGTAAAAAAGCAAAAGACAAAAAATTATTAAGTCAATATTTTTGTACAATTCTTTTAGGTGGATATTTTTATATAATTTAATATAAATAACAAAGACTTATTTTATATGAAACATATAAATAACTTAGGTTACTAATGACAATATGGGAATAATTTACGTACTATTAATTTAAGAGTTATTGGCCTATAAACTCAACTTTCAATAAATTCTAGTTCTGCTCTTCAACTATAGATTCTGTCTACAAATTCCCCAACTTTCAATTTATTATTGTTTTGCCCCTATCGTTATCCCCTAAATTGAGTACTTACATGGCAGCTGGAATAGCCACCTTGGCATGTCATCCGATTAACAAAACGAGGTCGTTTATTACTTAACGAAACGACGTCGTTTCATGTAAATTAGAAGGTAAAAAGATTATGGTTATTGGCCTGTAAATTCCTCAACTTCCAATAAATTTTGGCTTTGCTCCTTAACTTTCAACAAATTATGGTTTTACTCCTCAACTAAAGAATTCGTCCTCCAAATTATTCTGATTTTTCCTCTATCATTGAATTCCCCCAAATTATGTATGTCAACATTGTGTATGGGAGAATAGACCATAAATTTGTCGAATTTTGCATAAATTGTCAGAAAGCAAAATAATTAGTTCACTGAAGTTCCATTTACTATGTTATAGTTCCAACGCAAATCAAACAACAATCAAAAGCTCTAATAATTTATTGACTCGAGAAATAATACCCATAAATAGCAGATTATAGAGTTGAAGCCATAGCTGGATTATATTCCTAAAAAAATGTCTTCATGTGCATACAACGCATTGCGAATGATAAAACAGTTTTAGGGATTTTGTACACACAGATGTTTTCCTCCCTAAACCAAAAACAAACAGTGCCATTGTCTTAGTTACAACATCATCAAAAAAGGTTCAAATTAATTCCTACTGTCCATCTACTAATTTAACCTCGAATTATTTCCCAATATGTAGTAACTTCGGGGAAATAAAAAATACCTAGCCACAAGAGATGGAAAATGTTTCAAATTTTATCATGTTCCACAACTTGATAATCCTAAATATAATTCAGATTCGACTAATATTTTAACAACTAATCTAAGGAGTTCACCTCATTACTTATTAGGCACCAATTAATATCATTCTATTTTTACATGTACAGTACCAGAAATAATACCTCATGGAAATTTAAAAGACATACGTAACATCTAGTTAATTCATGAAAGAAGTCTTTTCGGCTTTGGGAGGGCAACTAAAAATGCATTTGCAGTAGAATTCGGACGTGCCGTGTGTGCCACTTAATGCAAATAGATTTCTGCACCAAATTCCGACCAACTGCATTACCACACTCATTTGCGCATGCATGTGGCTTATGTGCACACGGATATTTATTTCCAAATCGCAACTTGGCCACTTACCAAAACAACCTGTACTTAGTCAAATCGGAAACAATTAATTCATCAAAAGTCTGGTATGATACGGTGATACAATCCAAGATTGAAGATCGGAAGATTTTATTTATTTTATTTTAATTTTCGTTTTGAGTTATTGTAGGCCAAAAATAAGGCTTTATTTTAGTTATTTTGGTAATTTTATATTTGATTAGTATAAGGATTAATTTCCTTATTAGTTTAGGATTTGTTTCCTTATTGTTCAAGGAATTGTTTCCCTATTAGATTAGGATAATGTTTCTTTTTATTCAAGGAATTATTTTCCTTATTAGAGTAGGATTCTATTGTATTCCACCACTATAAATAGCTCTAGTACGGCATGGACTAAATAACGATTTTTGATGAATTATATTTTATGAGTTTATCTCTCCTAAGTTCATTCACTGAGCTAGCGGATTGGCGGCATGCCACCGTGATATTCATATCGACATATCGACGAGTCAACCATCTCTCGTTGTGTGTCATTCATCGTTCCCGAATTGCTGTGTCGTCTTATCGTTGGGTTTTAGGAAACAGCCTTACGCCTAATTCACTTCGAGAAACTTATTTAGAGGTTTTGGGATATTCCATCTTCATCAGGTTCGGTTTAGATTTGGTCTTGGGTGTATACTATTCACGCCGGCTTCTGCAACTCCGGCGAGGATCGTATTGTTATCATAGCCAGTTCTGAACCTGTATCTTTTATTTGTTTTTGTCTTAGAAAAAAATGAAAAAAAGAGAAAAATAAAGAAAGAAAAAAAATATTGTTCTTTTGATGGAGGTTTGAAGCTTTCGATTTGAGGACAAATCCTTTTAAGAGGAGGGGAATGATGCAATCCAAGTTGGAATGAAGACCCAAAAATAAGGCTTTATTTTAGTTATTTTGGTAATTTTATATTTGATTAGGACAAAGATTAGTTTCATTATTAGATTAGATTTTGTTTCCTTATTGTTCAAGGAATTGTTTCGTTATTAGATTAGGATTATGTTTTTTTTATTCAAGGAATTGTTTTTCCTTATTAGAATAGGATTATATTGTATTCCGCCCCTATAAGTAGTTCTAGTAGAGCATGAATTAAATAACAATTTTATGAATAATATTTTGTGAGTTTATCTCCTTATGTTCGTTCACCGAACTAGTGGATTGGCGGCATGTCATCGTGATGTTCATATCGATGTATCGGCGAGTCAACCATCCCTCGTTGTGTGTCATTCATCGTCCCCAAGTTGTTGTGTCGTCTTATCGTTGGGTTTTAGGAAACAGCCATACACCTAATTCACTTCGAGAAACTGATTAAGAGGTTTTGAGATAATTCATCTTTATCCAGTTCGGTTCAGATTTGGTCTTGGGTGTATACTATTCACGTCGGGATTTGCGAGGATCGTCTCATACACGGTCCGACGTATCATGGCCCAAATCCAACATAAAAAAAAATTGGAAAATAATAAGTACTTAATTTAAGTCTAATTTTTAGATAAGCTATTATACATAAATTAGGCATCACCATTAGTAAGAAATAATTTTATTTTAAAGAATGTATGGGTGTGAAAAAATATATTGTTAATTATTGAAAAAAAATTGAACTAACACTATATATTGACATAGTAAAATTACCAAAAAGATTATAGAGTTAATTTGATAATTTCAAAGAAATCACAAATATATAGAACAGATAAGAGTAGAGCGTATTTTTTTAGGACCGTAACTTTTACTAGTTTTTCAATTTTAGGCCGAAATTTGCGGGGCTTTCAATTTTAGGACAATATCTAAAAAATTAATCATATTCTCGACAAATTTGAGCCCGATCGAGCTAAGTCGCACATGAGCTCAATAATTCGGTCCGATGCCTACTTGGCATTTTACAAACATTTTGCGTACACAAATCTGTAAATCAATTCATGGAAAATTTCAGAATTCAGAATCAAGTTGTTTGTAAGGAAAAAAAAAAAAAACAAGTGCTTAGTCACCTAATGGCTTGAATTTTTTTCTCAACTTCGTGCTGACGTGACCGGCATGTCGCTAGCGGAGGCACCGGCTTTCGTGAAGACGACAGGAGGGGCACCGGCTAACGTGGCCATAGCAGCGGCGAGGCGAACTTGATTTACTACACCGACGGCCAAGAGTTTACGCCACTTGGCGAAGATGATCGGAATTTTGGCAGCCATGATAGTGGGATATTTAATTATAGGGATAGGAGTTTCTCATCGGTTTATTATTCGTGTCACGCCTCTGGCTTCACTAGGATGCTTCCTCCACCTATTTGGTTCACTCCAACTCCTCATCCACGTTAATAATACTCCATGTGTCTCATTCAATAAGTCTCATTTTTCCATTTTAGGTGTTTAACTCAATAAGTCTCATTTCCTTACCCCACTTTATGTCACACTCAAACGTGAACAGTGTTGTTTAATTTATTGTACATTGTTTTTCCACTCAACACACTTTAACATTAACAATAAAAGATTACCTTAATCACTCTCTTTTTCTTAATCTACGTGCACATCCCAAATGGGACTTGTTGAGTGGGACGGAGGGAGTATTTGCAGCTACGAATTTATAAGTATTACTAAATTTTGATTTTTACTTTTGAAATTCTTACTTCTATATTTCATTGCATGACATCATTTGTTTATGAGGGATTTGTCCAAACCGTTAAATATTTCACTATATATATACAATTTTGTTATTTTTGACTCCTTGATTGCGAATTGACTAGAAATTAAGAATCAATTGGCTGGAAGTCATTAAATTGATCAAATTATTTTAATTAAGTTTTCAAGAAGGTAGCCACAACTCGAGCCAATAAAGAAAAAGATGGAAACCCAACAGCAGAAATAATGGAGTTGTTCTTGTATAAACGAATCCCAGATAAAATCATGCGTTGAATAAATGCCATCCTGGAAATTAAAATTATTAATATCAACACTCAAAAGAAAAATGAAAAAACTTAGATGGATGAGGAGAATGTATATATAAATAAGAGAACGTCTAGAAAGAGATGGGAAGATAAAACATTCATGTTAGAAATAATCACCTTAATTTTGCAATCTCCTTCCTTTTCTAGATCTAGATTTTAATTTGTATGCCTTTGAATCTTCGTTGGTGAACTGAAATAGTTGGAGGTTTCAGGTTTTCTTGAACTATATACGGAATATGAACACAAATTGTATGATATATGATGGAGACTGATAACTAAATTCAGAATTCTGTTAGCGATGGACTCTCTCTCTCTCTTTGTGTCTCCCTCATACTCTCTCTTTCTCTCTCCCTCTTTATCTCCTATTTGTTGCATGTGATAGGTTTGGTTTATAAACCACTACTTTATGAGATCCGTATATTAACATTTTTTGTTTTTTTTTTTTTATCGTATGGCAAAGCAATAATCACTGTGTAAAAAAAAAGCAAAAGACTAGGGATGGCAAGGTCGGGTTTCGTGGGTACCCGCACTTCCCAAACTCTGATGTGACGGGTTTGAAAAATATTAAATAGTTTTGGGACAGGTTTGGGTTAAAACATGCAAACCCATGACGGGTTTGGATCGGGTTTGAACAATTACCTCTAGGTACCCGCTAGCCAAACCCATTTATATATATAAGATAAAAGATATTATTATATGTATAATTTATTATATAAGCCGGCCACACGCGTAAAAAAAGAAAAGTTGACTATAAAAATGGAAATAATCATATTTCCTCTTTAGGGTTTATGCTTCTCAATTATGGTATATTTCCATTTTAAAAACATATATTACTATTTTTAGCTCGTGTGGCTGGCCACAGTGTGGCCGAATATCATTACCCAAATAAATATTAGTATAAATATTAGTAGATTTAATATTTTATCTGATTTTCTTAACCTACACATACATTCCATAAGAGTCATGTCTTTAATGTTTCTCCTCTACTTTTGTAAATCTACTTCCGAAATATGACGATGCAACGGCAACATCAATAATTCATAGTTCTAGTTGTGTTTTAAGATTTTGTAAGTTTGTAGTACTTTGCTTTGAGATTAAATTTAGTGAAATTTTCTGTTGATGTTTAAGTTTTAATCATATTTATAATATTTTGTTATTTGATGTTTACTTTTTAGTATTCGGGTTTTTGGCGGGTAATAAACGGGTAATACACAACGGGTTCGAGTCGGGTATGGGTTTTAAAATTATTTTTAATCGGTTTTGGGACGGATTTGGGTGTTGAAAATTTTCATGGGTTTGAGTTTGGGAAATGCTTAATGGGTGCGTACCCGACTCATTACCATCCCTATGACTTCTTTAAAATATTATTGAGCGAATATTTTTGTACAATTTTTTTAGGTGGATATTTTTGTATAATTGAACATAAAAAAGAGTTAATATGTAAAATTACCCTTTTTTAAAAGTAAAAATAAATTATACCTCATAATTTATAAAAGATAAAAAAATACCCCATAATTTATAAAAGATAAAAAAATACCCCATACATGATTATCATACATGAAAAAACATACATGATGTTTTCGTGTATGTTACTCATTTATATATGATGAACACCCATGTATGTATGATGACCACTCATGTATGCTGTAATAATCATCATGTATGTTACCCATGTATGACAGTTATGTATGATATTCATAAATGATATAATAGTCATCATGTATGTTACTCATATATATATAATGAGCACTCATGTATACTGTAATAGTCTTCATGTATGCTACTCATGTATAACACTCATGTATGACACTCATGTATGTTATTCGTCATTTTAAGTCAGTCATGTATGATGTAATAGTCATCATGCTACTCATGTATGGAGTATTTTTTATCTTTTATATATTTAGTGGTATTATTTATTTTTATTTTTCGAAAAGAGGTATTTTAACTTTTCACTCTATAAATAAGGTTATAAATGTTTCACTTATAGTGAGATTTGAACCATCTATTCTTTTTTTTTTTTTTTGAGTTCAATCATCTATTCTTATTGATATATATGTTTTCAAATTTCTGTAACTTTTAAATTATTTAATTTAGTACCTTTTGTTAGTTTTTTTGTATGTAACTTTTAAATTTTAATTAATAAAATTTGTAATTCAAATTTACGCAAAACGACAACGAGCATGTTGTCTAGTGAAATTTAATCATATTGCCTGTAGTGAAATAAAAACCAGAACACTATATTTTGACCTATTGAACCATAGTAGAGTGACATTGAAAGTTGATTTCATTTCAATTTATCAAATTAGATTATAGTCTAGTTAAATTCAAAGTTAATTGCATTTTAACTATATACGAAATATGAACACAAATAGTTGGAGATTTTATCGAGTTGAACACCGAATAGCTCGCTAGTAGCTTGACTCGTTTACAGCTCTAGGCGCCGCACCGCCTTGTTGCATACACAAAAAGTTAAAAATTACGCCAACTATAAATTTAAAATTCAAAAATTGTAAATTTTTATAAATTAAAAACAACAAAAGTACAAATTTTATTATTTAAAATCAATAGTGCTGAAAGCATTAAATGTGTATGATGTCATGATGTATATTTCATGTTTCACAAACCTCTCTATCGAAATGAAAGTTTAACATGTTTCTCATATTTCAACATATATGAAATCTTTCATTCAGAAATTCTGATGGTTTAGTTTTTTTCTGAATTTATGCTCCAAGTGCTTCTAAGTATGTTTGCAGACTTCACCGACCAGATTTTCTATTGGTATAGTTTTGGTTTTAGGTTTCCAAGTTCTGATTTTTATGTAGCAATATTAACCATGAACTTGAGATAGAATTGTTTATGCGAATTTGTTAAATTTGTCCATGTGATTTGGAATTTTGTTAAAGTTGAGGGTTTGACAAAAACTTGGGAGGATCCTAAACTTTAGAAAGTTTTCTTCAAAATTATTTCTTTATTTTAGTTGTTTACTAAATTTTATAACCTTTTGCTATTTTGATGAAATTTAAAACTTATATTGATGATAAATTTTCACCGTACGAAACAAATAAGAAAGATAATTGGAGAAATATTTCAAATTTTCTCAACACTAAACAAGAAGAATTTTAATCCCAATAATAATTAAAACTAGAAATACATAATTAAAAAACGAAATAATTATTAGAGGGAATGTTGTAAAGTAGCACTTTTTCTAAACAAAAAATTCAAAATGTCACTTCCACTTTTTTTGTTTCAAAATAGCACTTTGAGTTGTTATACACTTAATGAGTATACAAGAAGACTAACTTTTATTTGAATTATACACGAAGACTAATTTTATGTATGAACTTCCGGCGAAATTTTCTGGCAAAAAAATTGAATCAAACACGAAGCCTAACTTAATGTTTGTATCATACACGAAGACTGACTTTCATGTATGCATCATACATGAAAATTTTCGGTGCCAAAAATTTCAAATTTTTATCATACATGAAGATTAGTTTTCATGTATGATACATACACGAAGATAAGTTTTCATATATGATGCATACATGAAGTTAAGCTTCATGCATGATTTAAATTTTCGCTGAAAATTTTTCGCCGGCGACTGCACCACCGCGCCATTATCGTTGTTGGAAAATTTTAACGTTGAAGATTCATACATGAAGTTAGTCTTCGTGTATGATTTAAATTAAAGTTAATTGATCTTCTTGTATACCTAGAAGGGTATAAAAGTCACAAAGAAACCCTAAAGACTATTACAACATATTTTTTTTGCAAAGTGACATAATTCATCTTTTTGTGAGCTAGAGGCTTTTTTAGGACACTTAAATAGGGGGTAGTGCACATTCAGGACACCTCGTTGCAGGCCTTCGATTTGAGGACACTAAATAATTAGTAACCCCTCCGTAAGACATTTTTTGGCCCGAACGGGCTAAATCGCACGTGCTGAGAACGTGATGGCCCGATCGCAAGATTTTTGTGCGGCATTTTAGCACACAACTGGTAGGCATTATGCTGGGACATAATGGGTGCCGCCAAAACCACCGATCTCATCCCCGATGCATTCAAGTTCGTCATCATCGACGACGGCCGGCAATCCACCGAACCCGACCATCCTGACAAGGATAGGGTCACCAATGAGAAGAAGAAAGAGCTCGGCGCACCGCGCTGCAGCAGCTGACCGGAATCAGAGAGAATGAGAAATTCCAGAAGGAAGATCCGGTGGCGGGGCTGAAAGCGATCGTGAGGATCGCCAAGGAGAAGCACGATCTGAAATATGTGTACGTGTGGCATTCCATCACCGGGTACTGGGGCGGCGTGCGGCCGGGGGTAAAGAAGATAGAGCGGTACGAATCGGCGATGCAGTATCCGAAGCTCTGTAAAGGAGTGATGGAGAATGAACCTGGATGGAAAACCGACGCCATCGCGTTGGAAGGATTGGGACTGGTGAACCCCAAGAATGTGTACAGGTTCTACAACATGCTCCATAGCTACTTGGCTAATGCCGGAATCGATGGAGTCGAGGTCGACGCGCAGTGCATTCTGGAGACGTTCGGCGCCGGCCTCGGAGGCAGAGTCAAGATCACCAAGCAGTATCATCAAGCTCTTGATGCCTCTGTCGCCCGCAATTTTCCAGACAATGGCTACATTGCTTGTATGAGCCACAATCTCGAATCACTCTACTGGTATATATATTATATGTGATGTTGTTTATCATATATATACTATATGGATAGATTGTGCAATGGTGATGATTATTTGATTTGATCAAACAGCTCGAAGCAGATGTCGATCGTGAGAGCATTGGATGATTTCTATCCACGAGATCCGGATGATCATGAGAGCATTGAATACATCGGGGATGAGATCGGTGGTTTTGGCGACTCCCATTGAGTCCCAAAATAATGCCAGCAAGATGTCTGCTAAAATGCCGCAGAGAAATCCGTGTGATCGGGCCATCACATGAGATTTAGCCCATTCGGGCCAAAATATGTCCCAAGGAGGGGTTAGTAATTATTTATTGTCCTCAAATTGAAGGCCCGCAACGAGGTGTCCTGAATTTGCACTAACCTCTATTTAAGTATCCTAAAAAAGCCTCTAACTCTCTTTTTGTTGTCAATTTAGGCTAAGGGTACAACTTGTTGAAGGAATTAGGAGCCACCCCTGTCGATGAAGTCTTCACGGCATTCAAGGATTCAAGAATGAGAAATGGTTCACGATCTGA
Organism: Schizonepeta tenuifolia; assembly: GCA_029490685.1. Taxonomy (NCBI): domain Eukaryota; kingdom Viridiplantae; phylum Streptophyta; class Magnoliopsida; order Lamiales; family Lamiaceae; genus Schizonepeta; species Schizonepeta tenuifolia. The sequence continues at coordinate 93,435,326 of CM055960.1, read as the reverse complement.
GAGCGCGTTCTGAGTCTGTCCCATGTCGAAGGCGATGTAGACTGAAGCTGCTGATGGAGCTACACCGGTAGCCATGAAAGTTTTCGTGTATTTTATGACTATCATCTCAGTAAATACTGTATTTAATTAGAAACCTCACTTATGCAATTAACTTTGAAAAATTTTCGTCAATAAAATTAATGTAAATGATATGACTGTAAATTATATGACTCGATTGCACCTCTAATTTTATTTTAATCATTATACAGGTAATATAAAATATTTAAAATTAAATATAACATTTCCTTATCCGATCTGCTTAAATGAGCTCACTTATTTGATTAAACTTGAATAAAACTTATTTATGAATGATTGAATTTTGAAATCTTAATTCACAAATTTTGGGAGCAACATAGGGAAAAGATTTTTTGACATAATGTCTAGGGTATAATGGGGCTATATTAGTCAATTACTAATTTTCGATTTTTATTAACCTAATAATGAATTAACCTATTACCTTTTTGTCCTTATCACTAAATAAGGGATATATTATATGATTGATTCAAATCTAAGTATTCTATAATTAAATCACACTAAAATCCATAATTATTTCACAAAATATTGGTATAATTAAGAAACTAATACAAATCAAATTAATCATCTTTTAAATCTTTTAATTTATTTTCGATTTAATATCACGTTCTTCATCACCTTCATAGTCGGAATCTTCATCTTCCCCACCAGAACTATTATGCCCAAGTCCGAACATGTCATGAAATATGAAGTTCACATCATGGTTGGTTGCTATGATGAAATCAAAATTTCGTGTGTAGTCTGTATAGTTTCTTGAACTCAAAAAGAAAAAAAAGTAATCGCGAACTTAAAGATATGAAATCATAACATAATTATGAGGATCTTTGAATCTCCATAATTTATTGAATTATTTTACGAATATTTTACTTTATTTCTATTATTTGTTGTGTCATTATTTATTTTTAATTAAAAGAGATATAAATTATTAAACAAAAATAATTAAATCATGTTATGATAAAAAAAAATCAAATGAAGATAAATATATATAGTAGCCAAATTTTTTACGGATGGAAGATTAATATTGATTACCTAAATCTCTAAATAAAATAATCTTCCAAATTAATTAGATATTGACTAAACAAACTATTCAGACTACACACGAAATCTTTTCCCATACCTAAATTGGATAATGGAAACTTTAAAATCTTTCTAAAATGAACATAAGGATAAATTAGAGATATGTTTAAACCAGAAAACCGGAAATCAATGAACCGGTTTAGAGAAAACTGGTTTTTGAATTATATGTGTAAAAAAAACTGTTTATGTCCTAGACATTATGTCTCAATATCATTACCCTTATTCATAAGTGTCCCATTAGATTATAAAATTTAATATGTTTAGCTAAGTGCCCCTATAATAAATTTTGTCGGCACTTAATTTTAAATGTCTCTAAATCAGTGTTGCAAAATCTATATTTTGTTGGTGTGACTCACTAAGAACCAAAATGCAAGTTGAAATTAATGTGCTCTAGTATATGAGAAATCAATATAATAGAGACCATCTGAAGTCACATTGTCGGCCTACGTGAGATCGATGATTAATAGAAGCTGAGTAGATAGCTGAGTTAGCAGCAAAATCAACTACGAGCTGCATAATTAATGAGTTGTGACAAAATTGTACTATTTAGCCCAATCGGGCTATGTTGTCCTACGGGAGCCTAATTTATAAAATATTATCCTTAAATTGCATGCCCGCTATAGGTCGAGCCTACCACACTTGTACTTGAAAATTGTGGTTTAAGTGTCCTGTATGGTTTGCAGGCTACTGCACAAAGGACGGGAGTTTACCCAGTACGCACTTAAAGTAGCGGCTGTGGGGAAACTTTATATGTTTTGGATTTGTATGTGTTCCTTATAGTAACCATGGCCACTGCATACATCAACCTCACTGTGAAAGTGAGAGGTTAAGTTTCCTTAAATAGACTAAAAAATTATTAGAGAGAGAGAGAGAGAGAGAGAGAGAGAGAGAAAGAGATAGAGAGAGAGAGTGTGTTTTTTGTAGGCTTTCCAATTCTCAAACAGTTGATCTAACCTAAACTAAATATCCATAAATGAAATCTCAAAGAAACGGATTACTTTAATTTGAACAATAAAATCTGAACGTTACATTTCTTTGCTAAATCGGAAAGGGGTACTAGCTACGTCTTAATAATAATAATAATAATAATAATAATAATAATAATAATAATAATAATAATAATAATAATAATAATAATAATAATAATAATAATAATAATAATAATAATAATAATAATGTGTTCATCATAAACCCATTGTTAGGTCGTTCTATAATTTAAGTGAATGAATTCACAATCGTTTGATCCATGAAGGATTTGTGTTAGTCAATAAGAAATAGCAGTGGTCCCATTCTATTAGAAATATTGCTCTATAAAGTGTATCACCTGTGTAATTTGCAGGAATTATGAATGAATAATTTTGTTGATTTCTCTATTTGTCTGTGTCTTCTCTTAATATATGGAGTTTGAGCTTGTTCGAAAAGTTCTGCCTTTGGTATGAATCGTATCATGAATGCCCAGTTTTGTGCAATAGTCCTCACCACTCTACCACTCAATGAGACTCAACTACTGAAAATAAAATTAAATTTATTTAAGATTGCAGAAGCAAGCTAGTTCCACTTAGAGCGAGAAAACAACAAATTAGTAGTATATACTTCTAATTCGTATTCAAACATCGGTGCTTCATCAATTAAACATTTTTATTATTGTCGAACTAATACAATAGTTTGGTTGATTATTTAGGGATGAAAAAGTTGTGAATTGATCAACAAAAAAAAAAGCTAAATTTTGATACTTGGGCTTTTAAATAAAGAAGTAGGCCAAGGATCCCAATTAATTTGTTTAAAGAGAGGAAGATGGAGAAGGACAGGAAGAAAGAGGTCCAACTCAATTTCTTTTAAAGTAACACTTGGGTGCAGACTCAGACCCGGGTCGGACCCGACCCGAGTCCAGCCCCGTCAACTCGGGTCGACGCCCTTTGATTTTTTTTTCCAGTTTTTTTTTGCGGTTCCGCCTTCACTCTGATTACTAATAAAAGGATAATTGTCGTGCAACAATTTGGATTTTTCGGCTCGCTCCAAGGCCTTCGGCTCCCTTCGCTCGAATCTTGACCAAACAAGAAGCGGCAAACAAAAAATTGAAGAGACAAACAACAAAAAAAATCTGGAAAAGAAAAATCTGAAATTTAAAAAAAATTAAAAAAAATACTATAGCATGTTAGATACATGCGCCGGGTCGGGGCGGGTCGTCTGTACTGTGGAGAATCTCCACATAAGTTTTTGCCTTTCTTTTAATAATACTGTTTACAGTGTCATGTTTGATCTGTTTAGAAATTAACTCACTCCTCAGCAAACTCCAATCTAAGCTTCCTTTGTTATGTCTTTGTCCTCTTAATTCACATCTGAATGCTTTGGTTGCCTTTGTTATGTATCTAAAGCTTTTGGCTGTCTTTGCCCATATCACCAACATACATCAATTTCTGTTTTAATTTTCTTTTTCTAGAATTTTATCTTTTCTGTTTGCTTTAGCTTTGGAAGATTTTCCATTTTCGTAGTGTTATGGACGTAATTTTTATTAATTGAGTTGTTGCCAGAAAAAGTCGTATTGTATACATATAAGAATTACTATAATATACAAATCTCTCAATCTTCCCATTCCTCTCTCACTCCACACCTGAAAATTTTCACCCTAAAAATTAGCACAATAACTTGAATGTGGCGGGTCGCACCCCATGCGACCGAGCGTGGGGTGTGTGAGGTGCCGCGCCATATTTTTTTTATTTTTTTATTTTCTGATTTATTAATTTTTTCAGATTTTTTTTCCAGATTTTTTTCCCTCTTTTTATTTTGTTTGTCTCTTCTTTTTTTTTTGCCTCTTCGTTTTTTTGTTTGCCGTTTTTTCTTTGGTCAAGAGTCGAGCGAGGGGAGCCGAAGGCCTCGGAGCGAGCCGAAGAATCCAAATAGTTGCCACTATGATTATCTTTATATTAGTAATCGTACGTAGCGAAGGCGGAACGGTACCGAAATAAAAAAATCTGAGAATAAAAAATAAAAAAATATAAAATAACGGGTGTACGCACCCCACGCTCCCTATGCGCGGTTGCATGGGGTTCGGCAGGTCGCATGCAAGTCCTCAAAAATTAGGGATCTTGTGCAGGAATTTTCAACTCTGCTTCCTATTAATTCTATTTCGTTCCAAAAAAAATTGCACTATAATCGAGCTTGAAGAAAAATAAAAAATTGGTCACCGTCATATTCTATCTTTAGAGTATGCACTTGTTATTGTAACTTGCTTTAGTTTTTAACTTTCTAATATGCACAAAATTAAATATCGTGGCCAAAAACTAAGAGAAATTAAATTTTGCCACTTCCACTTTCCCAAGTGTGTAGGATGATCAATTAATTGTTATTGCAAACAAAACGCTCAATGTCAATGCAGTATTCAGCTGAAAAAGCATTCATTAGTGAACAACCATTTAGCTCGGTTCATTTCGGATAATGTATATATTCAATCAATGTA